>JAXLNO010003151.1:0-116016 GCA_038087875.1 Malacoraja senta
TGCACAATTGTGACGGCTTGATTTCAAAGACGCGACAGGGACATTCCCTGAAGGATTCGGGGGGATGGAAGAGGTTTCTTCTGTGTTTTTCCCCTCGGTTGTTGTCTGGGGAAGGAAGGCGGTGGCACTTGGCCCGTCGGGGCTAGGATGCGCGGGAGGAAGGCTGAGCTTGGATTGAGGCTTGGAAGGCTGAGCTCGTCTCCCCTGCCCCGATCCGCATCCGGTCCACCACGGAGGGGAAAGCGAGCAAACTCCACACAGACAAAGTCGGTGTTTGCCCTGCCCGGAGACCGTCCCTTCGGCCCCTCTCAACCGCGCTACCTCGGGCTTTCTGCAACACAAAAATGGCGGACTGCAGGAGTGGGGCGCCGTTTTGTGTGGCTGCTCTGCCTGCAGTCCGTCCTTTCACCCTTTTTTATTTATAATGTTTTTTGTTTTTTTTCATATGTAAACTACGTAATTTATGATTTCTTTAACTTCTCATGTTTTATCCAGTATGACACAGGGCTGAACATTTTCCTGTTAAACATCTCCAAGTGTTACCTCTTCCATTCCTTCCCCTTTGCTCATAGACTGGCAGCTATCCATTTTTGGACCAAGGTTGTGGTGATGTCTGAAGCAAACTGGTCAAAGTGAACTACTAATTGGGCACTACTGAGTAGATAATTGTTGAATAAGTGCGACTTGAAATCATTGGTGTGAACAAATTATACCATTTTGCAGGTGATTGAGAGGAGGCTGATTGTGTGGGGTAAGCAACCAGATTATATTTGTCCTGCATTTTGTGATAATCCTGGACAATTTTCCACATTATCAATCAGACGACCCATTGTTGTGTAAGAATGAACTGCAGATGCTAGTTTAAACTGAAGAAAGACACAAAAAGCTGGAGTAATTCAACGGGACAGGCAGCATCTCTGGAGAGAAGGAATGGGTGATGTTTTGGATCGAGACCCTGGTTAGGAATAAGGGAAAGGAGAGATATAGACGGAGAGATAAAGAACAATGAATAAAAGATATGCAAAAAAGTAACGATGATAACGGAAACAGACCATTGTAACATGTTTGTAGAGTGAAAATGAGAAGCTAGTGTGACTTGGCTGGGGGAGGGATAGAGAGGGAATGCTGGGGCTACCTGAAGTGAGAGAAATCAATATTCATATCACTGGGCTGTAAGCTGCCCAAGCGAAATATAAAATGCTCTTCCTCCAATTTGATTTTCGCCTCACTCTGACAATGGAGTAGACCTAGGTCTGTGTAGGTCTGTGTCCAGCAACTGGGAGATCAGGTTGGTTCAGGCTGGCTGAGAAAAGGTGTTCCTCGAAACGGTCACCCAGTCTGCTTGTGTGGAAACAATTTATTTTTAATTTTAGCCCTGTTAAAAATAAAATATTTGTTGGAGGTCTTTTATGTGGTGGGTGGGGGAGGGGAAGGGGGAAACTTTATTTCCTAGTCCTACCTGGTCGGAGAGGCGGCTTCCCTCCGAGCTTCTTCATCGCCCCATACTCGCGGCCTACCATCGGACTGGAGCGGCATTTCCTGTCGGGACCGGCCGGGACCCCAGCTTCGGTGGTGGCACAGTGCTGAGGCACCATCACGGAACGGGCGATGCACGAACCCGTGTCGCCGTGCAGTAAGCCCCGGAGTGCTGTGACTGCCGACTTCAACGTCCGAAAAGCTGTGTCTGCGGGCGTCCAGCCGCGGGCGGGCGGCGCTGGATTTAAAACACCGCGGAGCCTGGGATTCGAGGTCGCCAGAGTCGGAGCTCCAGCCAGCGGGGCCTGATGACTTCGGGTGCCGCGGTCTCCGGGGAGGGAGCGGCCACTGCAGACATTTCCAGGCCGCTAAGGAGTGTTCACCCGACGCCGGAGTTCCAGCTTTCCGGCAAGAGGGCCTGAAAACATCGGATGGCTGCGGAGGCCACAATAGGCCCGACTATGGGTGAAGATGGTATGGGACTGGACTTTGCTGCCTTCCCCCACAGTGGGAACCATTGTGGGGGATGTTTTTTGTTTATTGTTAAATTATTTAATGTTTGTGTCTTAACTTTATTCGTGTGTTGCATTGGCAAGTCAAATTTCACTACACCATTTGGTGTATGTGATAATAAATGTCCTTTGTATCCTTTGTATCCTTTGTATATTAAAGGAATGACAGAGATATGTCTGAAGATTCAAAGTTTAATATAGTAATTGTGCTGATACTGACTCCAGCAAAGCACGTAATGAATATCATCCTTTCCGGAGGTTTTATTTTTATGATGCCATTTAAACTTCACTTGGATTTCAATCACTTCAATGTAAAAGTAATTGGGAATGGGGATCAATGGAACAAAAATTTGCCCTCGGTACATATTAACTGTAATATAATAAAGTCCCTGCAGAGAGAAAGACAGCAAAATACTGAACATATTGGGGGTGAAAATGATTTCAGGTCAGTTTGTTTGGAAAATGAAGGAAATTGTAGCAGAATACTTGCACCCGCTGAGTTTCTGCATCATTTTTGTGGCCTATCTCCTTCGCTCCATAGATGGTGCTGCACCCGCTGAGTTGCTCCAGCATTTTTGTGTACCTACTTATAGAACTGAGTGAGTATAATTTTATGGATGAGAAATTGTGTTCAACCAATTGATGACTTCTTTGACAAATTAACTAGCATGTTAGATAACAAGGAAGGCAATGGGTATAGCAAATTTTGTTACACAAAATATGGTCTATGAAGTGCCGCATAACATATTACCGTATTAGATAAGCACCTGTTGACTTGAACGTAATAGTTTAATATGGGGCTTTATGTGTGTGACAGATATATTGTCAGTGCAGAGTGGCTACGAGCAAGGCCAAGTGTGTATCTTAGTCAAGGTCTGGAATAGTACAAGGTGTGCAATCAAAGCTGGGACATTGGGACTGTTCGGCACTGGGAACCTAAGCAGGTAAGCAGCTGTGATCAGGGTAGTAAAGGGGGCCAGGTGTAAAGCTGGACTCGGGGTCAGGAATGAGAGAAGGTATGCAACTGGAGTCAGGGTCAGGAGTAGTACACACTATGCAGTGAGACCCAGGTTGGTCAACATGGGCCAAGTGTTTGATTATAATCTGATTTCCATACATGAATATACTGAGATCATTCATGTGCTGCACCTGTTGGTCAGAGCCTGGCTTTACTGTGGAATGTAATTTAGCCTAACCTTATTCATAGCTAATCGAATTTAAAGCGTAAATATTGCATTCATGTGTAAGTTAAAAGACTCGCTACAGTATGCACCAGATTGCACAATTTCAAACTGAAAAATGCAAAAGCTCCGTACCAATGAGAGGGGGGACACCCCCCTCCAACATCCTCCCCCACCCTCGGTCGCTACGCTCCCTCGGGCTTGGTCTCTCGCAATCTCTCCCAACTCTCACCCAATGTTGGCAGCCCTGCTATGTATCTATGTAACTATGTTCCAGATGTGTACTTCTGTGCGCTTAAATAATATTGTTGCATAAATTATTTGCTTTGCGTTTACACATAAGTCGAATTCTCCAACTGCCCTTATCCAGTTCTACGGGGAATGATATTATGCAATGTGGCTTGAGAAAATGTTGTTCATTCTCATAACGGACATTTCAGGGTTTGGTGGAAATAACCAACAATATTCAGCGTGATATTCAATGTAATGAACTATATTGTGAATTCAGTATCTGCCTCTTCGCCCTATCTGCAGGACTGATTGTATCTATTTATGGCATATCTTAACCGAATGGACACGTTTTTCACTGTACCTTGGAAAATGTGACGATATTGAACCTCACCTAACCTAATGATCTGACATAAGTAACAACTGTGATCAGGGAGAGATGTTCGTACTGTGAAGGCGACTAAGATTGTTAATGTAACGTTTCTATAAACGAGAAGGTGTTGGATGGGGTCAACCACAAATTGACGGTTGGACAAATGCGAAGTCAAGGTGAGGAGTGGGCTCAGGAAACAGATCATTGTCAAACAACTGATACTGTATCGCGGGCCGTATTATTGACTGGCCCTGTGCAATGCTGGAGTAAAACATAATATACTCAGAAGACTCAGATGGGATCGATCCAGGGAGGAATAATATGTAATGTCAGAAGCGCATGATCTTATCAAAGTTCGTACCATGTTCCCAGCACCCTCTTTGCGTCAAGTCATCTCTTCAGGCTCCTAGAAAATCCTGCCCCTCTCAACTTAAACATATGAGATCTGATTTTCGATTCATCACGGGTAAAATAATGCATTCATCCTATAATTTCCTCTCATGCTTGTAAACATCTTGATATTCTCAACACGCAACATCCTTCGCTCCAAGGAATAACGTCCTCACCTCTCCCTACAGCTCGGGCACACAAGGAAAGAGTAGTACAGTCCTGCTATAGCTACTGACGGCGATACCACATGTGGAGAAACGTGCAGAGACTGGACCAAGAGTCATCGTCATACAACAAAGAAACGGGCCCAGCAACTCTCTGTGTAAGTGCTATCCAATTACATAATCACATTTACAAGCACTTGGTCCACAGAGTATTAAGCCTTGGCCCTATCTCTTTTAAAGAAGATGATATTTTTGAAGCGGTGTAGAATCAGAAGTCCAGATTTATTACTCGAATCAAGTCACTGTGAAACGACGGCCGATTGACCAGATCCGCTACATTGTGCAGTTGGTAAGCAGAACATCGATGCAACATCCAAGAATGCACATCAATGTCTCTACTTCATGAGGAGACTGTGTAAGTTTGACATGTCTCCAGCGACTCTTACATGCTTCTCGGGATGTACCGTAGAAAGCATATTGTCGAGTTCCATCAGAGATTGTTTGGGAACGAGTCTGCCAAGACCTCGAGAAATTGCAGCGTTATTAACGCAGCCCAATCCATCACACACACCAGACGTCCCACCATTGACTCCATCTACACTTTACGCTGCCTCAAAAAAACACCGAACGTAATCAGACCTGTCCAGACCGGTCAGATCTTCTTTCCCGACTGTAGTCCCGCGCAACGAACAGAAGTTTGAAAGTGAGCACCACCGGATTAAGGAATAACTCATTTCCCTCCGTTAACAGGTTTCTAAACGGTCCCTCCTTGGACTAGTGTACTCTTCAATTCGCTTCTCTCCCATTGCGGATATAAGTCATTGTCTCAGTAGCTGATGCACTGCAATCCTGCGAACTATATTGTGCACTCTGTATCTTCCACATTGGTCTATCTATTGTTATAGAGTCATCGAGTCCTACGGCATGGTAACGGGACTTTCACCCCATCTTGCCCAGGTGAACCAATGTGCCCCTTCTGCACCAGTCACTCACACCCAACTTTCGGCCACATTACTCTACATCGTTCCTATTCATGAGGCAGTCTAATTGTCTTTGAACGTTTTTCATATTTTCCGGAGCAACCACTTACTTTCGGTGCAGAGATGGAGGCAATATTTATCTGCGGTGGAAGAGGCTGTCAAAGGAACAACAATTGAGGAGATCCTCCACTCTGTGCAGGTTGGTAGATGATATATTCCAAACACCTGGACCGAGGGATCACCTCCCCGCTCTACCACCGGATGCTCAATTTTAGCTCCCACAGCCCACAATTAATAAGGATGAGTGACACCTCCTCAACAATAACTTCGAAGACTGGAGCATCGCAAGGATCCGTTCACAGTCCCCTACTTTACCACCTTTACACTCGCGACCGTATGGCCATATTCGGCTCAAATTGTACCTATGAGTTTGCAGAATACATCATCGTGAATGGTCGAATGATGGGCAATGGCGGGACGGAGTACAAGAAGGAGATAGTGAGCTTATTGACATGTTGTCATGACAATGGCCCCTCTTTCAAGACGAAGGAGATAGTTTTTGACTTCTGGAAGCAGTGTAGAGTATTTGCCCCAATCTGCATCAATGGCTCCGGAATGGTTGAGAGCTCAAGTTCCATGTGTCACATCACCAACGATATGTCTTGTAGTAATCACATTGATGTGTAACCTACGAGGGCACACCATCATCTCTACTTCATCAAGAGACTGGGACAATTGGCATGTCTACAGTGATTCTTATAAAACTTCTAGAGATGGAGCATAGAAATCATATTGTCGGGTTGGATTACATTGTGGTTTGGGTACAGATCTGACAAGACCGGGAGGATTTGGAGAGAGTTGTAAATGTAGCCCAATCCATCATGTAGACCTGACGTCACACCATTGTCTCCATCTACACTTCACGCATCGTCGGGAAAAATTACCCAACATCATCAAAGATGTCTAAATCGGGTCAGTTCAATCTTGCCTGTTCTCTTATCTGCCAGAAGGTACAGTAGGTTGAAAGCGCACATCACAGCGGAATGGCTTGTTTTCCATCGTTATGGAGTTTCTGCCCGATCCCTCCATATGCGAGGAAACTGTTCGATTCGTATTGCCCCAGTGTACACATTGGACTTTATTTAAAAAATATGATGGTCCACGAGATGCTACAAATCTGAGAACCTAATTCTGTACTCTGTATATCTACCTATTGTCATGGAGTCACACAGTAAGGGAACAGATCCTTTAACCCAGCTCGCCCATGCCGACAAATGTGCCCCATCTACGATACCTCACTTACAGTGTTTGGCAAAAATCACTCTAAACCTTTCTATCCATGCACCTGTCCAATGTGTTTTAAATATTGTCACAGCTTCTGCCTTAGCGACGTCCTTTGGCAGCTCATTCTATGTACCCACCACCTCTGTGCAAATCTATATTCCCACCACCCCTGTATGAATAAATAGACACAGCACCCTCTGTCCTCGCCTCTGAACTGATTGCATCTATTTATGGTACATCTGACGAGTCTGAATAGCATGAACAACAAAGGGTTTAATGTTCTTCGGTACATGTGACAATAATGAACATAACCCAAAAGCTAAAACTCCATGCGTCTCACATCGTAATTGTTTACAACATCACAAATCCAGCGGGATGTCTCATGGTTTATCGACGGACTACATCATCCTTCGCTGCACCTGCGCACCTCGGCACAGTTTAAATACATGTGTTGTACATGTAGGAGAGGATGTTGTGCTTTACCCGTACCCTATATCTAACTTTACTCAGATAGGCGCAGACAAAAAATAAAACAGCTCATAGATCAGTGCTGAGGCAACCGAACAAGTCGATTTAATACAGGCCTCAGCGATATACATCGCGAAACAGTGTGAGGAAGCTCAAGCTGCTTCAAAATCCCACGGTAACTGTAGCATTCTTCTACCCTCATGACACACTTGTGGAGTTGAAATACAACATCATTAATCAATGTCTCTGTAACCTTTCATCTTTGCGTTTCCCCAAAGTTAACTTTAATCTTGGGTTTCTTGTTGTTTAGAAATCTCCTTCCCATGTATCTAACATGTAGATATCATAAATGTCCAGATTCTTCTCGAAAAATGGAGTCCCCTCGTAAAGGAGATAGTTTGTGAACCTTTTGGACACGTGCCTGCTAAGCACAGTAATCAAAGGTAGCTGTAACGCAAGATTGCAACAGATATGAACCTACTGTGGACCGGACTACAAAAGACGATCGTCTCCCTACTGATAAGGAAGCCTGCTTCTCAGCAGAATGTTTAAGCTTTAGCTATTTTAACTACAATATATCTTCGCAACGCTCCAATCAAGCTCCGCAGTAAGTGAGCTGCAAGGTTAAACAAACTACAACTTACTCATCTTCCTTTTGATTCTCAACGTTTCCGACAACAGTACACGTTTTTTATTTGTGTTTTTGCAGAGCGTGAATTCTCCGATTGCACATATCGAGTTAAACGAAGAACGGAATTATACAATGCAGCTTAAGCAAATGTTATTCATTCTTAAAATATACGGACAATTTAAAGTTTGATTTAAACAAAGAATCATATTCAGGATAATATTCTATATCATGAACTATATTCTGCCTCTATTATTCCTGTTGCTCGATCCAATGACTTTGTTTGAACTGATTGTATCTCTGTATTGTATGTCAGATCTGAGTGGATAGGAGGCAACACAGATTTTCACCGTGCCTCCGTACTTGTGACAGTAATATTCCTAGCCTAACCTAACCAAACCCAATGATCAGAGATAAGTACCAGATATGATCAGAGCCGGAATGATCGGACTGTGATGGCGAATAAAATAGACGTAGACGGCCTTGATATTCAAGAGACCTGATGAATGGTTGTTAAGCACAAACAAACTGTTGGAAAAATACGAAGAGAAAGTGAGGACTGGGGCAGGAGGAGTAACACAGTAAAAACGCTGCTGCTCTATTGCTGTCCGCAGTAATTGTCGGGCATCTACACATACAAGAGGAAAACAGGAAATACTCAGATGACACTGAAGACATCGTGGAGAGAGGAGGGACATCTAATGGACGACGTGCTCAAATCCCCGATGCTGGTGAAGTAAATGCACGATATGGTGTCGCTTCGCAAAATACAAGAATGCCGCACTCCGCATTAGAGTGCAAACTGGCGCATCAGGGCACCTGAACATTGATGCAGAATCAGGTGCTGCCGAACATTTATTGCTCAACACAAATATTGAAAGATGGTCACCTATTTACCTCTTGCTACTGTCGAGACTGCAGCTAGATTTCCAAACGTAGTGACTAGAAATGCCAGCATCGACTCAACATATCTCAACGACCGCCTCTGATAGCTCCTTCCGTCTGAGTGTATAGTCTTCCCGTCAGGTTCCTTGTAAATCTTGCTCTTCTCACCATATACCCATGATCTCTGGTTTTTGATTCCCATTCTGTAGAAAAGACTGTGCATTCTCCCGATCTATTCCCCGTATACACCTTTATAAGCAACATTCAGCTTCCTGTGCTCCATGGAATAAAGTCCTCGTCCCTCCCAAGAGCTCGGCCCATACAAGGATAGTGTAGCGAAGTCCTGCTCGAACGACTGACGGTGATACTACAAATGGAGAAACGTGTATACACTGGTCTGAGTGTCATTTATTCACACAGCAGAGAAACAGACCAAACACCTGTCTACATCTATGCTATCCATTTACTAATTCCCATTTACTAGCACTTGATCAGCAGAACATTATGCCCTGACACTATATCTTTCAAGTAAGGCGGTACCTACAATACGATGCAGAATCTGAAGTTGAGGTTTATCCCACGGATCAAGGAACTGCCAAAGGAGCAACAATTGACCAGATCATCTACGCTGTGGAGTTTGGAAGAACGACAAGTGAATATATTAACACTGTAAATGTCGGATTCTGCGAGGGCTTGACAGGATAGATATTGAAAGCATTACACAATCGCTAGATGGGTGATGACGTTAGGATACAAGTTTCAGAGTAGGTGTTTACCATGGAGTGAATTGAGATGAGAAGCAATTTATGCTCGCAAATATATCTGAACCTCCAGTACCATGTAGTCCAAACATTAGTGATGATAACTCATTCCGTTCATATAGGGCTGGAGCACATGTGTTTGTAGACAATGGTGTAATGACGGCTAACGTGACCAGCTGTGGATTAATGTGAGTCCTACGTCAGATCCTGTTTAATATGGAAAATAGGAACAGCCTCGCGCTGTAAATGATGCGTTCAGCAGTGTGTACCTGTATGTGATAGGGGATGGAGTGGCTATTATCTCCAAACGCCGGGACCGAGGTATCTTCTTCATCTCTACGGCTGAATGCTTGATTTTAGCACCAACAATCCTCAGTCAGTGAGGATAGGTGACACCTCATCCAAAGTAACACCAGACCCTACAATAAATCATTCTCTGTCCGCTACTATATCTCCGTTACATCGAGTACTGGCCGAAATTTGTATCAATGGTACAATAGACAATAGACAATAGGTGCAGGAGTAATCCATTGGGGCCTTCGAGCCAGCACCGCCATTTGATATGATCATGGCTGATCATCCAACTCAGTATCCCATCCCTGCCTTCTCTCCATACCCCCTGATCCCTTTAGCCACAAGGGCCACATCTAACTCCCTCTTAAATATAGCCAATGAACTGGCCTCAACTACCTTCTGTGGCAGAGAATTCCACAGATTCACCACTCTCTGTGTGAAAAATGATTTCCTCATCTCGGTCCTAAAAGTCTTCCCTCTTATCCTTAAACTGTGACCCCTAGTTCTCGACTTCCCCAACATCTGGAATAATCTTCCTGCATCTAGCCTGTCCAACCCCTTAAGAATTTTGTAAGTTTCTATATGTTCCCCCCTAAGTCTTCTGAATTCCAACGTGTATGGAGCCCTATTAAGTTATCTCCTGAAAGTATCCAGAGTACGGGCCTCCATCGCCCTCTGAGGCAGAGAATTCTACAGACTCGCAACACTCTGTGTGAAAAAAAATGTTTCTTCATCTCCCTTCTAAACGCCTTACCCCTTATTCTTAAACTATGGCCCCTGGTTCAGGACTCCCCCAACATCGGGAACATGTTTCCTGCCTCTCTCGTGTCCAAACCCTTAATCGTCTTATATGTTTCAATAAGATGCCCTCTCACCCTTCTAAATTCCAGAGTATACAAGCCCGTAGACTAGTGTACAGTTCAATTCGCTTCTAGAGCATTGCGGATATTTAAAATTGTCTAAGTAACTGATGCACGAAAATACACTCCAATGCTGCCAACTATATTCTGTATTCTGCATCTTCCACGTTACTCTATCTTTGTTCATAGAATCATCGAATCATACAACATGGTAATGGGACTTTCTACCCTGCTTGCCCATGCCGACCATTGTGCCCCATCTACACTAGTCACCCCATCCCGCATCTCGCCCACATCACTCTAAATCATTCCTATCCATGCAGCAGTCCAGCTGTCTGTGAAAGATGCCCTAATATATGCCGCAATCACCTCATATGTCAATTCATTCTCTGTGTAAATCCGTATACCCACTGCTCGAGTTGTAACTAATACTGTATATATATGGTATATCTAGTTTGTCTGGATTGCACGCAAAACAAAGCTTTTTATTTTAGCTCGGGACATGCAACAATAAACTTAAATATGAAGCTGATATTTGAACGCCTCTCCTCTTAATTGTTTGCAACATCGCGATCCCAGCGGGATGTCTCATTACATCATCCACTGTTCCAGATCAGACCTTCTGCAAATTTAAATAATAGTTTTGCAAACATTTGTTGCTTTGTGATTTTACAAAACTCAAATTATCCAACTGCACTTGTCCAGTTCTACGGAGAACGGATTGATGCAAAGTGGCTTGAGTAAATGTTGTTCATTCTCACAAATACACGGACAATTCAGGGGTTGATGGAAATAACCAACAATATTCAGCATGATATTCTAAGTAATTAAATATATTCGGCATTCTGTATCTTCCTCCTCGCTCCATCTGCAGGACTTTAACTGGTTGTAGTTTAAGATAGAATTAGACTTAGCTCTAACGGCTGAGGGAATCAAAGGATATGTGGAAAAGCCAGAACGGGTTACTGATTTTGGATGATCATCTTGAATGGCAGAGCTGGCTCGAAGGGCCGAATGGCCTACTCCTGCACCTATTTTCTATGTTTCTATGCATCTGTAAAATGGCATATCTGAACTGAATGAATAACGTGCAATGCCACGCTTTTCACTGTACCTCGAAATATCTGACAATAATAACCAAGCCTAACCTCAGCTAAACTAATGATCTGACATAAATACCAACTATGATCAGAGAGGGATACTCGTACCATGATGGCTACTATGATTGTCCATGTAACACCAACAGTATTGATATACAAGAGAAGGTGTTGGATGGGGTGAACAAATGCGAAGACAAGGTGCGAAGTGTTGACAGGAGGAAGAACTCAGTAAAACACCTGATATATTATCGTGGACCGTATTAATGACCGTGCATCTGCAATACAGGAGGAAAACATAGTATAGTCATAAGACTCAGATAACATCCGTCCAGGCAGAAAACATATGTGATGTCAGAAGTGAATGATCTTATCAATGTTCAAACCATGTACCCAACATTCTCTATTTGTGTCAAGTCTTCCCTTCAGGTTCCTTGTAAATCTTGCTGTTCTCACATTAAACCTATGAGATCTGCCTTTTGATTCTCACACCTGGGGAAAATGGACTTCATTCAGCCTATCTATTCCTCTCATGATTTTATACACCTTCATATCATCACCCCTCAGTCTCCTTCGCTCCAGGGAATAAATTCCTCACCTCTCCCTGCAGCTCGGTCACACAAGGAAAGAGTAGTGCAGTCGTGCTGTGTTAATGCTATCCAATAACTGAATCGCATTTTCTAGCACTTGGTCCATAGAGTATTATGCCTTAGCCCTCTCCCTTTTAAAGAAGGTGATACTTACCTTTGAAGCGGTGTAGAGTCAGGTGGAGATTTATCCCTCACATCAAGTGGCTGTGAAACGACCAATAATTGACCAGATCCTCTACTCTGTGCAGTTGGTGAGAACAACAAGTCAGTAATTGACGCCGATATGTGGGAGTTTGCGAGGCCCTGAGATGGAGCTTCAGAGCATTAAACAACGGGTATATGGATGGTTACGTTAGGATCAGATGATCAGAATATGAATTCACTTTGGAGTGAGTGAGATGTGATGTAATTTACTCTCTCGGATATATCTGAATCTCGAGTACCCTCTACCCCAGAACAACATTGGTGCCCATGTATTAAATAAAAACAGGGTTGGAGCGAAGCTTCTTGTGGCCAATAGGGAACTGAAGACCAATGTGACTAGGTATGGAAAAGAACTTGAGACCAGGATAAGGTTGTTAATGATGATATTAAATGTCTGAACAGGCTTAAGCTTGGCATTATGTGTGTGGCCGTGTGTAGCTGTGTCCATAGTCGGGGCTTGGGGGGGGAGGGAGAGGGCTGGTTGTTATCTCCGAACTCCAGGACCTAGGAATGTGCTCTGCCCTCTGCCACTGCTTCCTCGTCTGTATAGCATTTTATGAGTGATGTTTATGTATGTAGGATAAGGGGGGACTTGATAGAGGTCTTTAAATTTATGAGAGGGATAGACAGAGTGGACGTGGATAAGCTTTTCCCATTGAGAGTAGCAAAGACTCAAACAAGAGGACATGACTTGAGAATTAAGGGATAGAAGTTTAGGGGTAACATGAGGGGGAACGTCTTCACAGAGAGTGGTAGCTGTGTGGAATGAGCTTCCAGTGGAAGTGGTGGAGGCAGGTTCGATTTTATCATTTAAAAATAAATTGGATAAGTATATGGACGGGAAAGGAATGGAGGGTTATGGTCTGAGTGCATGTAGATGGGACTAGCGGAAAATAAGTGTTAGGCACGGACCGAGATGGCCTGTTTCCGTGCTGTAATTGTTATATGGTTATATGGTTGTTATATGGTTATGTGTAAGAGTGCATTGCCGTGCGTAAGGGTGGGTAATTGTGTGAATTGTGTGAGTGTGTGAGATTGTGAGTGCCTGTGAGGGTGCGTTTGTGTGGAATATGCAATTACGCGATTTGGGGAAAGCACTAATGGAGTGATACGCAGTTGGAAATTATTGATGGAGTGACACTGTGGGGGAGTCTGAAAGCGTGACACACAGTGGGGCAATACTGATGGAGTGACAAAGTGGGATAGTTCAGATGGAATGCCACATTGTGTAGTACTGATGGAGTGATAGTTAAGCTGGATTGAAAATGTGGGGATAGTTAAGCTGGATTGACAGTGTGGGGATAGTTAAGCTGGATTGACACTGTGGGGAGAGTTAAGCTGGATTGACACACTGTGGGGATAGTTAAGCTGCATTGACACTGTGGGGATAGTTAAGCTGGATTGACACTGTGGGGATAGTTAAGCTGGATTGACAGTGTGGGGATAGTTAAGCTGCATTGACACTGTGGGGATAGTTAAGCTGCATTGACACTGTGGGGATAGTTGAGCTGCATTGACACTGTGGGGATAGTTAAGCTGCATTGACACTGTGGGGATAGTTAAGCTGCATTGACACTGTGGGGATAGTTAAGCTGGATTGACACACTGTGGTGTAGTACTGGTGGAGTGGTGCCCAACGGGGTGACATTGATGGGATACACACTGTGGAATAGTACTGATGGATTGGCCCACTGTTGTATGTTACTGATGGACTGGCACACTGTGGTGCTATACTAATGGAGTGACGCACTGTGTGATAGTACTGATGGAATGACGCACTGTGGTGTATTACTGATGGACGGACGTACTGCGGGTTAGTACTGATGAATGACACGCTGTGGGTGTTTCTGAAGAAGTGAAATACTGTGGGGTAGTACTGATGGAGAGACACACTGTGGGGTAGTACTGATGGAGTGAATCACTATGGGGTAGTACTGATGGAGTGAATCACTATGGGGTAGTACTGATGGAGAGACACAAGGTGGGGTAGTACTGATGGAGAGACACACTGTGGGGTAGTAAGGTTGGAGTGACAATATATAGGGTAGTACGATTGGCGTGATAGACTGCGGGATAGTACTGATGGAGTGACACACGATGGGGCAGTACTGATGGCGTTAAACACGGTGTGGACGTAGTGATGGAGAGACTCACTGTGCAGTAGTACTGATGGCGTGACACACTGTGGGGTAGTACTGATGGCGTGACACACTGTGCAGTAGTACTGATGGCGTGACACACTGTGCAGTAGTACTGATGAAATGACACTGTGAAATACTACTGATGAAGTGTCACGCTGTGGGGTAGTTCTGATGTAATGACACACTGTGGGGTTGTACTGACGGAGTGACAGTGTGGAGTAGTACTGATGTAATAACACACTGTGTTGTAGTACTGATAGGGAGATACTCTATGGGGCAGTAGTCATGTAATGATAATTTTCATACATTTGTTTAAACATTTTCCACTCTTCCACCCGCTTCTCTTTGAGCTTTAGATTGGGTGGTGGAGCCACGTGGAAAGATGAACTGGCCTGCGCTGCCACTTCCATCCGGAAGCAGGTGCGGCTCGCCTGCAGTCGCCTGTCTTTGTCTTTTTTTGTTTTCTTTTGTCTTATTAGACGTATGTTTTAGTTGTGTCTAGTTGTGTATATGTGGGGAGAGGGGGAAAGATTGTTTTAATCTCTTCCTTCAACGGGGATGCGTCATTTTCCTTGTCATATCTCCGTCTGCGTCTGTGCTGAGGCCTAATATCGGGGAGCTGGCGGCCTCAAACTGGAATCGACTTTGGGGGCTCCGGTGGCAGAGCCTGTGGACTTCCTATCGCGGAGCTGGCTGACTTTGGAGGCTGCGGTGGCGCTGTGGCTGCGACCCGACTTCGGGGCTTCGGGGGCTTCGGCCGCAGGCCCTGTGGACGGTAACATCGGGAGCTGGCAGGTCCCTGCTTGGTGACTGCTTTTCGGGAGCTCCCGCAATAGCTGGACTGGAGGGTGGCGGCTTCGTCCGCCCCGGGTCGCGGAGTTTCAGTCGGCCCGTTCGGGGAGCTTGGAATCGGCCGCGGGATTTACCCATCACCCGGCCGGGGCTTTAACATCGATAGCCTCGATCGCCTCGACGCAGCGGGAGAACAAGCAAGGAAGAGATAAGGCTTTTTGTCTTCCATCACTGTGAGGAGGTGCCTGGAGATCCCTCAACAATGGATGTTTGTGTTAAATTGTGTTCATTGTTTGTTTTGTTGCTGTTCTTCTCTCTTGACTGCAAGGTACGCAATTTCGTTCAAACTATTGTTTGAATGACAATAAAGGAAATTCAATTCAATTCAATTCAATATCATCGTATCCCGTCGCTCTTAATGGCTTACGTATCGTTTAGCTTTAAGCGCAACGCGCGACTGCGTACTTTGCGTAATATTCTCTAATATCTTCTACTACTATCAAAAATATTTTCGAAACAAAACTTGTTTTTATCTGTTTCCATTCAGCGTGTGCTATCTTTAAGCATCACTGTGCTCACTGGCCTGCGTATCATTCCACTCATGCATGCAGCTAGTCGGTCGCTGAGCATTGAAACACTGATTCCTGAAAGCTTTACAAAGCATTTTTGCTAATCATCATAGCATCCATTTTATCCACATATCTTTATTTTCACCGCTACCACCATGTTTTGATATGTGTCTGCTTACGATGTACGTAAAACTAGCACTTATTAGACGGAGAAAGATGGCTCCACACACACTCGTGTAGGAATCAAAAGCAAGAATGATTTATTTCCAAGTTAAAGGTCACTGACTGATTTACATCATTATATGCGCAAGTTTGAGCATGTGCGAGAATGAGTACAGCTCATATGCATAAATTACATGGATATTGTCGCAAAAGCTGATGGCATGTTGGCCTTCATAACAACAGGAGTTGAGTAATGAGCAAAGAGGTCCTTCTACAGTTGGACAGGCCCTGGAGAGACCACACCTGGAGTGTTGTGTGCAGTTTTGTTTTCCGATTTTGAGAAAGGACGTTCTTGCTATGGTTTACACGGTTAATTCCCGGGATGGCGTAACTGTCATATGTCGAAAGAATGGTGCGACTGGGTTTGTATTCACTGGAATTTAGAAGGATCAGAGGGTATCTTATTGAAACGTATAAGATTATTAAGGGATTGGACACGCTTGAGGCAGGAAACGTGTTCCCGATGTTGGAGGTGTCTAGAACCAGGGGTCACAGTTTAAGAATAAGGTGAAGCCATTTAGAACGGAGATGAGGAAACACTTTCTCACCCAGAGAGTTGTGAATCTGTGGAATTCTCTGCCTCAGAAGGCAGTGGGGGCCTATTCTCTGGATGTTTTCAAGAGAGAGTTAGATAGAGGTCATAAAGATAGCAGATTCAAGGGATATAGGGAGAAGGCATGAACGGGGTAATGATTGTGGATGATCAGCCATGATCACAGCGAATGGTGGTGCTGGCTCGAAGGGACGAATGGCCTACTTCCGCACCTTGACCACGTACATTTCAACGAGGGCTCCCGCAATTCCCACTCTAGTTTCCTACAATCTCCTCGGATATGTCTGATCAGGCCCTGGAGATTGTCTACCTTGATACACGGTAGTACCATCAGTACTTCTTCGACGGTAACACTGACTGCTCTCAAGAAACGTCCATTGACTGTCCCAAGATCCTCCGTCCGACTCTTTTTATCCTCGAAAAATACAGAGGAGGGATACTTATTGAGGATCTTGTCCATCTCCTGTGACTCCACACAGAGGTGACCACCTCGATCCATGAGAGGTCCCACTCTCTCTGTAGTTACCCCTTTCCCCTTGGCCGCAGACTGTTATGCTTTGACGTTATATCTTTCAAGGAGCACGATACGCGTCTTCAGCTCGGTGCAGAGACTGAAGTCGAAATTTACCCCTCGGCAAAAATGGCCGCCAAAGGACCAACAGTTTATCAGATCGTCTACCCTGTGCAGTTTGGAACAACGACAAGTAATTTTATTGACACAATAAACGTAGGCTTCTGAGAGGCCTTGACAGGATAGATAGATAGATAGATAGATAGATAGATAGATAGATAGATAGATAGATAGATAGATAGATAGATAGATAGATAGATAGATGGATAGATAGATGGATAGATAGATAGATAGATAGATAGATAGATAGATAGATAGATAGATAGATAGATAGATAGATAGATAGATAGATAGATAGATAGATAGATAGATAGATAGATAGATAGATAGATAGATAGATTGATAGATAGATTGATAGATAGATTGATAGATAGATAGATAGATAGATAGATAGATAGATAGATAGATAGATAGATAGATAGATAGATAGATAGATAGATAGATAGATAGATAGATAGATAGATAGATAGATAGATAGATATGCCTTTATTGTCATTCAGACCGAAGTCTGGACGAAATTGCAGCAGTATACATATAATACAATAAAAACAACAATAAACACATATTGACATCCACCACAGTGAGTCCACCCAGCATCTCCTCACTGTGATGGAGGCAAAAGTCTTAGGTCTGCAGTCTCTTCCCTCCTCTTCACTGAGGCGATACCCCCCGGGCGATGTTATAAATCAGTCCCGCGGCTCAAACACCGCGGCCCGGGGTGGTCGACGCTGCCACCCACCAGTCCTGCAGACGCAGCCGCTGGCCCGCGGCCGAACCCCGGACTCAGGCCACCACCGCCAGAACACCGTCCCAGCCACCCTCACGTGAGTACCGTGCCGTCTTGAGCCTCCGGCTGGGCCGCCCCGACATGGGCGCCGAACCTCCCCCGGGCCGGGCCGCCCCGACATGGGCGTCGCTTCTTCCCCGGGCCGGGGCGCCCCGACTTGGGCGTCGCTTCTCCCTCTGGCTGGGATGCCCCGACTTGGGCATCGATTCTCCCCCCGGCCGGGCCGCCCCGACTTCGGCGTCGCTTCTCCCTCCGGATGGATATTGACCGAAATACACAAAGGGTTGCTGGATAATTTAGTTCGGATAAATGTTTCAGAATACGAATTGGATGACTGAGATAAGATGGAATTGAACCTGGCAAACATATCTGAATACACTGTACCTCCTACCCAGAAAATAGTGAGGCTCATTTATCAAGTACAAATATGGCTGGGCGAACATGTTTTTTTGCACAATAGGGAAAGGAAGAGTAATGTAATCAGGTATGAAATGATTGAGTCCGAGGTCAGTTCTGAAACTGCGCACCACGGATCAGACGAATAGCTTATTACCCTCCGTTATCAGGCCTCCGAACAGTCCCTCCAGCGATGGGGTGCTGTTCAATTTCCCTCTAACTTCATTCATTCATCATCCTTGAAAACATTAGTGACGCAGTGGTGATGGTTTCCGACGGGCAAATTGCGGCTTTGGGTTTTGTCTCACAACAGCCTCTAACCCATTGTGGGATTGGGCGTTGTCTCACAACAGCCTCTAACCCATTGTACCATTGGGCGTTGTCTCACAACAGCCTCTAACCCATTGTGGCATTGGGCGTTGTCCGACAAACAGATGAACAACGATGCGATACAATGTTGAAAACTGTGTTCTGCATTCTGTATCGTCCACTTTGCTTTATCTATTTACATAGTCATAGACCATCGGCCCAGCTTGCCCTAACCGGCCAATGTGCCCCATAGACAGTAGTCCCACCTGCTTTGTTTGGCCCTTATCATTTTCAACCTTTCCTATACACCTACCTGTTCAAATGTCTTTAAATGTTGTGATGGTTTTCACCCCAACTACCTCCTCTGGCAACTCGTTCTATAAACCCACCAACCCCTGTGCGAATCCACACACTGACCACCCTCTGTGTTTATACATAGACTGACCATTCTGTGTACTCGTGTTTGAACTGATTGAATCTGTATATGTTATATCTGATCAGTTTGGACAGCAGGCACAACCAAGTTTTAGACTGTACCTTGATACATGTGATAATAATAAACGTGGCTAAAACCTAATGCCCTTCGCATCTTAATTGTTCACTACACCACGAACCCAGCGGGATGTCTCATGGCTCACAGAAGCAACGCATCATACATCGTTCCAGCTGTGGACCTCAGCACAGTGAAATGATACGTTTTGCACATTGTACTAACTTGCGTTTTTTACAGAACTCGAATTCACCAACTGCACGTGACCAGTTCCACGGCGGTCTGAATTATGCAATGTGGGCTGAGCAAATCATGTTCATCCTTACAAACACAAGGACAATTCTGGGATTCGTAGAAATAAAAGGCAATATTGATCATAACATCACGAACAATATTCTGTATTCTGTACATTCCCCTTGGTCTATCTGATGTATCTGAGTTTGAAGAAGGGTTTCGGCCCGAAACGTTGCCTATTTCCTTCGCTCCATAGATGCTGCTGCACCCGCTGAGTTTCTCCAGCACTTTTTTCTACCTCTGAGTTTGAACTGTTTGTACCTATGCACGATCTATCCGATCTGAGTGGATCAGAAGCAAAACTAAGCTTTTCACTATTCCTCGGTACATATCACACTAGTAAACCTTTGCCTAACCTTACCAATGCTAATCATCTGAGAAAATTGATATTTATTATCAGAGCGGGAATGTTCGTAGAATGATGGCGACTATGATTGTCCATGTGAAACAGACGATATCGATATCTAACATGGTTTTTGATTCCTCGACCTGGATAATAGTGCATTTACCTTATCTATTTTCCTCAAGATTTTATACAAAATCATCCTCCGGCACTCGAAGGAATAATGTCCGCAATTCTCATTATAACTCGACCCGTTCAAGGACAAAGTAGCGAACCCCTGCCATTTATCCCTCGATGCTAAGAATTGCTAAGGACAAACTAGAATTGCTAAGGACAAACTGCACCCCCTCCACATACACCTGGATCTCCTGCCATCAGGCAAGAGATATCGCAGCATCAAAGCCCGGACTACATGACTGCGAAACAGCTTCCTGCCATATACTGTGAGACTGCTAAACAGCCACTCTGTACTCACAGTCACCTGATTCTGCGGCTTGGCACGGACACTTTAATAACTGGCACTGGCCACTTCAATAACTGGCACTGGCCACTCAAATCAGCCATCCCGGACATGTTTATGATTGGTTTTACTCACGTTGTTTTTACCCACTTTTTAACTATTTATACTGTTCCATCAGGGACTGGATAGTTTTTAGTGTTATTATATGTGAAATGTTTTAAATTTCATGTGCGATGCTCCGGTATTCCCTGGGAAACGTTTTTTTTTCATTTTGCAATGTACAACTGTTGCTTGCAAGATGACAATAAAGGTTGATTGATTGATTGATGAATTGGTTGTCAGAGGACCAACAATATATCAGCAAGGCTGCGACATGTTGACCGGTGGGCGCACGTTTACACACTTGTCACTCTTATTACTCTAATTGATAAGATTCTTTAATCTGCGGTTTACAGAGAGTTGAAGAGACATTTATTGTCACAAGCACCAATTGGGACAGTGAGATTTGAGTTACCATACAGCCATAAGAATAAAGAAAAACACAAAACACGATAGAATTTAACATGAACATCCCCACACAGCAGAATCAGCAGTCGCCGCTACGGCGGTCTGATGTTTCGGGCCATCTCGCCAGGATGATCGGAGCTCCGGCGTCGGAACGGAAGAACACTCTCAGCTGCTTGGAGATTCCGAATCGACCATTTCCTACCGAACCGCGGCTCCAGAAGTCCACAGGCCGAGCTGGGCGGAGCTCCAACGCTGGCGATCCCCGGCAAGGAGCCCAGACTCAGCGAGGTTAAAATTCAGCGCCGCCCGCGGCTAGAAACCTCAGCCCGACGGTGATAATCAGCAGGCCCAACATTCCGGAGCTCCACACGGCGAACCCCAGAAAGGTATCGCCCCGCTCCGCGATGGTAATTCACTGTTGTGCCGTCGCTGAAGCTCTGGCCGGTCTACGGCAGGAAAGACCGCGCCAATCCAGATGGTAGACCGCGAGGGGAGGGGGGGGGGCGAAGATGCGGCTCGGAGAATTGACGCATACCGACCAGGAAGTGACAGGAAAAGGGTTTCCCCCTTCCCCTCCCCACCTCCCCCACATAAAAAAGACTAAGAAACATACTTGGATCAATGGAAAATTATATTTTTACACATTAGAATTTTACGAGGTTATGACAGGATAGACGTTGAAAGAATTACACAACGGGTTTGACGTTTGGATCAATGTTTCAGAATAACATTTCACCATGGAGTAACTGAGTTAGGTGTAAAATACTCTCGAAAATATATCTGAGCCCACAATACCCTCTATCCCAGAGAGTAGCGATGCTCGGTTGTTAAGTGCAAACAGGGTTGGAGCGAATATATTTGTGGACATTAAGGAAATGAAGACTAATGGATCTATACGTTGAAATTAAGGTCACGTCGGTAATTGTGATATTGAATGTAGGAACAGACTCGAGTTTGGGATTGTGCATAAGGCCATGTGTAGCTGTGTCTGCTGGGGGAGGGGGGTGGCGGTATCTCCAAACTCTGGGTTCTCGGAATCACATCCTTCCTCTGCCACGGGATCCGTAACTTTCTGGTCCACAGTCCACAATCAGTCAGGTTACGTGACAACAACTTCCTCACAATAACACTCATCGCCGCTGCCCCGCAAGGCTCCTAAGGGACGGTATTAGGAACCTGGAGCAGCAGCTCGATGACCTCCGTCTGGTCAGGGAGTGGGAGGAGGTCATAGAGAGGAGTTATAGAGAGGTGGTCACTCCAAAACCACGGGAGGCAGACAAGTGGGTCACGGTTAGGAGGGGCAAGGGGCAGAGGCAGGGACTAGAGAGTACCCCAGTGGCTGTACACCTTGACAATAAGTACTCATGTTTGAGTACTGTTGGGGGGGAACAGCCTACCTGGGGGTAGCAACAGCGGCCGGGCCTCCGGTACAGAGACCGGCCCTGTTGCTCAGAGTGGTAAGGGAAAGAAGAGGAGGGCAGTAGTGATAGGGGAATCTATAGTTAGGGGGTCAGACAGGCGATTCTGTGGACGCAGTGGGAGACCCGGATGGTAGTTTGCCTCCCTGGTGCCAGGGTCTGGGATGTGTCTGAACGTGTCCAAGATATCCTGAAATGGGAGGGAGAGGAGCCCGAGGTCGTGGTACATATAGGTACCAATGACATAGGTAGAAAAAGGGAAGAGTCCTGAAAGGAGAATTAGGGAGTTAGGAAGAGAGTTAAGGAAAAGGACCGCAAAGGTAACAATCTCAGGATTACTGCCTGTGCCACGCGACAGTGAGAGTAGGAATGGAGCGAGGTGGAGGATAAATGCGTGGCTGAAGGACTGGTGCAGTGGGCAGGGATTCAAATTTCTGGATCATTGGAACCTCTTTTGGGGAAGGTGTGACCCAAGGACGGGTTGCGCTTGAACCCGAGGGGGACCGATATCCCGGCTGGGAGTTTTGCAAAGGCTACTGGGGAGACTTTAAACTAGAACGGTTGGGGGGAGAACTCAAATAGAGAAAGCTAGTAGACAGTGTGTGAGGTAGGAGGCAGAGAAGGGAAGCACTCAGACCCAACATGTAGAAGAAAAAGATAATAAACAGAGAATAAGAGGTGTTGGGTTTCTTAAATTGTGTGAACAGAGGGACAGAGGGGAGTAAAATGAGGGTACAAGCAATAGGTAGCAAGGTGAAAAGTAAAAGTGACAGGCAGACAAATCCAGGGCAAAAATCAAAAAGGGCCATTTTTCAACATCATTGTATAAGGGGTAACAGTGTTGTAAAAACAAGCCTGACGGCTTTGTGTCTCAATGCACTGTGTACAATTTTGTCAACCAGCATCTGCCCTTTCTTGTGTATGACTTTATTTGTATCCGTGGCAGTTGATTGTCGCTCCCTTCAGTTTCCCAGTGGGTCGGGACGGGACTGGAGTTGGGAGGGAAAGGTGGGGGTGGGGGCCAGGGGGGTAGGGGAGGGGAGTGGAGGGGAGGGGGGTTGGGGTGACTTAGTACGGGAGATAATTTTGCGGACTGTGTCGGCAGGCACTTTGGTAGTGATTGCCCATGGTGTTCACTGTCGAGGACTTCATAATGCAGAGAGCATTATAAACAGTGGAGCGATTAACCCTGGAAAGGGGGGAGACTTCCCTCTGAGTTGGACCGAGGAAAATGAAGCAGAAATTTTCGTGAGGTTATTAACGACAGATAAATGGATGGGAAGGGTTTAGAGTTCCTGGTAGTACACATCACAGATGATCAGACATGGTCCACCAACACCATCTCCCTAGTCAAGAAAGCACAGCAACGCCTCCACTTCCTTCGACGGATGAGGAGAGCCGACCTCCCCCCTTCTGCCCTCACAACGTTTTACAGGGGTGCCATTGAGAGCATTCTTACCAGCAGTCTCTCAGTCTGGTATGGCAGTTGCTCTGCTGCTGACCAGAAGGCCCTACAGAGAGTGGTGAGGACAGCGGAGAAGATCACCCCAACCAGCAATTCAAGACTTATATCCATCTCGCTGTCGCAAGAGAGCAACTAACATCATCAAAGACACCACCCACCCAGCACACAAACTGTTCACCCTCCTACCATCCGGCAAGCGCTACCGCAGCATGCGGAGCAAAACCACAAGATTCAAAAACAGCTTTTTCCCTCAGGCCATCAGACTTCTCAACACACTAAAGAAAATTCCATGAACATTACACAAAGACCAACTGACTGCCAAATTAACTTTAACACAATGTCTGCAGTATGCTACTTGCACAGTATGCTATATTGCACCTTTTATTAATGAATATTTTATATAATGTATATGTCCATTGTCTACTTTTATTGGTACACTGTCTGTCTGTTTTATAAATATTACTTGCACATTGGAGTATGGAGAAACGCAATTTCAATCCTCTGTGTAACTACTCGTTACATTATGTGAATTGACAATAAAATTACTATTATTATTATTATTATTATTAGAGGGCTATGGGCCACATGCAGCTAAATAGGACTACCCCGAGACGCCAACTTGGACGGCACGGCCCATGGTGTGGCAGAGCCGGCGTGCCCGCTGACTCCCATCTCCCCCCACTCCGTTCCGGGGCCACGTTGGGAGAGAGCCCCCGAGCACCTGCCCCGTGGCGACTGGCACTGACCTGCTGGCGTCGCCGACGTGAAGACGGTGCGCAGCCCCCGCGCCCGGTGCAATGGGCGGGGAGCTGGAGAGGGGAGGGAAGGGGTCACACACATGGCCGTGAAGCAGAGGGGTGGGTGTGGGGGTGGCGACAGACAGGGCTAACAATGGGATGGAGAAAGACAGAAACACCGACGTGTAAAGGAAACATACAATAGTGCATGATCTCTCTCGCGTTATGGCGGGTGATTGTCGCCTGCCCGTTGTTTCTGACGCTAAAGCCTTGGGATCGTTGCACTTCGTGTTGGCGTGGATGGGGAGGGGTGTATTGTGTTGTTTGATCGCCCCCTGCTCTCCCACGGACAGGGAGACGCAGCGGCTTTTGAGAATGGTGGGCAATCACTATCAAAGTGTCTGCCCACACAATCAGTACACCTCTCCTACACTTGTCCCCCGTACTAAGTCACCCAACCCCCCCCCTCCTCCCCCCACCCTCCCCCCCACCTTTCTCTCTAACTCCAGTCCTATCCCGACCGCCTGGGAAACTGAAGGGAGCGACAATCAACTGCCACGGATACAGATAATGTCAAACACAAGAAAGGGCAGATGCTGGTTGACAACAAGTGAACACACAGTGCTGGAGTAACAAAAAGACGCAGCAGAATTTTGGAAACGTCATCCTGTCACCCATTCCTTCTCTCCGGAGATGCTGCCTGTCCCGCTGAGTGACCATACTGAGGGAATTCCCACGTAGAGGAAGCAGAGAGAAACGCTCTGGCACTGGACGCTGCGCATTTTCCCTTTGGAGGTCATATCAATAGATGCGGCCGCGCTGAATTCTATCTTTAACTCAAAGCCGCAGGATGGAGCTGTCTTCTTTTACACTGTTGCTTCGCCGCCGCCGCCTCCTTGCTGCACAATGGTAGCGACTGCGGGGCCGAGATCCTGCCTAGTTTTTTAAAGTTCTGAAATTGAATAACTTTCAATACTGAATCAGAATATACTTACTGTATGAGATGCTGTCCAGCTCCTCTATTTGATACTTAAAACAGACCTTCATTCACGGTTAGCTGAAGAGTAACTCGGGAGAGGAACTTGGTAACTCGGGAGAGGAACTTGTTACATCGCAGAAATGAGAAGAAAACGGCAAACTTAGACATACACTTGGGACTCGTTTAAACTCGTCAACATAAACTTGGAATCTCGTAGCCAACCACGAGTGTGATTTTTTCTTTCACTCGGGATCACTCGTGGGTGGACTCGCACCGTGAGACAACTCCTCAGATCGCTTGTTCCATACACCCACCACCGTCGGAGTGTAATGTATTTACTTCAGGTTCCTGTCAATATTGCCACTGACGTGGTGCAATCACATTGATGCGACACACCGGAAGGCACACAAACGAAAATAAAAAATACATTGATCACGTCTCCCGTTACACTTGCAAAAATATGGTAAGAAGCTAATTGTCACGTTCCATCGTAACTTGTTTTGGAAACAACTATGCCAAGACATCGAGATATTGCAAATGGTTGTAAATATAGCCCCGTCCATCTCATAGCCCAGACCAATCATAGTCTTCATCTGCACTTCACGCTGCATAACATTACCTAAACACCCAACAAAATCAAATATTTGGAATAATATACCACTATGTCTTCCCATTGTAAATAATCCTCTATTCAAACCATCCATATTGGATAGAGGTTTTATACAATGGAAAAATCATGGAATTAAAAGGATTGGACATCTTTATAGGGAAGGCATCTTTCTGTCATTTCAAGAGTTACAACAGAATCATGGACTACACTCAAATAGCTTTTTCAGATATTTACAAATTAGAGATTATGTTAAATCCAATACACAAGTTTATAGGACTAGGGAACCAGAAATTCTTGATGAATGTTTGAATAAGCATCCTAACACTGAAAAATTAATAGCTTATATTTATAACATTCTCTTAAATAACGAGGAACCACCGATGGAACTATATAGACATAAATGGGAAAATGAGTAAGGTTATCCTATTACGAAAGATATTTGGGACGAAAGTTAACAACATATACATCAATGTTCGTTAAATGCCAGACATGCTTTAATACAATTTAAAGTCTTACACAGATTACATTATTCCGAAATAAAACTAAATAGAATTTTCCCACATATTTCTCCTATATGTGATAAATGCCTGCATCTAGAGGCCAATTTAACACATACCTTTGCAAATTGTATAAACATTAAAAATTACTGGACTGATATTTTTCAAATATTCTCTGAAGTTGTTAATACCAAACTAGCTCCAGACTCAAAATTAATAATACTTGGGATATCAGAACAAAGTTTAACACTCACAACAACTCAAAGAAACTTCCTTGACTACAGTATAATAACAGGAAAAAATTAATATTAAAATTCTGGAAAGGCCCTACAACCCCCACAATTAAAATGTGGATTGTGGAAATGTCGGAGACCCTACATCTAGAAAGAATTAGACTTGTCTTAATGGACAAGCAAGAACTTTTTGTTAAAATATGGGCTCCATTCATTGCCTATTTGAAGGGATAGAGTGGCCCAGCGCGAAAGCCCGACTGAAGCTTGAACTCAGGATTAGATGTAATTATATTTCATAACCTACGAACTTATCTCCTATGACGTATTATAAGTTATTCATTCCACCTTTTTTTCTTTTTTGATATTGAAGTTCTTCTTTCTTTCTCTACTTACTCTCTATTTTTCTTTTTCTATCTATATAAAAAAAAACATTAGAAGCAGAATTAACTGACAATTGACAAATTTAATAATGTATGAATGATTGATGTATATGAAAAGTTTTTTCTTCTATGCTATTATAACATGTTACTCTACATTGTAATATGTTTGCTTCTAATAAAAATTTATATCTAAAAAAAATAAAAATAAAAATAAAATATTTGGCAAATCCCGGTCAGTTTTTTTCTTTCCCCAACACCTATCCGGCAAAAGGTAGAGGTTGTAAGCGCGCATCACAAGACTTAGGATGGGATTAATTTCCTCCGCTATCGGGCATATGAACGGCCCCTCCATAGGCCCTCTACCCCATTGGTCAGTGAATTTTGTCTGAGGTACTGATGTATAAAATAGCGCTACAATGCTGATCAATGTATTCTGCTCTCTCTATTTTCCACTTTGCTCTCTCTATTGTCATGAGTCACAACACACAGGAACAGATCCTTCAGCCCAGCCCCCCAACGTCGATCAATGTACACCAGTCACATAAGTCCCACCTGCCGTTTTTGTCCCGTGTCACTTCCGATGTGTGTTGGGCCAAGTGTATTTTAGATCCTGTGTAGTTTCTACCTCAGCTACCTCCTTTGGCAGCTAATTCTATATGCACGCCACCCGCTGTGCGAATCCATGTAGCAACCACACTCTGAGCGCATCCATATGCCCAGTGCCCTGTATCATCGCGTTTGAACCGATAATATCTAATTTTACTTCGGATTCACGTGAGTGACTACGTGAAGAAGCCCCGTCCAGCCGCACACGCGTCATTATCGATCAGACGCATAGCGTTCATGACCGTGTGTGGAGGAGCAGCAGCTCCTCCACGCGGTGAGTAAAAGCAACACAAGTAGAAATCGGATAAGGTAAGTGCTTTCGTTTTCACTTGCAGGGCGCTTTTCTTCCCGCTCAGACGTGTGGCAGAGTTCCACACAACTTAGAAATGGAGAAAGGGCGTAGAGGAAGGAGAGGCCAGGGACGCACCGCAGGTAAAACCCCCGATGTTAAGGGTAGCGGGCGTCAGGAAGAGGAGGTAGTGGCATCGAAGCCATCTACTCCCGTTACGGTCGAATGTGCCGTTAAACCGCCGGCGGCGGGGCGCAAGGCTGGACAAAAGTCGGCCCGACCTGTAGACTCAGAAAATTCATACCCGGAGGAATACCCTCCCGCAGAAAATATTATGGCTGCAAGGGTCGCTAGCTTAGAGCTCCTAATGGGGAAAATGATATATAAAGAACCCCCACAGGAGGAAGCAGGTCGGTATTGGCCAATGGAAGACACAGCACAGGGTGTGCCTTGGTTGGGACAGGCACAAGGGTGGCCTACAGGAGAGCCATCAGAATTGACTGTGCAAAGTTATTACAGTGGTTGGCCTACCGAAGAGCAGTGCCCGAAATGCCTGGGAAAAGGCAATATATGGGCTGGCCTACTGAAGAGCCAGTACCAAGAATGTCTCAAAAAAGACAGTACAAACGTACTTTTGTGCCAGCACCGAAAGTTCCTAAAGGGAAAATGATGAAGCGTTGGCCTAGAATGGAGCCAGCGCCAGCAGCACCTAGAACAGGGCTGCCTACCCGTGGGCCTACAGCAGAGCTTACGCAAGGAGATACTGGCATAGATTTACCTGAACTAGGGGATCCTGAAGTTACTCATCCTGAGGAGGAACATCTAGATTCAGAAGATGAATTCTATGAGGATGAGAGCCCGGTATCAGAGTTGAAAGTTCCTGGACTAGCACAAAAGTTTGCTGTCCCCAGAATAAAAGGGGAACATTTGAGAGAGGAAATAGCAATGACTATCAATTATTTACTTTCCCATCAGCTCCAGGAAGTAATTATGGATGAGACTATGAAACAGTATGAGCCCCCGGTGAATTGTGAATTGCTCACAGTTCCAACAGTTAATAACTTAATATGGAATTATTTGAGCATTGGATTACGCTCACAAGAATTGAAATTGCAACATGTACTGAAATTGCTGGGGTCAGGCATCACGGCATTTGCCAGAGGATTGGATGATGATTTTGTATCAGATTCACAACAAGATGCTTTAGCACTGATGTGTGGTGCTCATTTTGAAATAAATTGTATTCGTAAAAATGCAATAAGGCCAAATATTCACCCTAAGTATGCAGGGCTCTGCAAACCAACCAACATACAAATGCCTAATTTACTGTTTGGAGAAAATCTATCCAAGAAACTAAAGGATTTGAATGAAGAGTCAAAAAACCTGAGTGGTATGATGATGCGACCACCAATGCTGAGCAGAGCGGTGCGAAGGCAGTATCCCTGCAGGCGGAATGCTGGTGCTGGAGAAGGAACAAGACGATCATTCTCATATACACGTTGGCGTGCTGCACCGGGGATGCGTGGAGGTTACAATGTGCCTACCAGAAGAGCACAACAATGGCCGGAGGCAAACCCCGAGGTAGGGGGTCCTGGTCTGGTAAGGAATATAAATGTTTCACATTCACAAATAGGGGGAAGGTTAAGATTCTTCCTAAAAGAATGGCAGTTAATAACAAATGATTCGTTTATTTTAAACAGCATTGTAGGATTCAAAATTGAGTTCTATTCACACTTGGATTCTCCAAGGCAGAAAAATTCAAGCTGGTCACGGATTTTCTCAAAAGAAGAGAATACGTTGATCAAAGGAGAATTTGAAATTTTGACCAAAAAAGGGGTAATAGAAAAGTCAGTAGAACAACACCATCAATTTGTATCAAATATTTTTCCTAGAACAAAAAAGGATGGTGGATGTAGAATCATTTTGGATCTGACAAATCTTAACCTTTATGTACAATACAAACATTTCAAAATGGAAACATTTACTAATGCCATTCAGCTGATTATTAAAAATTATTACATGGCAAGCATAGATTTGAAAGATGCATATTACTGTGGCAATGCATGGTGATGATCAAAGGTATTTGAAATTTAGATGGATGGGTCAGTTGTGGCAATTTAAGGCATTGCCCAATGGTCTGTCTTCAGCACCAAGATTATTCACTAAATTACTCAAACCAATTTTAGCTCTTCTAAGAGCTGAGGGCCATGTACTAATGGCTTATTTGGACGATATTTTGATTGTAGGGGACACTTTGGCTGCTGCAAAATTGTCAGTATCCAGTGTTAAGTTCATTTTTGAGAAAAATGGGTGTCATTATTCACCTACAAAAATCAAAATTGTTACCAAGCAAGAAGATTGATTACCTAGGGTTCACACTCAACTCAGAACACATGGTAATCACTTTGCCAAAAGAGAAAAGGCTGCAGTTAATTGAAGGTTGCATCAAACTCATAAATGAGGACACACCTTCAATTAGAGAAGTGGCAAGCTTGCTGGGCAAATTGATTGCTGCGTTTCCAGCTGTCACATTTGGACCATTGCATTATCAATGTTTACAGAGGGCTAAGGTACAAGCTTTAAAACTAAATACAGGGCATTTTGACCGGCCCATGAAATTAACAACTGAATCCATTACTGAAATAGAATGGTGGATTAACAACGTTTCAGATGCTTCAAAAAAGGTTCTGGTAGAAATACCACCCGTCACTCTACAGACTGATGCAAGTGCTCTTGGTTGGGGTGCTACTAACATGATTTCCAGCTGTGGAGGTGGGTGGAATGTGAATGAAATACCTTTGCTGGAAAAACAGGGAATCAATTACCTAGAGCTATTAGGATCATTTCATGGTCTTAAAGCTTATTGTACTAATATGAGAAGTGTGCATGTCCAGGTACAGGTTGACAATACTACAGCTGTAGCATACATAAATCACATGGGGGGTATAAAATCAGAATCATGTGATAGATTGGCAAATGAAGTTTGGACCTGGTGTATTGCAAGGAAAATTTGGCTGTCAGCAATATATTTACCAGCAAAATTTAACACAATTGCGGACAAAAGATCACGTAAATTTAATGATAATACAGAATGGATGTTAAATCGGGAAATATTTACAAAAATTATAACACAATTTGGAATGCCAGATATTGATTTATTTGCATCAAGACTAAACCACCAATTGCCTAAGTATGTTTCATGGGAACCTGATCCTGGTGCAGTAGCGGTAGATGCTTTCTCGCTAAACTGGGGTGCTATGTTTCTGTATGCTTTTCCACCATTTTGTTTAATCCACAAATGCATACAGAAAATTAAACAAGATTCAGCCTCAGGGATTTTGGTAGTACCAGATTGGCCTACACAGGTATGGTACCCATTGGTGTTAAAAATGATCAAAAAAACCCTTATGGTTATTCCAAAGCAGATTAAACTGCTTGTGAACCCTGTGACTAATGAGTCACATCCTTTACATAATCGTATTGGTTTGTTGATTTGCAGATTCAAAGAAGGCCATATCTTGGAAAAGGATTATCAGACCGTACGGTGGATGTTATGACAGCAGCCTGGAGTAATAGTACCCAGAAGCAGTACATTTCCTATATAAAGAAATGGGAGGAGTTTTGTTCAGTAAAGAATATTGCATATAACACAGTAGACATTTCAGATGTTATAGAGTTTCTTTCAACTCTACACTATGAATTGAAATTAAGTTATAGTGCAATTAATACTGCACGAAGTGCACTCTCTGCATATTTAAGCAGTGAATTAGAACAAACTCCAATTGGATCACATCCTTGGGTCTGTAGGTTTATGAAACGAATTTTCAACTCTAATCCTCCCAGACCCAGGTATACAGAAATTCGGAATGTAAAAGATGTACTGATGTTCCTAAGGAGTTGGAATCCAATTGAAACCCTGTCATTATCCAAAATTACCATGAAATTGGTTATGCTCATGGCATTAGTTTCAGCGCAGAGAGTTCAAACATTACAGAAACTCAGAATTGATAGAATGAAAATAGGGCAAAATGCCGTGACATTCTATATCTATGATTTACTGAAGCAAAGTAGACCTGGGTCCACAGGATGCAAGGTGGAATTTTTAGCATATCCTACAGATTCACGACTGTGTGTAGTAACATATGTGAAATGTTACATAGAAACAACAAAAGGTTTAAGAGGCGCTGAATTGGCATTGTTTATTAGTCATAAAAAGCCTCATAAGAAAGTATCGACACAAACAATCTCACGGTGGTTGAAACAGGTTTTGAGATATTCAGGTATTGATACTGATAAATTTAAATCTAATTCCACCAGGGCGGCATCAACATCACCGGCCAGGGATTCAGACGTGCCAATAGACCTTATTCTCGCGGCCGCAGGATGAGCAAGTGAACAGATGTTTCACAAGTATTACCACAAGGAGATTAAAGATCTCAGAGGGTTTGGTGATGCCGTGCTGGATACAGTATTAAATCCCCCATTATAAATGGGCCTAATTTTGTTACTTTTATAAAATAAAACCATTAACTGATTACATTCAAATGTTGTGGTTATGCATTGTTGCTTGTGCTTACTCAAATAGAGTCAATCGATGCAGTGAACACCTGGATTTGAATCCACGGTGTGAAATCACAGAGCTTTGAAATCTTCACGTAGTCACTCACGTGACTCCGAAGTAAAATAGTAAGATTAAACGAGAACTTACCAAGATTGAAGTTTGATCTTTATTTTATGAGGAGTAACGTTGAGGGATTACGTGCCCTCCGCTCCCACCCTCATAAAAAGATCAAGCTGGTAGTTCTAAGTCTTTATGCATCTTACTATCATACTTCAGTAATTATCGTCTGTGATTGTCACTCCGCTGCTTTGAAAGATTGACGCGTGTGCGGTTGGACAGGGCTTCTTCACGTAATCCCTCAACGTTACTCCTCATAAAATAAAGATCAAACTTCAAACTTGGTAAGTTCTCGTTTAATCTTACTATTATGATATATGTAATTTGTTTGGATAGCATGCAGAACAAAGTTTTTCACAGTACATCGGTACATGTGCCAATAATATCCCTAAACCTGAAGCTAAAACCTAAAGCGCCTGTCATCTCCATTGTTTACAACACCATGAAACCAGCGGAACGTCTCATATGTTGCAGAAGCATTGAATCATCCATTTTGGGGATGCAACAAGTAAAATGGACAAGTGAGAGCCAGTGGATGTAGTGTACCTGGACTTTCGGGAAGCATTTGTTAAGGTCCCACACGAGAGATTAGTGGCAAAAATTATAGCACATGGTATAGAAACGGGCATTGACATGGATATTGACATTGACATTGGACCGCAGCTAATTAAAATATATATTAATAATTTAGATGATGGAATTAAAAGAGGAATTGCAGATGACACAAAGCCGGATGGAAGTGTGAACAGTGTAGAGGATGCTATGGGGATGCAGGCCGGTTTGGACAGGTTGGGTGAGTGGGCAGATGCATTGCAGATGCAGTATAATGTGGATTCATGTGGGGTTATCAACAGGTGGCAAGATCGGGAAGGCAGCTTATTATCTGAATGGTATCAGGTGAGGAAAAGGGGAAGTACAACGAGACATGGGCGTTCTTGTACATCAGTCACTGAAAGTAAGCATGCAGGTACAACAGGCAATTAAGAACGCTAATGGCATGTTGGCCTTCATAACGAGAAGTTGTGAGTTGAGTATCGGCGCAAAGAGGTCCGTCTGCAGTTGTACAGGACCCTGGTGAAGCCACACCTGGAGGGTTGTGTGCAGTTTTGGTCTCCTCATTTGCGGATGGACATTCTTACCATTGAGGGAGTGCAGCATAGGTTCACGAGGTTAATTCCCTGGGTGGCGGGACTGGCAATGATGAAATCATGGAGCGACTGGGCTTGTATTTACTGGAATTTAGAAGCATGAGGGGGGATTTTCTTGAGACATAAAATTATTAAGGGATTGAACACGCTAGATACGGAAAACATGTCCTCGATGTTGGGGGAGTCCAGAAACTGGGGCCACAGTTTAAGAACAAGGGGTAGGCCATTTAGAACTGAGATGATGAAAAACTTGTACAGACAGAGAGTTGTGAATTTGTGGAATTATCTGACTCAGAAGCACGTGGAGACCGATTTACTGGATGCATTCAAAATAAAGCTATATAGAGCTCTGTGGGCTAGTGGAGTCAAGGTATATGGGGAGAAGACACGAACGGGGTACTGATTGTGGATGATCAGCCATGATCACATTGAATGGCGGTGATGACTCGAAGGTCCTACTCCTGCACCTATTGTCTATATATCTATGTATCTATGTATCTAGGTTCCAGATGTGTACTTCAGCGCGCTTAAATAATATTTTTGCACAAATTATTTGCTTTGTGTTTTCACAGAACTCGAATTCTCCTACTGCCCTTATCCAGTTCTACGGAGAATCAAATTATGCCATGTGGCTTGAAAACAAATATTGTTCATTCTCAAAACGGACAATTCAGAATAGAATCGAATAGAATAGAATGCCTTTTATTGTAATTCAAACAGCGTGGTTTGAACGAAAATGCATTTTCTACAGACTTAACATTACAAAAAAAGCCAAGACCCACACTTAACACACTTTACAAAAACATCCATCACGGTGAATCTCCAACACATCCTCACTATGATGGAAGGCAAAAGTCTTATCTCTTCGCTTTGTTCTTCTCCCGCGGTCCTGCAGTACAACCGCAGCGTCGAGGCGAACAGGGGCTCCCGATGTTAAAGCCCCCGGCGGGCGATAGTAAGTCCCGCGGCCTTTAATCTGCGCCGGGCGATGTTAGGCCTCGCTCCAAGTCATTTCACCCCGCGATTCGGGGTTCGGTGGAAATAACCAACAATGTTCAGCATGATATTAAATGTAATGAACTATATTCTGAATTCAGTATCTTCCTCTTCGCTTCTTCTGCAGGACTGATTGTATCTATATCTGGCATTTCTAACTGAATGGACACACTTTTCACTGTACCTTGGAACATGTTACGATATTAAACCGAGCCCAACCTCACCTAACCTAATGATCTGACATAGGTAACAACTATGATCAGAGAGAGATGTTCGTACTATGATGACGACTAAGATTATCAATGTAACACAAACAGTATTGCCATAAAAGAGAAGGTGTTGAATGGGATCAACCACAAAAGAACTGTTGGACAAATGCGAAGTCAAGGTGAAGAGTGGGCTCAGGAAACAGATCATTGTCAAACAACTGATACTGTATCGCGGACCGTATTAATTACCGGGCATCTGCAATGCTGGAGTAAAACATAATATACTCAGAAGACTCTGATGGCATCCGTCCAGGGAGGAAAAATATGTAATGTCAGAAGCGCATGGTCTTATCAAAGTTCGTACCATGTTCCCTGCGCCCTCTTTGCGCCAAGTCATCTCTTCAGGTTCCTAGAAAATCATGCCCCTCTCAACTTAAACATATGATATCTGATTTTTGATTCACCATCATGGGTAAAATACTGCATTCATCCTACCTTTTCCTCTCATGGTTGTAAACACCTTGATATTCCCACTGCGCAGCTTCCTTCAGTCGAAGGAATAAAGTCCTCACCTCTCCCTACTGGTTGGACACACAAGGAGAGTGTAGTACAGTCCTGCTATAGCTACTGACGGTGATACACATGTGGAGAAACGTGCAGAGAATGGACCAAGACTCGTCGTCATAGAACAAAGAAACAGGCCCAGCAAATATCGGTGTAAATGCTATCCAATTCGCGACTGAAGTCCCGCACAACGTACAGAAGTTTGAAAGTGAGCACCACCGGATTAAGGAATAACGCATTTTCCTCCGTTAACAGGTTTCTAAACGGTCCCTCCTTGGACTAGTGTACTCTTCAATTCGCTTCTCCCCCATTGCGGATATAAGACATTGTCTCAGTAGCTGATGCACTGCAATCATGCGAACTATATTGTGCACTCTGTATCTTCCACATTGCTCTATCTATTGTTATAGACTCATCGAGTCCTACGGCATGGTAACGGGACTTTCAACCCATCTTGCCCAGGCGGACCAATGTGCCCCTTCTGCACCAGTCACTCACACCCAACTTTCGGCCACATTGCTCTACATCGTTCCTATTCATGAAGCAGTCTAATTGTCTTTGAACGTTTGTCATATTTTGCGGCGCAACCATTTACTTTCGGTGCAGAGATGGAGTCAATATTTATCTGCGATAGAAGAGGCTGTCAAAGGATCAACAATTGAGGAGATCCTCCACTCTGTGCAGGTTGGAAGATGATATATTCAAATCTCCTGGACCGAGGGATCACCTCCCCGCTCTATTACCGGATGCTCAATTTTAGCTCCCACAGCCCACAATTAATAAGGATAAGTGACACCTCCTCAACAATAACTTCGAAGACTGGAGCATCGCAAGGATCCGTTCACAGTCCGCTACTGCACCGCCTTTACACTCGCGACCGTACGGCCATATTCAGCTCCAATTGTACCTATGAGTTAGCTGAATACATCATCGTGAATGGTCGAATGATGGACATAGGCGGGACGGAGTACAAGAAGGAGATAGTGAGCTTATTGACACGTTGTCATGACAATGGCCCCTCTTTCAATGTCAGCAAGACGAAGGAGATAGTTTTTTACCTCTGGAAGCAATGTAGAGTATTTGCCCCAATCTGCATCAATGGCACAGAATGGTTGAGAGCTCAAGTTCCATGTGTCACATCACCAACGATATGTCTTGTAGTAATCACATTGATGCGTAACCCACGAGGGCACACCATCATCTGTACTTCATCAAGAGACTGGGACAATTGGCATGCCTACAGTGATTCCTATAAAACTTCTAGAGATGGAGCATAGAAATCATATTGTCGGGTTGGATTACATTGTGGTTTGGCTACAGATCTGACAAGACCGGGAAAATTTGGAGAGAGTTGTAAATGTAGCCCAATCCATCACGTAGACCTGACATCACACCATTGTCTCCATGTACACTTCATGCTTCTTCGGGGGGAAACATTACCCAACGATATCTAAATCGGGTCAGTTCTTCTTCCTTGTGCTCTTATCTGCCAGAAGGTACAGAAGGTTGAAAGCGCACATCACAGCGGAATGGCTTATTTTCCATTCTTATCGAGCTTCTGCCCGATCCCTCCAAATACGAGGATACTGTTCGATTTGTATTGGCCCACTGCACACATTGGACTTTGTTAAAAAAATGATGCTCCACAAGAAGCTACAAATCTGAGAACCTCATTCTGTACTCTGTATATCTACCTATTGTCATGGAGTCACACAGTAAGGGAACAGCTCCTTCAACCCAGCTCGCCCATGCCGACTAATGTGCCCCATCTACGCTACCCCAGTTACAGTGTTTGGCAAAAATCACTCTAAAGCTTTCTATCCATGCACCTGTCCAATGTGTTTTAAATATTGTCATAGCTTCTGCCTTAGCGACGACCTTTGGCAGCTCATTCTATGTACCCACCACCGTCTGTGCAAATCTATATTCCCACCACCCCTGTGTGAATACATAGACCCAGCACCGTCTGTCCTCGCCTCTGAATCTATTTATGGTACATCTGACCAGTCTGGATTGCATGAACAACAAAGGCTTTAATGTTCTTCGGTACATGTGACCATAATGAACATAACCATATAACCATATAACCATATTACCATTACAGCACGGAAACAGGCCATCTCGGCCCTTCAAGTCCGTGCCGAACATTTGTTTTTTTTAAATATTTTTTTTAGTTTTTTAAAATAAATACTTCCCCCTAGTCCCATCTACCTGCACTCAGACCATAACCCTCCATTCCTTTCCCGTCCATCTACCCATCCAATCTATTTTTAAAGGATAAAATCGAACCTGCCTCCACCACTTCCACTGGAAGCTCATTCCACACAGCTACCACTCTCTGATTAAAGAAGTTCCCCCTAATGTTACCCCTAAACGTCTGTCGCTTAATTCTCAAGTCATGTCCCCTTGTTTGAATCTTCCCTACTCTCAATGGAAAAAGCTTATCCACGTCAACTCTGTCTAACCCGCTCATAATTTTAAAGACCTCTATCAAGTCCCCTCTGAAACTTCTGCGCTCCAAAGAATAAAGACCTAACTTGTTCAACCTTTCTCTGTAACTTAGTTGCTGAAACCCAGGCAACATTCTAGTAAATCTCCTCTGTACTCTCTCTATTATGTTGACATCCTTCCTATAATTAGGCGACCAAAATTGTACTCCATACTCCAGAATTGGCGTCACCAATGCCTTGTACAATTTTAACATTACATCCCAACTTCTATATTCAATGCTCTGAATTATAAAGGCCAGCGCCCCAAAAGCTTTATTTACCACCCTATCTACATGAGATTCCACCTTCAGGGAACTATGCACAGTTATTCCTAGATCCCTCTGTTCAACTGCATTCCTCAATTCTCTACCATTTACCATGTACGTCCTATTCTGATTTGTCCTGCCGAGATGTAGTACCTCACTTTTATCAGCATTAAACTCCCTGCCATCTTTCAGCCCACTCTTCCAATTGGCTTAAATCTCTCTGTAGAGTTTGAAAATCTACTTCATTATCCACCACACCACCTATCTTAGTATCATCTGCATACTTACCAATCCAATTTTCCACACCATCATCCAGATCATTGATGTACATGACAAACAACAGTGGACCCAACCCAGACCCCTGAGGCACCCCACTAGTCACCGGCCTCCAACCTGACAAACAGCCATCCACCATTACTCTTTGGCATCTCCCATTCAGCCACTGTTGAATCCATCTTGCTACTCCACCATTAATACCCAACAATTGAAACTTCTTAACCAACCTTCCATGAGGAACCTTGTCAAAGGCCTTACTGAATTCCATATAGACAACGTCCACTGCTTTACCCTCATCAATTTCCCTAGTAACCTCTTCGAAAAATTCTAGAAGATTAGTCAAACATGACCTTCCAGGCACAAATCCATGTTGACTGTTCCTAATCAGACCCTGCTTATCCAGATGCTTATATATATTATCTTTAAGTATCCTTTCCATTAATTTGCCCACCACTGACGTCAAACTAACAGGTCTATAATTGCTAGGTTTACTCTTAGAACCCTTTTTAAACAACGGAACAACTTGCGCAGTACAGCAATCCTCCGACACTATTCCCGTTTCTAATGACATTTGAAATATTTCTGTCATAGCCCCTGCTATTTCTACACTAACTTCCCACAATGTCCTCGGGAATATCCTGTCAGGACCTGGAGACTTAACCTTCATATTTTTCAAAAGTGTCCGCACCTCCTCTTCTTTGAATCTCATAGTTTCCATTGCTACTCTGCTTGTTTCCCTTACCTCACATAATTCCATATCCTTCTCCTTGGTGAATACCGAAGAAAAGAAATTGTTCAGTATCTCCCCCATCTCTTTTGGCTCTGCAGATAGCTGTCCACTCTGACTCTCTAATGGACCAATTCTATTCCTTGTTATCCTTTTGCTATTAATACAACTGTAGAAACCCTTTGGATTTACTTTCACCTCACTTGCCAAAGCAACCTCATATCTTCTTTTAGCTTTTCAAATTTTTTTCTTAATATTCTTTTTACATTCTTTATACTCCTCAAGCACCTCATTTCCTCCATGCTGCCTATAATTATTGTAGATCTCTCTCTTTTTCCGAACCAAGTGTCCAATTTCCCTTGAAAACCATGGCTCTTTCCAACATAAACCAAAAGCTAAAACGCCATGCGTCTCACATCGTAATTGTGTACAACACCACAAATCCAGCGGGGTGTCCATGGTTTATCGACGGACTACATCATCCTTCGCTCCACCTGCGCACCTCGGCACAGTTTAATAACATGTGTTGTACATGTACGAGGGGATTTGGTGCTTTACCCGTACCCTATATCTTACTTTACTCAGATAGGCGCAGACAAAAAATAAAACAGCTCATAGATCAATGGCTAGTCAACCGAACAAGTCGATTTAATACAGGCCTCAGCGATGTACATCGCGAAACAGTGTGAGGAAGCTCAAGCTGCTTCAAAATCCCACGGTAAATGTAGGATTCTTCTACACTCATGACACAATGGTTACTTGTGGAGTTGAAATACAACATCATTAATCAATGTCTCTATAACCTTTCATCTTTGCGTTTCCACAAAGTTAACTTTAATCTTGGGTTTCTTGTTGTTTAGAAATCGCCTTCCCATGTATCTAACATGTAGATATCATAAATGTCCAGGTTCTTCTCGACAAATGGAGTCCACTCGTAAAGCAAATCGTTGTGAATCTTTTGGAGACGTGCCTGCTAAACAGAGTAACCAAAGGTAGCTGTAATGCAAGATTGCAGCAGATATGGACCTACTGTGGACAGGACGACAAAAGACTATCCCCCCCCTACTGATAAGGAAGTCTGCTTCTCAGTAGAATGTTTCAGCTTTAGCTATTTTAACTACATTCTATCTTAGCAACGCGCCAATCATGCTCCGCAATATGTGAGCTGCAGGCTTAAACAAACTACAACTTACTCATCTTCCTTTTGATTCTCAACGTTTCCGACAACAGTACACATTTTTCATTTGTGTTTTTGCAGAGCGTGAATTCTCCGATTGCACATATCGTGTTCCACGAAGAACGGAATTAGACAATGCAGCTTAAGCAAATGCTATTCATTTAAAAAAAATATACGGACAATTTAAAGTTTGATTTAAACAAAGAATCATATTCAGGATGATATTCTATATCATGAACTATATTCTGCCTCTATTATTCCTGTTGCTCGATCCAATGACTTTGTTTCAACTGATTGTATCTATGTATTGTATGTCTGATCTGAGTGGATAGGAGGCAACACAGCTTTTCACTCTGCCTCCGTACTTGTGACAGTAATATCGCTAGCCGAACCTAACCAAACGCAATGATCAGAGATAAGTACCAGATATGATCAGAGCCGGAATGATCGGACTGTGATGGCGAATAAAATAGACACAGACGGCCTTGATATTCAAGAGACCTGATGAATGGTTGTTAAGCACAAACAAACTGTTGGACAAATGCGAAGAGAAAGTGAAGACTGGGGCAGGAGGAGTAACACAGTAAAACGCTGCTGCTGTATTGTAGTCCGCAGTAATTGTCGGGCATCTACACATACAAGAGGAAAACAGGAAATACTCAGATGACTCTGAAGACATCGTGGAGAGAGGAGGGACATCTAATGTTATAAATGGACGACGTGATCAAATCCCCGATGCTGTGGAAGTAACTGCACGATATGGTGTCGTTTCACAAAATACAAGAATGCCGCACTCCGCATTAGAGTGCAAACTGGCGCATCAGGGCACCTGAAGATTGATGCAGAATCAGTCGCTGCCGAACAATTATTGCTCAACACAAATAACGAAAGATGGTCACCTATTTACCTCTTGTCGAGATGGCAGCTAGATTTCCAAACGTAGTGACTAGAAATGCCAGTATCGACGCAACATGTCTCAACGACCGCCTCTGATAGCTCGTTCCGTACATGCATCGTCGTCTGAGTGTATAATCTTCCCGTCAGGGTCCTTTTAAATATTGCTACTCCCACCATATACCTATGATCTCTTGTTTTTGATTCCCCATTCTGCAGAAAAGACTGTGCATTCTCCCGATCTATTCCTCGGATATACCTTTATAAGCAACATTCAGCTTCCTGTGCTCCAAGGAATAAAGTCCTCATCCCTACCAAGAGCCCGGCCCATACAAGGATAGTGTAGCGAAGTCCTGCTCTAACGACTGACGGTGATACTACAAATGGAGAAACATGTATACACTGGTCCGAGAGTCATTTAGTCACACAGTAGAGGAACAGGACAAACAACTATCTGCATCTGTGCTGTCCATTTACTAATTCCCATTTACTAGCGCTTGATCAACAGAATATTATGCCCTGACACTATATATCTTTCAAGGAAGGTGGTGCTTACATTACGATGCAGAGTCTGAAGTTGAGGTTTATCCCACGGATGAATGAACTGCCAAAGGTGCAACAATTGATCAGATCATCTACGCTGTGAGGTTTGGAAGAACGAGAAGTGAATATATTAACACTGTAAATGTCGGATTCTACGAGGGCTGACAGGATAGATATTGAAAGCATTGCACAATCGCTAGATGGGTGATGACGGTAGGATACAAGTTTCAGAGTAGGTGTTCACCATGGAGTGAATTGAGATGAGAAGCAATTTATGCTCGCAAATATATCTGAACATCCAGTACCATGTTGCCAAAACATTAGTGATGATAACTCATTCCGTTCATATAGGGCTGGAGCACGTGTGTTTGTAGACAATGGTGTAATGACGTCTAATGTGACCAGCTGTGGATTAATATGTCCTACGTCAGATCCTGTTTAATATGGAAAATAGGAACAGCCTCTCGCTGTAAATGATGCGTTCAGCAGTGTGTACCTGTATGTGATAGGGGATGGAGTGGCTATTATCTCCAAACGCCGGGACCGAGGTATCTTCTCCGCCTCTACCGCTGAATGCTCATTTTTAGCACCGACAATCCTCAGTCAGTGAGGATAGGTGACACCTCATCCAAAGTAACACCGGACCCTACAATAAATCATTTTCAGTCCGCTACTATATCTCTTTTGCATCGAGTACTGGCCGAAATTTATATCAATGGTACAATAGACAATAGACAATAGGTGCAGGAGTAATCCATTCGGCCCTTCGAGCCAGCACCGCCAGTCAATGTGATCATGGCTGATCATCCACAATCAGTGTCCCGTTCCTGCCTTCTCCCCTTATCCCCTGATTCCGCTTTCTTTCAGCGCCCTATTAAGTTCTCTCTTGAAAGTATCCTGAGAACCGGCCTCCACCGCCCTCTGAGGCAGAGAATTCCACAGACTCGCAACACTCTGTGTGAAAAAAATGTTTCCTCATCTCCCTTCTAAATGCCTTACCCCTTATTCTTAAACTATGGCCCCTGGTTCAGGCGTCCCCCAACATCGGGAACATGTTTCCTGCCTCTGGCGTGTCCAAACCCTTAATCGTCATATATATTTCAATAAGATGCCCTCTCACCCTTCTAAATTCCTGAGTTTGCAAGCCCGTAGTCTAGGGTACTGCTCAATTCGCTTTACCGCATTGCGGATATTTAAAATTGTCTAAGTAACTGATGCACGAAAATAAACACCAATGCTGCCAACTATATTCTGTACTCTGCATCTTCCACGTTGCTCTATCTATTTTCATAGAATTATCGAATCCTACAACATGTTAATGGGACTTTCTACCCAGCTGGCACATGCCGACCAATGTGCCCCATCTACACTCGTCACCCCTTCGCGCATCTCGCCCACATCACTCTGAATAATTCCTATCCATGCAGCGGTCCAGCTGTCTTTGAAAGATGCCCTAATATATGCCGCAATCACCTCATATGTCAACTCATTCTCTGTGTAAATCCGTATACCCACTGCTCGAGTTGTAACTAATACTGTATATATATGGTATATCTAGTGTGTCTGGATTGCACGTAAAACAAAGCTTTTTACTTTAGCTCGGGACATGCAACAATAAACTTAAAACTGAAGCTGATATTTGAACGCCTCTCCTCTTAATTGTTTACAACATCGCGATCCCAGCGGGATGTCTCATTGTATCACCCACTGCTCCAGACGTGACCTTCTGCAAACTTAAATCATATTTTTGCAAACATTTGTTGCTTTGTGAATTTACAAAACTCAAATTATCCAACTGCACTTGTCCAGTTCTACGGAGAAAGGATTCATGAGACAATCTAATTGTCTTTGAACGTTTGTCATATTTTCCGGCGCAACCATTTACTTTCGGTGCAGAGATGGAGTAAATATTGATCTGCGGTGGAAGAGGCAGTCAAAGGAACAACAATTGAGGAGATCCTACACTCTGTGCAGGTTGGAAGATGATATATTCCAAACTCCTGGAACGAGGGATCACCTCCCCGCTCTACCACCGCATGCTCAATTTTAGACTCCCACAGCCCACAATCAATAAAGATAAGTGAAACCTCCTCAACAATAACTTCGAAGACTGGAGCATCGCAAGGATCCGTTCTCAGTTCGCTACTACACCACGTTTACACCCGCGACCGTACGGCCATATTAAGCCTTAGCTATGAATTTGCAGAAAATATCATTGTGAATGAAAGAATGAATGAATAACTTTATTGGCCAAGTATTCACATACAAGGAATTTGCCTTGTGCTCCGCCCGCATGTGACAACAACATGCAGTGACAGTTAGTAATTACACATACAGCATTGAACATTAATAATAAAAAATTATAGTTTAACAATGTGAATTAAATAAAATAGCAGAGCAAAAGGAGACTACAGATTTTCGGTTATTGAGTAGAGCTACTACTCGTGGAAAAAGCTGTTTTTATGTCGCGCTGTGACAGCTTTGACAGTCCGGAGTCTCCTTCCAGAGGGAAGTGATTCAAAGAGATAGTGGCCAGGGTATGAGTGGTCAGAGATGATCTTACCCGTTCGCTTCCACGAGTAGTAGCTCTACTGAATGGTCGAATGACGGGCAATGGCGGAGCGTAGTACAAGAAGGACATAGTGAGCTTATTGACATGTTGTCGTGACAATGACCCCTCTTTCAGCAAGCTGAAGCAGATAGTTTTTGACCTCAGGAAGCAATGTAGAGTATTTGCCCCAATCTGCATCAATGGCACGGAATGGTTGAGAGCTCAAGTTCCATGTGTTAATTCACCAACGATATGTCTTGTAGTAATCACATTGATGCGTAACCCACGAAGGTACACCATCATCTGCACTTCATCAAGAGACGGGGACAATTGGCATGTCTACAGTGATACTTATAAAACTTCTAGAGATGGAGCATAGAAATCATATTGTCGGGTAGGATTACATTGTGGTTTGGCTACAGATCTGACAAGACCGGGAGGGTTTGGAGAGAGTTGTAAATGTAGCCCAATCCATCATGCAGACCCGACGTCACACCATTGTCTCCATCTACAATTCACGCTTCTTCGGGGAAAAATTACCCAACATCATCAAAGATGTCTAAATCGGGTCAGTTCTTCTTGCCTGTTCTCTTATCTGCCAGAAGGTACAGAAGGTTGAAAGCGCACATCACAGCGGAATGGCTTATTTTACATCGTTATCTGGCTTTTGCCCGATCCCTCCATATGCGAGGATACTGTTCGATTCGTATTGCCCCATTGCACATATTGGACTTTGTTCAAAAATATGATGGTCCACGAGAAGCTACAAATCTGAGAACGTCATTCTGTACTCTGTACATCTACCTATTGTCATGGAGTCACACAGTAAGGGAACAGATCCTTCAACCCAGATCGCCCATGCCGACTAATGTGCCCCATCTACGCTACCTCACTTACAGTGTTTGGCAAAAATCACTCTAAACCTTTCTATCCATGCACCTGTCCAATGTGTTTTAAATACTGTCATAGCTTCTGCCTTAGCGACGATCTTTGGCAGCTCATTCTATGTACCCACCACCGTCTGTGCAAACCTATATTCCCACCACCCCTGTGTGAATACATAGACACAGCACCCTCTGTCCTCGCCTCTGAACTGATTGCATCTATTTATGGTACATATGATCAGTCTGAATAGCATGAACAACAAAGGGTTTAATGTTCTTCGGTACATGTGACAATAATGAACATAACCCAAAAGCTAAAACTCCATGCGTCTCACATCGTAATTGTGTACAACACCACAAATCCAGCGGGATGTCTCATGGTTTATCGACGGACTACATCATCCTTCGCTCCACCTGCGCACGTCGGTACAGTTTAATAACATGTGTTGTAAATGTAGGAGGGGATTTTGTGCTTTACCCGTATCCTATATCTAACTTTACTCAGATAGGCACAGACAACAAATAAAACAGCTCATAGATCAGTGGTGAGGGAACCGAACAAGTCGATTTAATACAGGCCTCAGCGATGTACATCGCGAAACAGTGTGAGGAAGCTCAACCTGCTTCAAAATCCCACGGTAACTGTAGGATTCTTCTACCCTCGTGACACAATGGTTACTTGTGGAGTTGAAATACAACATCATTAATCAATGTCTCTGTAACCTTTCATCTATGCGTTTCCCCAAAGTTAACTTTAATCTTGGGTTTCTTGCTGTTTAGAAATTTCCTTCCATGTATCTAACATGTATATATCATAAATGTCCAGATTCTTCTCGACAAATGGAGTCCCCTCGTAAAGGAGATCGTTTGTGAACCTTTTGGAGACGTGCCTGCTAAACAGAGTAACCAAAGGTAGCTGTAATGCAAGATTGCAACAGATATGAACCTACTGTGGACAGGACTACAAAATACTATCCTCCCCCTACTGATAAGGAAGCCTGTTTCTCAGCAGAATGTTTCAACTTTAGCTAATTTAACTACATTCTATCTTAGCAACGCTCCAATCATGCTCCCCAGTATGTGAGCTGCAAGGTTAAACAAACTACAACTTACTCATCTTCCTTTTGATTCTCAACGTTTCCGACAACAGTACACATTTTTTATTTGTGTTTTTGCAGAGCGTGAATTCTCCGATTGCACATATCGAGTTCCACGAAGAACGGAATTATTCAATGCAGCTTAAGCTAATGTTATTCATTCTTAAAATATACGGACAATTTAAAGTTTGATTTAAACAAAGAATCATATTCAGGATGATATTCTATAATCATGAACTATATACTGCCTCTATTATTCCTGTTGCTCGATCTAATGACTTAGTTTCAAATGATTGTATCTACGTATTGTATGTCTGATCTGAGTGCATAGGAGGCAACACAGCTTTTCACTGTGCCTCCGTACTTGTGACAGTAACATTCCTAGCCTAACCTAACCAAACCCAATGATCAGAGGTAAGAACCAAATATGTACCAAATACCAAATACCAAGTGGGCGATATGCAGAGTACTGCCCTGCCGACTACAAATTCAGAATGTTCAGAAGGTATGATCAGAGCCGGAATGATCGTACTGTGATGGCGATTCAGATTCATAGACGACATTGATATTCAAGAGACCTGATGAATGGTTGTTAAGCACAAACAAACTGTTGGACAAATGCGAAGAGAAAGTGAAGACTGGGGCAGGAGGAGTAACACAGTAAAACGCTGCTGCTGTATTGTAGTCCGCAGTAATTGTCGGGCATCTACACATACAAGAGGAAAACAGGAAATACTCAGATGATCTGAAGACATCGTGGAGAGAGGAGGGACATCTAATGTTATAAATGAATGACCTGATCAAATCCCCGATGCTGTGGAAGTAACTGCACGATATGGTGTCGTTTCACAAAATACAAGAATGCCGCACTCCGCATTAGAGTGCAAACTGGCGCATCAGGGCACCTGAACATTGATGCAGAATCAGTTGCTGCCGAACATTTATTGCGCAACACAAATAACGAAAGATGGTCACCTATTTACCTCTTGCTACTGTCGAGATGGCAGCTAGATTTCCAAACGTAGTGACTAGAAATGCCAGCATCGACTCAACATATCTCAACGACCGCATCTGATGGCTCGTTCCGTACATGTTTCGCTGTCTGAGTGTAGAATCTTCCCTTCAGGTTCCTTGTAAATCTTGCTCCTCTCACCATATACCCATGATCTCTGTTTTTTGATTCCCCATTCAGTAGAAAAGACTGTGCATTCTCTCGATCTATTCCCCGTATATACCTTTATAAGCAACATTCAGCTTCCTGTGCTCCAATGAATAAAGTCCTCATCCCTACCAAGAGCCCGGCCCATACAAGGATAGTGTAGCGAAGTCCTGCTCCAACGACTAACGGTGATACTACAAATGGAGAAACGTGTATACACTGGTCCGTGAGTCATTTAGTCACACAGCAGAGAAACAGACCAAACACCTGTCTACATCTATGCTATCCATTTACTAATTCCCATTTACTTGCACTTGATCAGCAGAACATTATGCCCTGACACTATATCTTTCAAGTAAGGCGGTACCTACAATGCGATGCAGAATCTGAAGTTGAGGTTTATCCCACGGATCAAGGAACTGCCAAAGGAGCAACAATTGACCAGATCATCTGCGCTGTGGAGTTTGGAAGAACGACAAGTGAATATATTAACACTGTAAATGTCGGAATCTGCGAGGGCTTGACAGGATAGATTTTGAAAGCATTACACAATCGCTAGATGGGTGATGACGTTAGGATACAAGATTCAGAGTAGGTGTTTACCATGGAGTGAATTGAGATGAGAAGCAATTTATGCTCGCAAATATATCTGAACCTCCAGTACCATGTAGTCCAAACATTAGTGATGATAACTCATTCCGTTCATATAGGGCTGGAGCACGTGTGTTTGTAGACAATGGTGTAATGACGTCTAACGTGACCAGCTGTGGATTAATGTGAGTCCTACGTCAGATCCTGTTTAATATGGAAAATAGGAACAGCCTCGCGCTGTAAATGATGCGTTCAGCAGTGTGTACCTGTATGTGATAGGGGATGGGGTGGCTATTACCTCCAAACGCCGGGACCGAGGTATCTTCTCCGCCTCTACCGCTGAATGCTCGATTTTAGCACCAACAATCCTCAGTCAGTGAAGATAGGTGACACCTCATCCAAAGTAACACCGGACCCTACAATAAATCATTTTCAGTCCGCTACTATATCCCCTTTACATCAACTACTGGCCGAAATGTGTATCAATGGTACAATAGACAATAGACAATAGGTACAGGAGTAATCCATTCGGCCCTTCGAGCCAGCACCGCCAGTCAATGTGATCATGGCTGATCATCCACAATCAGTGTCCCGTTCCTGCCTTCTTCCCATATCCCCTGATTCCGCTATCTTTCAGCGCCCTATTAAGTTCTTACTTGAAAGTATCCAGAGAACCGGCACCCGCCGCTCTCTGAGGCAGAGAATTCCACAGACTCGCAATACTCTGAGTGAAAAAAATGTTTCCTCATCTCCCATCTCTCATCTCCCACTACCCCTTATTCTTAAACTATGGTCCCTGGTTCAGGCCTCCCCCAACATCGGGAACATGTTTCCTGACTCTCGCGTGTCCAAACCCTTAATCGTCTTATATATTTCAATAAGATGCCCTCTCACCCTTCTAAATTCCAGAGTTTGCAAGCCCGTAGACTAGGGTACTGCTCAATTCGCTTCTACCGCATTGCGGATATTTAAAATTGTCTAAGTAACTGATGCAGGAAAATACACACCAATGCTGCGAACTATATTTTGCATCTTCCACGTTGCTCTATCTATTTTCATAGAATTATCGAATCCCACAACATGGTAATGGGATTTTCTACCCAGCTTGCACATGCCGACCAATGTGCCCATCTACACTAGTCACCCCTTCCCGCATCTCGCCCACATCACTCTAAATCATTCCTATCCATGCAGCAGTCCAGCTGTCTTTGAAAGATGCCCTAATATATGCCGCAACTACCTCATATGTCAACTCATTCTCTGTGTACCCACTGCTCGAGTTTTAGCTATTACTGTATATATCTACTTTAGCTCGGTACATGCAACAATAAACTTAAATATGAAGCTGATATTTGAACGCCTCTCCTCTTAATTGTTTACAACATCGCCATCCCAGCGGGATGTCTCATTACATCATCCACTGTTCCAGATCAGACCTTCTGCAAATTTAAATAATAGTTTTGCAAACATTTGTTGCTTTGTGATTTTACAAAACTCAAGTTATCCAACTGCACTTGTCCAGTTCTACGGAGAACGGATTGATGCAAAGTGGCTTGAGCAAATGTTGTTCATTCTCACAAATACACGGACAATTCAGGGGTTGATGGAAATAACCAACAATATTCAGCATGATATTCTAAGTAATTAAATATATTCGGCATTCTGTATCTTCCTCCTCGCTCCATCTGCAGGGCTTTAACTGGTTGTAGTTTAAGAGAGAATTAGATTTAGCTCTAACGGCTGAGGGAATCAAGGGATTTGGGGAAAAGCCGGAACGGGTAACTGATCTTGGATGATCAGTCATGATCGTATTGAATGGCAGTGCTGGTTCGAAGTGCCGAATGGCCTACTCCTGCATCTATTGTCTATGTTTCTATGCATCTGTATATGGCATATCTGAACTGAATGGATAGCGTGCAATGCCACGCTTTTCACTGTACCTCGAAATATCTGACAATAATAACCAAGCCTAACCTCAGCTAAACTAATGATCTGACATAAGTACCAACTATGATCAGAGTGGGATACTCGTACCATGATGGCTACTAAGATTGTCCATGTAACACCAACAGTATTGATATATAAGAGAAGGTGTTGAATGGGGGTGAACAAATGCGAAGACAAGGTGTGAAGTGGGGACAGGAGGAAGTTCCCAGTAAAACGCCTGATACCTTATCGTGGACCGTATTAATTACCGCGCATCTGCAATACAGGAGGAAAACATAGTATAGTCAGAAGACTCAGATAACATCCGTCCAGGCAGAAAACATATGTGATGTCAGAAGTGAATGATCTTAACACAAGTTCAAACCATATACCCAGCATTCTCTATTTGTGTCAAGTCTTCCCTTCAGGTTCCTTCTAAATCTTGCTGCTCTCACATGAAACCTATGAGATTTGCCTTTTGATTCTCAATCCTGGGGAAAATGCTCTGCTTTCAGCCGATCTATTCCTCTCATGATTATTTACACCTTCATATCATCACCCCTCAGTCTCCTTCGCTCCAGGGAATAAATTCCTCACCTCTCCCTGCAGCTCGGTCACACAAGGAAAGAGTAGTGCAGTCGTGCTGCGTTAATGCTATCCAATAACTGGATCGCATTTTCTAGCACTTGGTCCATAGAGTATGATGCCTTAGCCATCTCTCTTTTAAAGAAGGTGATGCTTCCCTTTGAAGCGGTGTAGAGTCAGAAGTGGAGATTTATCCCTCGCATCAAGTGGCTGTGAAATGACCAATAATTGACCAGATCCTCTACTCTGCGCAGTTGGTGAGAACAACAAGTCAGTAATTGACGCCGATATGTGGGAGTTTACGAGTCCCTGAAAGGATGGAGGTTCAGAGCATTAAACAACGGGTATATGGATGGTTACGTTAGGATCAGATGATCAGAATGTGAACTCACTTTGGAGTGACTGAGATGTGATGTAATTTACTCTCTCGGATATATCTGAATCTCGAGTAACCTCTACCCCAGAACAACAGTGGTGCCCATTTATTAAATACAAACAGGGTTGGAGCGAAGCTTCTTGTGGCCAATAGGGAACTGAAGACCAATGTGACCAGGTATGGAAAAGAACTTGAGACCAGAATAAGATTGATAATTATGATATTAAATGTCTGAACAGGCTTGAGCTTGGCATTGTGTGTGTGGACGTGTGTAGCTGTGTCCACAGTCGGGGTGGGGGGGAGAGGGCTGGTTGTTATCTCCGAACTCCAGGACCTAGGAATGTGCTCTGCCCTCTGCTACTGCTTCCTCGTCTTTATAGCGTTTTATGAATGATGTTTATGTATGTAGGTTAAGGGGGGACCTGATAGAGGTCTTTAAAATTATGAGAGGGATAGACAGAGTGGACGTGGATAAACTTTTCCCATTGAGAGTAGCGAAGATTCAAACAAGAGGACATGACTTGAGAATTAAGGGATAGAAGTTTATGGGTAACATGAGGGGGAACGTCTTCACAGAGAGTGGTAGCTGTGTGGAATGAGCTTCCAGTGGAAGTGGTGGAGGCAGGTTCGATTTTATCATTTAAAAATAAATTGGATGGGTATATGGACGGGAAAGGAATGGAGGATTATGGTCTGAGTGCAGGTAGATGGGACTAGGGGAAAATAAGTGTTTGGCACGGACTTGAAGGGCCGAGATGGCCTGTTTCCGTGCTGTAATTATTATATGGTTATATGGTTGTTATATGGTTATGTGTAAGAGTGCATTGCCATGCGTACGGGTGCGTAATTGTGTGAATTGTGTGAGTGTGTGAGATTGTGAGTGCCTGGGAGGGTGCGTTTGTGTGGAATATACAATGTAGCAGTTTGGGGAAAGCACCAATGGAGTGACACGCTGTTGGAATTATTGATGGAGTGACACAGTGGGGGAGACTGAGAGCGTGACACACAGTGGGGCAATACTGATGGAGTGACACAAAGTGGGATAGTTCAGATGGAATGCCACATTGTGTAGCACTGATGGAGTGATAGTTAAGCTGGATTGGCACTGTGGGGATAGTTAAGCTGGATTGGCACTGTGGGGATAGTTAAGTTGGATTGACACTGTGGGGATAGTTAAGCTGGATTGACACTGTGGGGATAGTTAAGCTGGATTGACACTGTGGGGATAGTTAAGCTGGATTGACACTGTGGGGATAGTTAAGCTGGATTGACACACTGTGGTGTAGTACTGGTGTAGTGGCACCCAACGGGGTGACATTGATGGGATACACATTGTGGAATAGTACTGATGGATTGGCCCACTGTTGTATGTTACTGATGGACTGGCACACTGTGGTGCTATACTAATGGAGTGACGCACTGTGTGATAGTACTGATGGAATGACGCACTGTGGTGTATTACTGATGGACTGACGTACTGCGGGTTAGTACTAATGAATGACACACTGTGGGTGTTTCTGAAGAAGTGAAATACTGTGGGGTAGTACTGATGGAGTGAATCAGTACTACTTGTATATTACTGGTGGAACGACACTGTTGGATAGTACTGATGGAGAGACACACTATTGGATAGTACTGATGGAATTACACACTGTGGGGTCGTACAGTTGTAGTGAAACTCTGTGGGATAGTACTGATAGACTGACACACTATGGGGTAGTACTCGTGGAGAGACACACTAATAGATGGTACTGATGGAATTACACACTGTGGTGTCGTACAAGTAGTGAAGCACCGTGGGGGAATACTGATAGAGTGACACACTATGGGGTAGTACTGATACAGTGACACACTTTGGGATAGAATGGATGGAATGGCACACTTGTATATTACTGGTGGAACGACACACTGTTGGATAGTACTGATGGAGTGAAACACTATGGTATAGTACTAATGTTATGGACACAAGGTGGGGTAGCACTGATGGAGAGACACACTGTGGGGTAGTAAGGTTGGAGTGACAATTTATTGTATAGTATGAATGGCGTGATAGACTGTGGGATACTACTGATGGAGTGACACACGATGGGGCAGTACTGATGGCGTTAAACACGGTGTGGACGTGGTGATGGAGAGACTCACTGTGCAGTAGTACTGATGAAATTACACTGTGTAATACTACTGATGAAGTGTCACGCTGTGGGGTAGTTCTGATGGAATGACACACTGTGGGGTTGTACTGACGGAGTGACAGTGTGGAGTAGTACTGATGTAATAACACACCGTGTTGTAGTACTGATAGGGAGATACTCTATGGGGCAGTAGTCATGTAATGATAATTTTCGTACATTTGTTTAAACATTTTCCACTCTTCCACCCGCTTCTCTTTGAGCTTTAGATTGGGTGGTGGAGCCATGTGGAAAGATGGACTGGCCTTCCATCCGGAAGTGGCGGCGCTGCCAAGCAGCTGCGGCTCGCCTGCAGTCGCCTCTCTTTGCCTTGTTTTCTTTTCTTTTGTCTTATTAGACTATATTTTAGTTTATTTTTAGTTGTGTATATGTGGGGAGTGGGGGAAAGATTTTTTTAATCTCTTCCTTCAACGGGGATGCGACCTTTTCTTTGTCATATCTCCGTCTGCGCCTGCGCTGAGGCCTAATATCGGGGAGCTGGCGGCCTCAAACTGGAATCGACTTTGGGGACTCCGGTTGCAGAGCCTGTGGACTTCCCATCGCGGTGCTGGCTGACTTCGGAGGCTGCGGTGGAGCTGTGGCTGCGACCCGACTTCGGGGCTTCGCGGGCATCGGCCGCGGGCCCTGTGGACGGTAACATCGGGAGCTCGCAGGTCCCTGCTTGGTGACTGGTTTTCGGGAGCTCCCGCAACAGCTGGACTGGAGGGTGGCGGCTTCGTCCGACCCGGGTCGCGGAGTTTCAGTCGGCCCGTTCGGGGAGCTTGGAATCGGCCGCGGGATTTACCCAACACCCGGCGGGGGCTTCAACATCGAGAACGTCGATCGCCTCGACGCAGCGGGAGAACGATCAAGGAAGAGATAAGACTTTTTGCCTTCCTTCACTGTGAGGAGGTGCCTGGAGATTCACGATGATGGATGCTTGTGTTAAATTGTGTTAATTGTGTGTTTTGTTGCTTTTTTTCTGTCATGACTGCAAGGTACGCAATTTCGTTCAAATTATTGTTTGAATGACAATAAAGGAAATTCAATTCAATTCAATACAATTCAATATCTGTGTATCCCGTCGCTCTTAATGGCTTACGTATCGTTTAGCTTTAAGCGCAACGCGCGACTGCGCAATTTGCGTAATATTCTCTAATATCTTCTACTACTATCGAAAATATATTGAAACAGAACTATTTTATCTGTTTCCATGCAGCGTGTGCTATGTTTAAGCAGTCTCCCACAGCACTGATTTACACACTGCGTCTTATCTTTGTGTGCTCACTGGCCTGCATATCATTCCATTCATGCATGCAGCTAGTCGGTCGCTGTGCATTGAAACACTGATCCCTGAAAGCTTTTCAAAGCATTTTTGCTAATCATCATAGCATCCATTTTATCCACAAATCTTCACTTTCACCGCTGCCACAATGTTTCGATATGTGTCTGCTTACGATGAAGGTAAAACTAGCACATATTAGACGGAGAAAGATGGCTTAACACAGACTCGTGAAGGAATCAAAAGCAAGAATGATTTATTTCCAAGTTAAAGGTCACTGACTGATGTACATAATTTTATGCGCAAGTCTGAGCATGTGCGAAAATGAGTACAGCTCATATGCATAAATTACATGGATATTGTCACAAAAGATAATGTTGGCCTTAATAACAACGGGAGTTGAGTATAGGAGCAAAGAGGTCCTTCTACAGTTGGACAGGGCCCTGGGGAGACCACACCTGGAGTATTGTGTGCAGTTTTGGTCTCCTAATATGAGGAAGGACATTCTTCCTATGGTTTACACGCTTAATTCCCGGGATGGCGGGATTGTCGTATGTCGAAAGATTGGAGCGACTGGGCTTGTATACACTGGAATTTAGAAGGACGAGAGGGGATCCTATTGAAACGTATAATATTATTATTAAGGGATTGGACACGCTAGAGGCAGGAAACATGTTCCCGATGTTGGAAGAGTCTAGAACTAGGGGCCACAGTTTAAGAATAAGGGGTAAGCCATTTAGAACGGAGATGACGAAATACTTTCTCACGCAGAGAGTTGTGAATCTGTGGAATTCTCTGCCTCGGAAGGCAGTGGGGGCCTATTCTCTGGGTGTTTTCAAGAAAGAGTTAGATAGATCTCTTAATGATAGCAGATTCAAGGGATATAGGGAGAAGGCAGCAACGGGGCACTGATTGTTGATGATCAGCCATGATCACAGTGAATGGCGGTGCTGGCTTGAAGGGCCGAATGGCCTACCCGCATCTTGACCACGTAAATGTCAACGAGGGCTCCCGCAATTCCCACTCTAGTTTTCTACAATGTCCTCGGATATGTCCCAAGCCCTGGAGATTTGTCTACCTTGATACACGATAGTACCTTCAATACTTCTTCGACGGTAACACTGACTGCTATCAAGACACTTACATTGACTGCCCCCAAGATCCTCCGTCCGACTGTTTTTATCCTCGATAAATACAGAGGAGAGATACTTATTGAGGATCTTGTCCATCTCCTGTGGCTCCACACAGAGGTGACCGCTTTGATCCATGAGATGCCCCACTCTCTCTGTAGTTAACCCTTTCCCCTTGGACACAGCCTGTTCTGCTTTGACGTTATATCTTTCAAGGAGCACGATACGCGTCTTCAGCTCGGTGCAGAGACTGACGTCGAGATTTATCCCACGGAAACAATGGCCGTCAAAGGACCAACAGCTTATCAGATCGTCTACTCTGTGCAGTTTGGAACAACGGCAAGTAATTTTATTGACACAATAAATGTAGGCTTCTGAGAGGCCTTGACAGGGTGGATATTCACCGAAATACACAAAGAGTTGCTGGAAAATTTAGTCAGGATACATGTTTCAGAATACGAATTGGGTGACTGAGATTAGATGGAATTTATCCTGTCAAACATATCTGAATACACTGTACCTCCTACCCAGAAAATAGTGATGCTCATTTATCAAGTACAAATATGGCTGGGCGAACATGTGTTTTGGACAATAGGGAAATGACGAATAATGTAATGAGGTATGAAATGATTGAGACCGAGGTCAGTTCTGAAACTGCGCAGCACGGGACAAATACGAATAACCTGTTACCCTCCGTTACCAGGCCCTAACCGGCCAATGTGCCCCATAAACACTAGTCACACCGGCTATGGCCCTGATTATTTTCAACCTTTCCTATTCACCTACCTGTCCAAATGTCTTTACATTTTGTGATAGTTTTCACCCCAACTATCTCCTTTGGCAGCTCGTTCTATATACCCACTAACCACACAGTTACCACCTTCTGTGTTTATAAAAAGACTCACCACTCTGTGTCCTCGTGTTTGAACTGATTGAATCTGTATATGTTATATCTGATCACTTTGGACAGCAGGCACAACCAAGTTTTAGAATGTACCTTGATACATGTGAGAATAATAAACGTGGCTAAAACCTAATGCCCTTCCCATCTTAATTGTTCACAACACCACGAACCCAGCGGGATGGCTCACAACAGCACTGCATTATACATCGTTCCAGCTGTGGACCTTGGCACAGTCAAATGATACGTTTTGCACATAGTAATGACTTTGCGTTTTTACAGCTCGAATTCACCAACTGCCAGTTCCACGAAGGGCGGAATTATGCAATGTGGGCTGAGCAAATGATGTTCATCCTTACAAACACACGGACAATTCTGGGATTCGTAGAAATACAAGGCAATATTGAGCATAACATCACGAACAATATTCTGTATTCTGTACATTCCCCTTGAGCTATTTGATGTATCTGAGTTTGAAATGTTTGCTCCTCTGCACATCTATCCGATCTGAGTGGATGGGATGCAAAACAAAGCTTTTCACTATTCCTCGGTACATATCACACTAGTAAACATTTGCCTAGCCTTACCAATGCTAATCATCTGAGAAAAGCGACATTCATGATCAGAGCGGGGAAGTTCGTAGTATGATGGCTTCTAAGATTGTCCATGTGAAACAGACGTTATCGATATCTAAGATGGTTTTGATTACCTGGGTAAAAGTGCATTTACCTTATCTATGGTACACAAAATGCTGGAGAAACTCAGCGGGTGCAGCAGCATCTATGGAGCGAAGGAAATAGGCAACGTTTCATGCCGAACCCCTACTTCAGACTGATGTAGGGTGGAGGCGGGGAGAAGGAAGGAGAAAGGAAGAGGAGGAGCCCAAGTGCTGAGGAAGAGCTGAGAGGGGGAGGAGACAGCAAGGGCTACCGGAAATTGCATGTCAATGTTTATGCCGCTAGGGTGCAAACTGCCCAAGCCGAATATTTTCCTCATGATTTTATACATAATCATAAGACCATCCCTCATCCTCCGGCACTCGAAGGAATAATGTCCGCACTTCTCATTATAACTCGACCCATTCAAGGGAAAAGTAGCGAACCCCTGCCATAACTAGTGACGGTGATACCACATGTGGAGAATTGTGCAAGACTGGGTCGTGTGTGACAGGGTCACAGAGCAGAGAAGCAAGCCCAACAACGGATTATGTCGATGGTATCCAATAACTAAATCCCATTTACCAGCACTTAGTCAGCGGAGTATGATGCCTTCGAACTATCTAATTTAGGGAATACGCCATTTACAGTACCATCGACTAGGTGCCGAGATAGAAGTCGAGATTTATCCCTCGGATGAACTGGTTGTCAAACGACCAAAAATCGATTAGTGTAGCTGTGACATGTTGACCGGTGTGGGCACGTTTACACGCGTGTCACTCTTATTACTCTAATTGATAAGATTCTTTAATCTGCGGTTTACAGAGAGTTGAAGAGACATTTATTGTCACAAGCACCAATTGGTACAGTCAGATTTGAATTGCCATACAGCCATAAGAATAAAGAAAAAACACAATATACGATAGAATTTAACATGAACATCCCCAACCAGAAGAATCAACGTTTCCCACAGTGAGGGAAGGAAATAAAGTTCAGTCCCCTTCCTCTTTGTTCACCGGTAGTCGGCCCCGCAGTCGCCGGTACGGCGGCCTGATGTTTCGGGCCATCTCGCCGGGATGATCGGAGCACCGGCGTCGGAACGGAAGAACACTTTCAGCGGCTTGGAGTTTCCAAATCGGCCACTTCCTACCGGAGACAGCGGCACCTGACGTCCACAGGCCGAGCTGGGCGGAGATCCAACGCTGGCGATCCCCGGCAAGGAGCCCAGACTCAGCGAGCCCAGACTCAGCGCCGCCCGCCGCTAGAAACCACAGCCCCACGGTGTTAATCAGCAGGCCCAATTCTCCGGAGCTCCACACGGCGATCCCCAGTAAGGTATCGCCCCGTTCCGCGATGGTAATTCAGTGTTGTGCCGCCGATGAAGCTCTGGCCGGTCTACGGCAGGAAAGGCCGCGCCAATCCAGATGATATGCCGCGAGGGGAGGGGGGTGAGATGCGGCTCGGAGAATTGACGCATACCGACCAAGAAGTGACAGGGAAACGGTTTCCCCCTTCCCCCTCCCCACCTCCCCCAGATAAAAGATTAAGGAACCTCCAGGAACATACTTGGATCAATGAAATTTTTGTTTTTACATGTTAGAATTCTACGAAGCTCTGACAGGATAGACGTTGAAAGAATTACACAACGGGTTTGTGAATCATGACGTTTGGATCAATGTTTCAGAATAACATTTCACCATGGAGTTACTGAGTTAGGTGTAAAATACTCTCGAAAATATATCTGAGCCCACAGTACCCTCTATCCCAGAGAGCAGCGATGCTCGTTTGTTAAGTACAAACAGAGTTGGAGCGAATACATTTGTGGACATTAAAGAAAAGAAGACTAATGGATCTAGACGTGGAAATCAAGGTCACCCCGGTAATTGTGATATTGAATGTAGGAACAGACTCGAGTTTGGCATTGTGCATAAGGCCATGTGTAGCTGTGTCTGCTGGGGGCGAGGGGTGGCGGTTATCTCCAAACTCTGGGATCTCGGAATCCCATCCTTCCTCTGCCACGGGATCCGTAACTTTCTGGCCCACAGTCCTCAATCAGTCAGGTTACGTGACAACAACTTCCTCACAATGACACTCATCGCCGCTGCCCGACAAGGATTCATTCTCAGTTCCCTAATATTCTCCGTTTACACTCGCGACTCAAGGCCGAGTACGTCCCCAACTCCGGCAACGTGCTCGCAGACAGCACCACTGTAGTGTGTCGGATCAGAAAAATGACGATGCGCAATACAGGCAGGAGAGAGAGAGATAACTGACTGGAATAGTGTCTTGAAAATACCCACTTCCCCGATGTGAACAAGTTGAAAATGCATAGCGGAGTACACGCGCCAAATCAGCATCAATGGTGCAGAAGTGGAAATTGTTGAGCTTCGAGTTGCTTGGCGTTATTATTACCACCGATCAGTCCAGCATCAACCACATAGATGAGGTAGACAAGAAGGCAAACTCAACGTTCGGTGGAGACAGACAGAACTTCTACAAACCTCTACGGATGGACCTTAGAAAGAATACTGTCGCGATACATCGCAGCTTAATTTGGGAAATGTTCAGTCCAAGACGGCTAGAAGTTGTAGAGATATTATAGATGTGGCACAGTCCATCACACAGACCAGACCTCGCACAATTGGCCCCATCTCTACCACGCTGCCTCGCAAAAGCAACAAACATAATAAAAGCCGTGTCCCAACACGACCATTCTTTTCCACCCCTTCTCCTGTCCAGTGGAAAGTACAAGCGCTCGAAAGCGCACAACTACACATAGGAATAGTTTATTCTCTTCCATTATCAGAGTATTGTTCAAAACATCCCTACACCTTGGTGGATATATGTCCATGGAACATATGCGCTATCATGCTGCGAACTATCTTCTGCATTCTGTATCTCCCCCTATGCTTTATCACGCGCCTCAATACGCATGGCATTAATAAACCTAAACATAAAGCCTAAATCTTAATGCCCCTTGCAACTTAATTGTTTTCACCTTCACAAACCAAGACTCATGGTTAATAAAAGCATTGCATCATTAATCTTTCTAGCTATGCACCCCGGCACGGTTGAACACGAATTTTACATCAGGTTCGATGATAGTTTTGTGTTTGTACAGATCTCTAGTCCTCCAAATGCAAAGGTGCCGAAACGTTACCTATTTCCTTCGCTCCATAGATGCTGCTGCACCCGCTGAGTTTCTCCAGCATTTTTGTGTACCTCCGGAATTATGCAATGTGGCTTGAGCAACGATTGTTCATTGTTCCAAATACCCGGACACATCGGGGTTGGGTGGAAATAAAGACCCACATTCAGCATGATATTCTGTATCATGAACTGTATTCTGCATTCTGTATCTTCCCATTTACCCGATCTATTGCACTTGGCTTTACATTGATTGCTTTTGTGTTTGGAATATTTGAACCAAGTGAATAGCATGCAAAACAACTATTTCCACTGCAGCTCGCTACATGAGATAATAATTGATCTAACCTGACCAAATGACCCGTGAGATAAGAAATAACTCTGATCAGAGCGGGAATGTTCGTACTATCACGCTGACTGAGATTGTAAACGCGACACTGACGGTGATGATGTAAAAGAGAAGGTGATGAATGGCTGTTAACCACAAGTTCAAGTTCAAGTTCAAATGAGTTTATTGTCATGTGTCCCTGATAGGACAATGCAATTCTTGCTTTGCTTCAGCACAACAGAACATAGTAGGCATTGACTACAAAACAGATACGTGTGTCCATATACCATTATATAAATATACACACACATGAATAAATAAACTGATGAAGTGCAAATAACAGATAATGGGCTATTAATGTTCAGAGTTTTGTCCGAGTCAAGTTTAATAGCCTGATGGCTGTGCGGAAGTAGCTATTCCTGAACCTGGTCGTTGCAGTCTTCAGGCTCCTGTACCTTCTACCTGAAGGTAGCAGGGAGATGAGTGTGTGGCCAGGATGGTGTGGGTCCTTGATGTTACTGCCAGCCTTTTTGAGGCCGCGATAGATCCCCTCGATGGAAGGGAGGTCAGAGCCGATGATGGACTGGGCAGTGTTTACTACTCTTTGTATTCTTTTCCTCTCCAAGGCGCTCAAGTTGCCGAAACAAGCCACGATGCAACCAGTCAGTATGCTCTCTACTGTGCACCTGTAGAAGTTAGAGAGAGTCCTCCATGACAAACCGACTCTCCGTAATCTTCTCAGGAAGTAGAGGCGCTGATGTACTTTCTTAATAATTGCATCAGTGTTCTCGGACCAGGAAAGATCTTCAGAGATGTGCACGCCCAGGAATTTGAAGCTCTTGACCCTTTCAACCCTCGACTCGTTGATATAAACTGGACTGTGGGTCCCCATCCTACTCCTTCCAAAGTCCACAATCAGTTCCTTGGTTTTGCTGGTGTTGAGGGCCAGGTTATTGTGCTGACACCATATGGACAGTTGCTCGATCGCTCTTCTATACTCCGACTCATCCCCATCAGTGATACGTCCCACAACAGTGGTGTCGTCAGCGAACTTGATGATGGAGTTCGTACTATGTCCGGCTACGCAGTCATGAGTATAGAGTGAGTACAGCAGGGGGCTGAGCACGCAGCCTTGAGGTGCTCCCGTGCTGATTGTTATCGAGTCTGACACATTTCCACCAATACGAACAGACTGTGGTCTGAGAATGTGGAAGTCGATGATCCAATTGCAGAGGGATGCGCAGAGACCAAGTTCTGCGAGTTTGGTAACCAGCTTGGAGGGGATGATGGTATTGAATGCCGAGCTGTAATCAATGAATAACAACCTGACATATGACTTTTTGTTGTCCAAGTGGTCCAGAGCGGAGTGGAGAGCCAGTGAGATCGCATCCACCGTTGATCTGTTATGGCGGTAGGCGAACTGCAGTGGGTCAAGGTTCTTGTCGAAGTAGGAGTTGATTTGCGCCATGATCAACCTCTCAAAGCACTTCATCACCACAGACGTTAGTGCCACAGGTCGATAGACATAGAGGCACGTCACCTTACTCTTATTGGGCACTTGTATAATTTATGCCCTTTTGAAGCAGGTGAGGACCTCACACCTCAGAAATGAGAGGTTGAAAATGTCCGTAAAAACTCCAGCCAGTTGGTCCGAACACGTTTTTAGAACACGACAAGGTATACCATCAGGTCCAGGCGCATTTCGAGGGTTCACCCATCTGACGGGTTTCCTGACGTCGGCCTCTGTGACTGAGACTGAAATACCATCACAGCGAATGGGGGCTCTGGAAGGCACATCGATGTTCTCCCTATCAAAGCGTCCGTAAAACGCATTGAGCTCATCAGGGAGTGATGTTTCGCCGACATTCGAGCTGCCTCCTGGTTTCGTCTTGTAGGAGGTGATTGCATTCAGGCCTCGCCACAGCTGCCGAACATCCGTCTCATCCTCCAGTTTGGAGTAGAAGTCCCTTTTGGCCTTTTTGATGGCCTTACCAAGGTCGTATCTGGACTTCTTGTAGGCCACTGTATCATCAGACGTGAATGCCCGGTGTCTGGACTTAAGAAGAGTGCGGATCTCAAAGTTCATTCAAGGTTTCTGATTGGGAAACACTCGGAAGGTTTTTGTAGGGATGCCGTCCTCCACACATTTCTCTGTAACGACTGTGGCGTATTCGTTCAAGTCCGTTGCCGAGTCCTTGAACATTGCCCAGTCTGCAGACTCCAAACAGTCCTGGAGTTGTTCCTCTGCCCCCTCCAACCAGCTCTGGACTGTCCTCACCTCTGGGGGTGCTCTCTTTAATTGCTGCCTGTAGGCAGGAAGAAGCAGCACCGCGGTATGCTCGGATTTACCGAAGTGAGGGCGAGGGATAGAGCGATAGGCATTCTTGATGGTGGTGTAGCAGTGGTCGAGGGTGTTTGATCCTCTGGTGCAGCAGGAGACATGTTGGTGGAAGTTAGGGAGTGATTTCTTGAGGTTTGCCTTATTGAAGTCCCCAGCAATGGTGGTAAATGCATCGGGGTAAGACGTCTGGTGTTTGTTAACCACGGCGTGCAGCGCCTCCAGTGCCAGACGGACGTCTGCCTGGGGTGGGATGTAGACCACGGTCAGGATGATGGAGGTGAATTCCCTCGGTAAGTAGAAGGGACGGCACTTCACCGCCAGATGTTCCAGGTGTGGAGAGCAGGAGCACCCCCTCCTCTCCCTTTCCCAGATGCCAGTGTATGGTCCATACGGTGGATGGAGAACCCTTCAGGCTGGACCGCTGAGTCTGGGGAGCTGGGGGTGAGCCATGCCTCTGTAAATCAGAGGGTACATTCCAGGGTAGTGCTGATGGAGTGACACCCTTTGGGGTTGTACTGATGTAGTGACACATTATATGGTAGTACTGATGGAGGGAACAATGTAGGGTAGTACTGATGGATGACACTGAGGAGTAGTACTGATTGTGTGGCACTTTGAGGACGTACTGATGGAGTGACAATCTGGGATAGTACATTTGAAGTGACAAATGGGGTGGAGAAGTACTGATAGAGCAATACACTGTGTGGTAGTACAGATGGAATTACACACTATGGGGTAGTATTGATGGAGTGACTCACTGAGGGGGAGCATTGATGGAGTGACTCACTGATGTGGTGCATTGATGAAGTGACACACTGTGATGTAATACTGATGGAGTGACATATTGTGGGGTGGTACACATGTAGTACTGATGACGTGATAACATGTATGGTAGCACTAATGGAGTGACACTCTGTAGGGTAAATAGACATAAATGCTGGAGTAAATCAGCGGGACAGGCAGCATCACTGGAGAGAAGGAATGGGTGACGTTTCCGGGCGAGATCCTTCTTCAGACTGATGTCACAGGAGTGGGCGGGACAGAGATAGAATGTAGTCGGAGACAGTAAGACTGGTGGGAGAACTTGGAAGGGGAAGAGGATGGAGAAAGATGGAAAGCAAGGGCTACTTGAAGTTAGAGAAGTCAATGTTCATACCGCTGGTGTGTTAGCTACCCAAGCGAAATATGAGGTGCTGTTCCTCCAATTGGCGCCAGGCCTCACTCTGACAATGGAGGAGGCCCAGGACACCACGTTCTGTGGTTGTCCTGATGGAATGGCATAGTTTGGTGTAGTTCTGATGGAGCAACACAATGTGGAGTAGTATTGATGGGGTGACACACTGTGGGGTAGTACTGATGTATGACATATTCTGGAGTAGTTCTGATGGAGGGACACACTTTAGGGTAGTAGTGATGGAGTGACAAACTGTGGGATAACCATATAACCATATAACCATAACAGCACGGAAACAGGCCATCTCGGCCCTTCAAGTCCGTGCCGAACACTTTTTTTTACTTCCCCCTAGTCCCATCTACCTGCACTCACACCATAACCCTCCATTCCCTTCCCGTCCATATACCCATCCAATCTATTTTTAAAGGATAAAATCGAACCTGCCTCCACCACTTCCACTGGAAGCTCATTCCACACAGCTACCACTCTCTGAGTAAAGAAGTCCCCCCTAATGTTACCCCTAAACTTCTGTCCCTTAATTCTCAAGTCATGTCCCCTTGTTTGAATCTTCCCTACTCTCAATGGGAAAAGCTTATTCACGTCCACTCTGTCTAACCCGCTCATCATTTTAAAGACCTCTATCGTCCCCTCTTAACCTTCTGCGCTCCAAAGAATAAAGACCTAATAAAGAATAATAAAGAACGCTACAGGAGATCCTTCTTCCGTGTGGCTATCAAACTGTACAACTCCACCCCTTCTGTCATGGGTGAGACTTAACTTTGAATCCTATGCCGTCGTGATGTGTATTTTTCAGCTTTAGTTTAGAGACGCAGTGTGGCAACAGGCCTTAGGGCACACTAGGTCCGCGCTGACCAGCGATCCCCATACACTAGCTCTATCCTACGCACTAGGGACAGTTTACTATTTTTTTACCGAAGGCAATTAAGCTGCAAACTTGTACCTCTTTGGAGAATGGGTGGAAACCGGAGGACCTGGAAAAGACCCACGCGGCCACAGGAACCACGTACAAACTCCGTACAGACGGCACCTGAAGTCAGGATTGAACCCGGGTCTGTGACAGTGTAAGGCAGCAACTCCCGCTGTGCCACCTCTATTTATTATTATTTTTTTTTTTTTAATTTTTATTTATTAGAAGTACATTACATCATAGCCACATACATTAATACTCGTCATTTATATCTTCTTACAATTAATGTACTCCCTTTATTTATTTTTTTACACTAAAGAAAGAAAAGATTGAAAGAGAGAAGAAAGTGAAGGAAAAAGTGCAAGTGTAGAAAAGTGTAGAAAATGTAACAACAAAAAAGGACGAAGACCCTATGAGAGCGAAATTAAAAACAAAAAGAAAAAGAGTTAAGAAATAGGCCCTAAGAAAAGAAAAGAGAAAGAGAAAAAAAGAAAAACAAATGTTTTTTTTTTGAGCATCACGTAAATAGGACATACCAACTCTTCAACTATCATCCCCCCTTACCCGACCTCAATTTTTTATTTTTTTAAAGTACTTTTGCACCCTATGTTTGTAATAATTCTATAAATGCAGACCACGTCAGGTGGAAGTGATCTGGTTTACCTGCTAGGAGGAGTCTTATTTCTTCAAGGTGTAGTGTTTCAAACATATTTGAAATCCACATATTTATAGTTGGTATTGGAGCCTTCTTCCAAAATTTTAGAATTAGCTTTTTTCCAGTTATTAACCCATAATCCATTAATTTCTTGTGAAACACATTTAGTTCTGGATCATCTTCCGTTATTCCGAAGATAATCCATTCTGCTTTGGGTATCAGTCTTGTTTTAAATAACTTTGTAAAGATTTCAAAAATTTCATTCCAAAATTTTTGAATTTTTGTACAGAAGACAAATGAGTGCGCTATAGTTGCTTCTTGGGATTGACATTTATCACAAATAGATGATACGTTTGGGAAAATTTTATGAATTTTAGTTTTCGAATAATATAATCTATGTAAAATTTTAAATTGTATTAAAGTGTGTCTTACATTAATCGAGCATTTATGTACTTTTAATAAGTATTCATTCCAACTTTCCTTTGAAATTTTGATAGCTAACTCTTGTTCCCAGTCTCTTCTGATACCCTCCGTAGATGGTATTTGTACATTTAAGATAATATTGTACAAATATGATATTAAGTTTGCTGATTCCGCTTTTATCTGCATTGCCTCGTCCAGTATATCTGCTGGGTTATTATGATGATCTTTTATATATTTTTTCAAATAGTCGCATATTTGAAAGTATTTAAAATATTGATTATTTCCGAGTTTATATTTTATTTGTAATTGTTGAAATGAAAGTAATTTTCCAGTTTCATACAAGTCACCAAGCGTTTTAATTCCTAGTCTATCCCATTGTGTATAAGCTTTATCTATAATAGAAGGACTAAACGAAGGTAATAAAAGTGATAAGTTTCTTAATTTTAAATTTTGTTTTATTTGTTTCCAAATACGGATTGTACTATGAATAATTGGGTTCTTATTATAGTTTATGTTATTCAATTTCATTGGAGAGAGGAGGATCGCTCCAATGTTTCTAGAGGAGCAATCCTCTTTCTCCATTACAATCCAGTCTACTTGCTGGGCGGAGTTATCCATCAGTTGAATCATGTTTTTAATATTTACTGACCAATAATAATACATAAAATTGGGTAGTGCTAGACCCCCCAATACTTTAGATTTATTCAGATGGGTTTTTTGTATTCTATGTGATTTATAGTCCCATATAAAATTAGTGATATCTGAGTCGAGTTTTTTAAAAAACTTCTTAGGTAAGTATATAGGAATTGATTGAAATAGGTATAAAATTTGTGGTAAAAAGATCATTTTTATTGCGTTTATTCGGCCTATTAAAGACATCGGAAGCGTTTTCCAGAATTTAATTAATGTATTCAGTTTATTAAGTAGGGGGTCAAAATTTGCCCTGAGCATACCTTGATATGCTCTGGTAATTTCGATTCCCAAATATTTAAATTTTTCTGTAGCTATTTTAAAAGGGAATTTTAAAAGATGTGTTGAATCTTTCGGTTTTATTGACATAATTTCACTTTTATTCCAATTTATTCTATATCCAGAAAAAGATCCGAAGTCTTCAATTAAATTTAATATATTTGGTATAGTGATTTGAGGTTTTGTAATATACAATAATATATCATCCGCGTATAAAGATATTTTATTATATGAGTCTTTAGTATTATATCCATGAATATCAGGGTGTATTCTAATTTTTTCTGCTAGCGGTTCAATAATGAGAGCAAACAGCTGTGGTGATAATGAGCATCCTTGTCTATTTCCCCTTGATAGTTGAAATTTCGAGGATAATATGTTATTAGTAAGTATTCTAGCTGTAGGTTTGTTATATAGTAACTTAATCCATAAAATAAAATTCTCTCCCAGTTGAAATTTTTGTAATACTTTATCCATATAATTCCATTCTACTTGATCAAATGCTTTTTCAGCATCCAGCGAAATAATTGATAATTCTTGATCTTCAGATTTGTGTGAGTGCATTATGTTGAGTAGACGTCTCATATTATTAGAAGAGTATCTCTTAGGGATAAACCCTGTCTGATCTGGGTTTATTAATTTACTAATGTATTTACTTAATCTTCTGGCTAATGTTTTCGCTAATATTTTTTGATCTGTGTTTAACAATGCTATAGCTCTATATGAGCCAGGTTCTTCTAAATCCTTATTTTTCTTAGGTATTAATGTAATCGTTGATTCCGCTAATGTATCAGGTAGTATTCGTTTTTTAAAAGCGTATTGGTACATTTTTTGTAATCTTGGTATTATTTTATCATAAAAGTTTTTATAAAATTCATTAGTAAATCCATCAGGGCCTGGTGTTTTTTCCATTTTTTAGTGAGTTTATTGTATCTTCTAATTCCTTAATTGAGATTTGTGCACCCAGTTCCTCTTGTTCCTTCAGCTCTAACTTTGGAAGATTACAGGTATCCAAGAACTTTGTGATATTATTGGAATCAATTATCGTTTTAGATGTATACAAATTCTCGTAAAATTGCGCAAATCTTTTATTAATATCCTTCGGTGTTGTTAATAATTCCCCTTTATCTGATTTGATCTTTGGTATAGTATGTTCCTTTTCTCGTTTTTTTAGCTGGCGAGCCAAAAGTTTATGCGGTTTATCCCCAAATTCAAAGTGCTCTTGTTTTGTAATTTGAAAAAGTCTTATAAGTTTGGCAGATAATAATTTATTTAATTTAAATTTTAAAATTATTATTTTATTATGTTTATCTATTGATGGATCTTTAGCATTATCTATATCCATTTGTCTAATAAGTTCTTCTAACTGTCTTTGTTCATTCTTATTCTTTTTATTTTGAAAAGCTTGATATGAAATTATAATACCCCTAATGTATGCTTTAAAAGATTCCCAAAGTAAAGTAGGCGATATATCTGAAGTATCATTTGTTTGAAAAAATACCTCCATTTGTTCTTTTAAATATATACTCGCTTGTGGATCTTTTAAAATTTGAGAGTTAAATCTCCAGAATGAATTATTCTTAGACAATCCTTCCAGTTTTAAAAAGAAAGTTAGTGGAGAATGGTCTGAAATTGAATTTGTATGATATATTGCATTATATGTTTGGGGGGTTAATTTTGTATCCAGCAGAAAGTAGTCTATACGTGAGTATGTCTTATGTACCATTGAGTAAAACGAATATTCCCTGCCAGTTGGATTCACAATTCTCCAAACATCTGCTATATTAGTGTTGTTTATGTAGGTATTGAGGAGTTCCCCAGTTTTCGATTTCATATTCCCTCTCTGTTTTTGACTTGATTTATCTAAGTACGGGTCTAAAACACAGTTAAAGTCTCCGCCTATTATAACATTTTGATAGTTTGACTCTGCAATTATATTGAAGATTTTATTGAAAAAGTGGGGGTTATCAAAGTTAGGGGCATATATATTTACCAAAGTAAGTGGAGTGTCATGGATTTCTCCATTAACTATTAGGTATCTCCCTTCTATATCTGTTATAATATTCTTTGCTTTAAATGGTATACCTTTTCTTATGATAATTGACGTGCCTCTAGATTTTGAAGTGAATGAAGAGTGGTATGTTTGACCTATCCATTTCGCCCTCAGCCTAACTTGGTCCTGAGGTTTTAGGTGTGTTTTTTGTAGGAAGGTAATGTCAGAATTATACATTTTTAGCTGAGCTAATATCTTACCCCTTTTGATAGGTTCATTAATACCTCTTATATTCCAACTACAAAATGAGACTCCTCCTAGGTTCTTTTGTGTGGTGTCATGCATTTTGAATAATTATAGTACCTTTGAATCTTGTGGTGCATCCATATCCCAGGTCTTTAGGTATTGGGGGAGTTTTTGAATTATTAACTTTTGTTGGTATGTCCATATTATTCTTATCACTAAACACAAAACACAAACAAGTGATTTTATGTAATAAAAAAAAAACTAAAAAAGTGAGGCTACAGTGTCTATAGTCGGCACTGTAGCAAGTGACCCACCTGTAGGTGGGAAAAAACCTTATTTTGACTTCCATTGCGTTGTTGCTCAACTCGCTCCGCTCTCTTAGTTAATCATAACATATTAAAATATTAAAACGAGGCCTCACATTCATATATATAATACAATTTTACCCTGATATTTCCTTATAACATATATATATATCAGAGTTTAATTATTAAACCAATATTTTTGATTTCAATAAGAATCAGCTGTTGGTTGAAGGGGTTAACGAGACGTGCTCCTGGACATAAGCCAGGAGCTCGTTTCTCATCCCCTCCTCCCGCTTATAGACAAGGTTACAATTTATTAAAAATTCATATTAGTATGTTAGTTCATTATTTTTTTGTTTTTTTTTGTTAGTATTCTAATCTAACCTGCATAACTTTTAAAGTTGTTAATAGGATAAGTTCTTACAATTGGTTATAACATTTTAATCAATAAGCAATTATTTTCTAATTCATATCCCGTTATAAAGTTGTTTACACGTTTTGAACAGAAAATGTCCTTGCTTCAACATTCCGGAGATAACAATGTAACTATCCCCAGACAAAACATAGCTGAGAATTATTCGGATCTGCCAAAGCTCCCTTTTATTTCTGTCTTTCAACAATCGTTTGGGCATATTTGAAAGCGTCTTCAGGCTTAACAAATGACTTTTCAAGACCATTAAAAGAAATACGCATTTTAGCGGGATAAAAAACCCCGAATCTGACCCCTTCTCTCCCTCTTAAAAGATCTTTAACCTTATCAAATTTGTTTCTTTTTTGCACAATTTCATGTGGGTAGTCCCTGAATATCTTAATAGTGTCTTTGTCCAGCCGTAATTGTACACCATATTTGATTTTTGTCATAACATATTCCAGTTCTGCAGTGTCTCGAAATTTCACTATAATATGTCGTGGATAAGCTTTTCCCGCATCAAATCTTTTTCCAAATCTTGGGACACGATGAGCCACTTCGATTTTCGGTTCCTTGGGAAGATTCAACAGTTGTTTCAACAAGCCCATGGCAAATTCACGTACCTGTTCCCCTTCTGCCCCCTCTGAAACACCAAGAATCCTCAGATTCTGGCGTCTAGAACGAGCTTCCAGGTCCAGGCGTTTGAATGAGACTTTCTCTAATTGAGTCCCCATTTGTAGTGATGCTTGTTCGTTTTCTCGCCTCATTTGCTCATGTTCTTGCCTCAATTTCGCCATGTCTTCAACCAGTCGTGCCGTATTTTTCTCCAATTCCGTAATTGTCTGCATACTTGCAGCTACTGTTTCAAGTACAGCCGTGAACTTATCCGTAGTAATTACATCCATCTTATCCATTTTCTCTGATAGTCCATCTTTCACCTCATCAATTCGTTTATTCATAGTGTCCAGTAAATCCGTCATATTCTTCTGGTTACCAGCATTTAAATCCTTCATCATCTTCTGCATTCCTTCCATCATTTTTGCCGAATTTTCCTTCATTTCCTTCTTATCTTCCACCCTATTATCCGAGATCTCATCTTTCAAATTTTTCATTGATTTTTTCAAGTCATCAAAGTCTTTCTTAGATCTTGTATCCATTTATGCAGCCACTTCAGAGACTTCAGAGGTAACTTCAGTTTCGAACTGTTTCGACAGTTTATTCACAGCTCTCTGAGGGCTCACAGCTGGAGTCAATTTACTCATTTAAAGGGCTTCAAACCACCGTTTAAAACATCGCGTTTAACGATGACGTCATCAGCGCGGTAACCAGAAGCTCCGGTAAGGTTTTTAAAAACAATCCCGATTTTCGGACCCGTTTTACACGATAAATCGTGAAGTTTTTCGGGAGAGGAGCTGGGTGCACGTCTGTTAGTCTAACATGACGCCACCGGTATTTATAACCTTGTTTTTAAACGGCTTTTCAGCATAGCTGTTTAAAAGAATACCCAATGAAGGTTAAAATAAGGTTATTTCTAACTGACATAATTGTTTCTTTTAATGCAGCCAAAGCCTGGTAGCATTAAGATTTACAGTAATAGTAGAATGAACTGTATAGGTCATTTGTACACTTAATTCAACTTAGGGGCCAGGATGATGAGATAGGGAGCCAGTCCTTTTGGAGATAACATTTTTGTTTAGTTTAGAGATACAGCGTGGAAATAATACTGCTGGAATGATAACCTGTCAGGTAGTTCTGATGGTGACACATTGTGGGGAGGTTCTGATGGAGTAACAAACAGTGGGGTATAACTGATGGAGTAACATACTGTGGAGTAGTACTGATGGAGTTACACACTGTGGAGTAGTACTGATGGAGTAACATACTGTGGAGTGGCACTGATGGAGTTACACACTGTGGAGTAGTACTGATGGAGTTACACACTGTGGAATAGTACTGATGGTGTTACACACTGTGGAGCAGTCCTGAAGGGGTCACACACTGTGGGGTATTTATGATGGAAGGCACACTGTGGGTTGGTTCTGATGGTGTGCCATTCTATGGGGTGGTACTGATGAATCGATTCACTGCGAGGTCGTATTGATGGAGTGAGATAATCTGGGGTAGTACTGACGTAATGGCATTCAGTGGGGAAGTACTGATGGATTAATGCGCTGTGAGGCAGTACTCAATGAGTGACACACTGTGGGATAGTACTGATGGAGTGACGCACTGTGAGATGGTATGGAAGGATTGACACACGGTGGGCTAGCACTGATATACTAACGCATTTTGGAGCGACATATTCGGGAGCCTCACTGATGGATTAACATAATTTGTGGTAGCACTGAGGGAGTGACACACTGTGGAGTAGTGCTGATGGAGTGACACACTATGGGGTCGTACTGGGACCGACAGCGAGTGGGGTAGTGCTGATGGAGTGATGAACTGTGGGGAGCACTGAAGCAGTGCTAACATGTGAAGCAGTTCTCATGGAGTGACACACTGAGGGGTAGCACTGGTGAAGTCACAAAAACAGTGGGGTAGTGCTGATGGAGTCACACACTTAGGTGAAGTACTGACACTCAGGGGCAGTGGACTGGCACACGGGGTGGGGTAGTACTGACGGTGCAATAGACTGTGTGGTAGTACAGATGGAATGACACACTGCGGGTACTGTTGATGGAGTGACACACTGAGGTGGTGTATTAATGGAGGGACACACTGTGGTGTAGTTCTGATGGAGTGACACGCTATGGTGAATAACTGATGGAGTGACACGTTGTGGGCGGTACTCATGTAGTGTCACGCTGTGGAGTGATAAAAATGAAGTGATCAAATGTATGGTAGCACTACTGGAGTGACATTCTTTAGGGTAATCATGATGGAGTGACAGACTTCTCCGTGGTACTGATGGGGTGACACACTGTGGGGTAGTACTGATGGAGTGATAACCTGTGAGGTAGTTCTGATGGGGTGACACACTGTGGGGTAGTACTGATGTCGTGATACACTGTGGGGTAGTTCTGATGGAGTGACACACTGTGGGGTAGTACTGATGGAGAGACACTGTGGAGTAGTGCTGTAAGTGTGACACACTGTGGGGTAGTACTGCTGGGGTGACATACTCTGGGGTAGTACTCATAGTGACAGATTTTCATATCGTTTCAAGGATTCTTTCCTTTAGTCACTATGATTGAAGACACGGGTTCAGGAGATAATCGAAATGCATTCACGAGCTCTCCCCGAGACATTCAATGCCGTCGAAAGGGAAGTCTTCCAAACACAGTCTCTTGATTAATAGTTTCTTTATTGTAGTAGTAACAACAGTAAGATATTTTTGGGCAGTTAATCTCAAAAATATGAACTTCTGGTTGGAAGATATGGATCAACAACCACATTGGTTAAAGATGGAAAAGGAAGATTGTTTACCTTTTGAAATAGTTCGATCGTGTTAACCCCCACAATATTGAATTAAAAAACATAGTGAAAATGCGATAATATATAGTGGTATACGAACTTGCAAACAATAAAAAATGACATTAAAATTGGATAATTTATCACTCCTTCTCCCCATTGTAAATAATCCTTCATTTAAACCTTCTGTTTGATAAAGGTCTTGTACAATGGAAAATGTATGGAATTAAAAAGGTGGGACACCTTTACAGTAAACGTATTTTTCTTTCATTTCAGGAGTTACAACAGAATTATGGACTACATTCAAATATTTGTTTTTGATATTTACAACTTAGAGATTATGTTAAATCACATACACATGAATATAGAACTAGGGAACCAGAGATTCTTGATTAATGTTTGAATAAACATCCTAACACAGATAAATTAATATCTCACATTTATAATATTCTTTTAGATAGTGTGGTCCCGTCGACGGAACTATATAGACAAGCATGGGGAAATGAATTAGCTCAACCCATAATGAAACATATATGGGATGAAAGTTTACAACATATACATCAATGCTCGTTAAATGCTAGACATTCTTTAATTACATTTAAAGTACTATTCTAAAAAAAATGAAACAGAATTCATCCAAATATTTCTCCTATCTGTGACAAATGTCAATATTTAACCTAATTTAATTCATACTTTTGTAAAGTGTACAAAAATAAAAAAATTCTGGACGGGTATTTTTAAAATTATTTCTGAAGTTGTTAATATCCAATTGGATCCGGATCCAAAACTAATAATATTAGGAATATCAGAACAACGCTTAAAACATACAACAACCCAAAGAAATGTCCTTGATTATAGTATAATAATTGGGAATAATGTATATTAAAAATTTGGAAAACCCAACAACTACCACAGTTAAAATGTCAATTATGGACATGTCTACACTTGGAAAAAAATTAGACATGTCTTAATTGACAAAACAGAATTATTTGCTAGAATATGGTCTCCATTTATTGATTTTCTGAAAGGGTAAATTGGTTCAACACGGAAGCTTAACTGAAACTTTATTGAGTCTTGACTATTTTTCGAGTCGCGTCATCGCCCCCCCCCCCCGCGGCCTACCTACTGGATTGGCGCGGCCTTTCCTGCCGGCACCGACCAGAGCTGCAGCAGCAGCAGCGCAGCGTTGGATACATCGCGGGGTGGGCGATGCCTTACCGGGGATCGCCGTTTGGAGCTCCGGAGTGCCGGGCCTGCTGCACCGACATCGCGGAGCTGTGGTTCGCGGAGCTCCCAACGCGGGCGGCGCTGACCAACATCGCGGAGTCCTGCGACTCCGTCCGGCTCGGCCTGTGGACTTCGGGAGCCGTGGACTCCGGTGCGAGGTGGCTGATTTGGAGGTCCGGGCCGCTGAGGATGTTCTCCGTCGGGGTTCCATCGTTCCCGGCGTGAGGGCCTGAACATCAGGCCGTCCGTGGTGGCGACTGCGGGTGCTCGGGAGGCCCCGACTACGGGTGAACATCTGGGAAGATCGGCGGGGAGAATGGCTGGACTATGGTACCTTCCTTAACTTTGGTGCCGCTGTGGGGTTATGTTGTGTCGTGGACTTCTGTGTTTGTGCTTTTTTATTTTTTATTTTTTTATTGATTTATTATTTATTTTTATGATACATGACTGTAAGGAAAATCCATTTGGTTGTCTCATACGAGATAATGACAATAAATTGAATACAACAATACAAATAAAATACAAATTTGAATCCAGGATTGGATGAATAATTACACTTGATAATCTACGGACCTATCTCCGAAATTGTGTTATTGGTAATTTTTTGTTCTTTCTTTTTTTCTCCCTCCCTTATTTCTGTAGCTCTATCTTTCAAAAAAAATCTGTAAAAAATAAACAGCTGTGTTAATATGTAACTGATAAACAAATAGCGTTTTGGTTATGATATGTATATGCTTCTAATAAAAAAATATATTTTTTAAACTAAGATATTCATCCAAACTTCTTCTTGTATAAATACATTTTGATCTTACTCATGCACGATCTTCCCCCATGCTTCTTCCAATTAAATTAAAACTACTAGCAAGTCTGCGCGAGAATCCCAGCCGCAAAGTCGCCTCAGACTACGTATAAATCCCGCCAACATAATTACAGGTAACTGGTTATAGTTATAACAAACTGAGTTGAGCTAAATGGCTACTACAGTACTGCTGTGCTAATATATTGTGGGGTAGTACTGATGGAGTGATACACTGTGGGGTAGTACTGATGGAGTGATGAACTGTGGGGTAGTACTGATGGAGTGATACCCTGTGGGGTAGTACTGATGGATTGATATACTGTGGGGTAGTACTGATGGAGTGATACACTGTGGGGTAGTACTGATGGAGTGATACACTGTGGGGTTGTGAATGCGCATGGGTTTGGGTACTTTGGAAAATGGCAAGTATCTGTGAGAGAATGGGCTTCATTGATAATGACATTACTTTGCAATTTTCCCAATTATTATACTATAATCAAGGACATAATATAATCCATGTGACCCAGCTGGCTCCAGTAAGTATGGAACTCCGAAGAAGCTCCAGGAAGCTTCTGCCCATGTGACCCACCTGTTGCCACTATGTCTGGGTTCCTAAAGAGGTTTCTGATATGTTGCAGTGCAAAGACGCTAAATGCATGCTTATGATTGGTTAGGGGTGATTTATGTGTCTATATTGTTTCAGTGTATTCCCGCTGGTACCTGTGATTGGTCCAGAAGGGTGGCCTGCACCTGGGTGTTATGTTTACTGATCTGTGATTGGGCAAAGTAGTTACCTCCCCGTGTATGTTCGCGTCGGTATCGGTAATTGGCTTGTAGGGTTTGCTTGCCCCTGTACTTTCGCGCCATTAGTTTACCGGGATATAAAAGGGTGATCTTTCCGTTGAGGCGTGTCGGTTGTAACTTCTTCTGTTCTGTTTACGCGCGACTGCTGAGGGCCCGTGGGGTGAGTGGATCCGAGGCGCGCACACACACACAGACACACGCACGCGAGGCATCCGCCGTGAGCCTTGTGGAGGGTAACATCGGGAGCTGACCTGGTTGGTGACCGACTCCGATCTCCAGCAACAGCAGCTTCGTCCGACCCGAAACGTGGGGCTTTCATCGGCCCGTTCGCGGGGCCTTTCATCGCACGGCACGGCTAAGTAAACGGCCGAGGGATCTTCCAAGGCCTGGCGGGGCTTCAACATCGGCAGCCTCGATCGCCTGGACGCAGCAATTTGGCCGCAAGGCGATGGAAGATACCGCGGCCGATTTTAAACCGCGGCGGGCGATGAAAGGCCCCGTAAGCGAGCCGATTCAAGTTCCGCTCTATCATCTTTGCGCCACCAGGACGTCTCCCTCCTCCAATCACCGCGCTCTATGCTCAGTCCCACCCGACATCCGCCTCTGACCGAAAATTGCCTCCTCCAATCATCGCCCTGAATCATCATATCCCGCCCCCCTCCCATAGCCTGCTGACTGGCGTTTCTCTAGTCCAATCGGCGCCCTCGATCATCAGTCCCGCTCCCCACTCTTTCGCCGAAAGCTGAGATTTGTAATCGATTTTTTTTCTCCGAATATAAAAATCCGGGTTACAAAATATGTGGGGTGGGGATTGTCCCACTCCTCTCAAAACACGGATGGGACGTGTCCCCCCCTCCCAGGAATATCCGCCCTTGGGCAGAGGGAGGGGAAGAGCGGGGAAGGGCAGACGGACAGGAGGGGCAGAGGAGAGAGGCAGAGGGAGGGGAAGAGGAGGGGAAGCGGGAGAGGAAGAGGAAGGGGTGGATGGAGAGGGTGAGGGAGGGGAAAGTATTTCGTTGATTATCGGCTTTTTTACATCTTCCAATTACTTTTTCCTATTTCCATCCATATCACTTGTTCCCCTCTCCTCGCCTCTCATTCTCAGTCTGAAGAAGGGTATCGAGCCGAAACGTCATCCATTGTTTTCCCCCCGAGATGCTGCCTGACCCGCTGAGTTACTCCAGCTTTATGTGCCTTTCTTCGGTTTCCAGCATCTACAATTTCTTCTCACACAAAAAACATTTGCTCATCTGCTGTCTCTGCATCCAACGCCCAACTACCCGTCTTTTCTTCCCATTCAAACCCTTACCTCAAACAAACTAATTTCTGCTTCAGTTCTCCGACCAGCAGTTGGCATTCCGAGCAGTTTTCCAGGGAGAGTGACGGGGCATTTCCGGTTCATCCAGTAGTCCGAGACTCAGACCCTCAACACACCAAGGATCAATCAGCCGAGGCAACGGAACCATCGCCCAATCGCCAGTAAAAATTGTGTATTTGAAATTAAAAACTTCAGGGAAATCGCAGTAAGCTCCGTCCAAGATAAAACGAGCGATAGAGCGGATCAACATTATCGCCTTGTAGCCCGCGTCCACGGTGCCCAGACGTCTGCCACAGAAGGGATAATACAATGACTCAGTCCTCTGTGAGTTCCGGAGGACAATGATACAACGGACACAGGTTTATCCAGTGGGGCGTCTCCACAAACGATCACTGCCCAAACACTGGACAATGAAGGACATTGTTGCCATAGAGGGAATGGAGAGAAGTTCACCAGACTGATTCCTGTGATGTCAGGGCTGTCTTATGAAGAAAGACTGGATAGACTTGGTTTATACTCTCTAGAATTTAGGAGATTGAGAGGGGATCTCATAGAAACTTACAAAATTCTTAAGGGGTTGGACAGGCTAGATGCAGGAAGATTGCTCCCGATGTTGGGGAAGTCCAGGACAAGGGGTCACAGCTTAAGGATAAGGGGAAAATCCTTTAAAACCGAGATGAGAAGAACTTTTTTCACAGAGAGAGTGGTGAATATCTGGAACTCTCTGCCACAGAGGGTAGTCGAGGCCAGTTCATTGGCTATATTTAAGAGGGAGTTAGATGTGGCCCTTGTGGCTAAAGGGATCAGAGGGTATGGAGAGAAGGCAGGTACGGGATACTGAGTTGGATGATCAGCCATGATCATATTGAAAGGCGGTGCAAGCTCGAAGGGCCGAATGGCCTACTCCTGCACCTAATTTCTATGTTTCTATGTTTCTATGTCTATGAAGTCGCGGACAAATTGTCACCGCTCCGGACTGTGAATCAGTCTGCCGTAGTTTCAATGGCAATCGCTGCTTTGGGCGGGACTTGCAGCAGCAGGTAAACAACACCGCAGCCTCATTTCCACACAAAGGAAACCTGCACCGACCCTCCCAGTAACCTGCCGCCGCTCCCCGTCTCTATTGGCAACCGCCGCCTCAGCCAGAGAGTTGGGGGCGGGCGCGGAGTACACCTGGGCTCACAACAGAGCCAGTTATACAGCGAGCTGCAGAACAAAGGGAGCAGGGAACAGCACAGCACATAAACTGATGCTGGGAACAAAGAACTGTAGACGCTGGTTTATTCACACAAGGACACTGTGAACCGAAGAATACGATACGTATAATCCCCAAACCGAAACCATGGGCGATCCGTGAGCTCCATTCACAGGGGAATCTCAAGTCTCAAGAAGGGTCTCGACCCGAAACGTCACTACTCCTTCGCTCCATAGATGCTGCCTCACCCGCTGCGTTTCTCCAGCATTTTTGTCTACCTTCAAGTTTTATTTTCTTTAGTTTAGAGATACAACCGGGAAACAGGCCCTTCGGCCCACCGTGTCCGCGCTGACGGGCGATCCCCGTAAACTAACACTTTCATACAAACACCAGGAACAATTTACTGTTCTATTAAATAATTAATCTACAAACTTGTTCTGTGCGACTTTGGAGTGTGGGATGGAACCGGAGCAGCCGGACAAAATCCACGCAGGTCACGGGGAGAACATATCAACTCCTAACGGACTGCACCCGTAGTCAGGATCGAACCCAGGTCTCTGGTGCTGCAAGGCAGTAACTCAACCGCTACGCCACCGTGCCGTCCCAAGTCTGCAGCGTTCACAACAGTCTATGCCGTGCGGCACGGGAAATCTATCTATGACCGTCGCAGAGCCATTAAGGATGCCAAGAGGGAATTCCGGACCAAGCTGGAGACCCGAGGCAATGAGACGGATACCCGCCGATTGTGGCAAGGCTTGCACGCTGGAACGGGCTACAAAGCGAAAGTGGGCAACATCGATGGCAACAACGGGTCCCTCCCCGAGGAGCTGAATGCATTCTCCGCCCGCTTTGAACAGAATGTCTGGAGGAATATTTCCCGCTCCATCAGTCTCGGGTTCACCTGCACTAACGGTTACTGTGGCAGGCTATCCTGAGAGTGAATCTGTGGAGAGCTACTGGCTCGGATGCAGTCCATTGACTCCTGTACACTCAGAACTGTGCGGGATAATTCGGCAAAAAGCCACATCTACAAGTCTGCAGGTGACAACTCTATGGAGGGCGGATCATGACCACTGACGAGACGGAGCACAAGAGGAAGACGGGGAGCTTAGCAACATGGTTGGTGTCCGGAGATTACTCTCTCACTCAATGCCAGCAACACGAAGGAGCTAGTTACTGTCTTCAGGAATCTTGATGGAGTACCCTGCCCCAATCTGCACCTATGGGGCCAAAGTGGAAATGGTTGGGAACTTGAAATTCCATGGCATTAATATTACCAAAGATCTGTAGGGCACCGGCCATATTGAAGCGTCAGCCACAAAAGCATATCAACAGGAATCTGAGGAAATTCGGCATGTCACCAATGATTCATACACACTTCAGGCGTCGGTGCTGGACCCATTGCTGTTTGTCATCTATATCAATGATTTGGATGAGAACGTATACATCATTAATAAGTTTGCCGATGTCACCATGGTTGGTAGTATTGTCGATAGCGAAGATGGTTGTTAAGAATGACAGCAGGACCTTGAGCAGTTGAGCAGGTGGGCTGAGGAGTTGTGTTGGACTTTAATGCTGATAATTGTTAAGTTTTGCATTTTGGGAAGTCAAACCAGCGCAGGACTTACATAGTGAATTGTAGGAGTCAGGGCAGTGTTGTAGTGAAGAGGGATCCAACATTGCAGGTACATACTGTAGCTCCTTGAATGTGGCGTCGCAAGTAGATAGGGTGGTCAAGAAGGCTTTTGGTACATAGGCCATCATCAATCAGAATATTAAATATCGATGTAGGGAGGTCATATTACACGTGTACAAGACATTGGTGAGGCCTCACAGAGTGTTGAGTCCAGTTTTGGTCATCCAGTTGGTGGAAAGATAGTGTCAAGCTGAAAGGGGGTACATAAGAGATTTACTGGGATGTCGCCAGGACTTGAGTGGCTGAGCGAAATGGAGAAGGTTAGGAGGCTAGGCCTTTATTTATTGGAGTACAGGACGACGTGTATACACGATCATGAGATGAAAATATAGGGTAAATACACAAACTTTGAACCAGAGTAAGGGAATCGGGAACAATGGGACACGGTTCAAGGCGCGGGTTGAATGATTTAATAGTAACCTGAGCGGCAAATTGTTTAAACAAAACATGGTAGGTGTGTGGATCGAGCTTTCGGAGGAAGGGGATGAGGCAGGTGCTATCGCACTGTATAAGAAACTTTTAGACAGATAAATAAACAGGTTAGGTTTAGAAGGATATTTGCCTAATCTGGTAAATGGGCCTAGCGGCGATGTTACATCCTATCCCCTCTCGGCGCCTTCTCTTCGCTCTTGTCTAACAATTAATTTGTTGTCAACAACCGTTAATCACCTTCTCTTATTCATCAACATCGTCTGCAATCTTCATCGTCTCCTGTCTCCATCATAGTACGAACATTACCGCACTGGACATGGTTGTTACTCACCGCAGATTATTAGGTTTGGTTAGCTTAGGTAAGGTCTATTACTGTCAGGGGTACTGGGGTACGGTGGAAATCTTTGTTTTCCATGTTATTCAAAATGTTCAGATTCATCATATGTAGATGCAAACACTTCAAACGTACAATATGAAGATACAGAATGTAGACTATAGTTCATGATATAGAATATCGTTGAATATCGTTCTTGATTCTCATAAAAACCTTGATTTATCCGTAAATTTGTCAGAATGAACAACATCTGCGCAAATCGCATTGCGTAATTCCGGTCTATCTTTGTCCTAAAAAACGGACATTCACAGTTGTAGAATTCGATCTTTTTGTAAAAAACACAAAAGATTCATTCAACCAGATGCAGAAATTCTTATTCAACTGTTCTGAAGTGCGCAGTTAGAGCGACAGATGATGCAATACTGATCTCACCTTTGAGACCTCCCACTGGTTTGGCGGAGTTGTAAACAATTAAGATGCGAGGCACATTAGGTTTCAGGTACAGGTTCAGGATTAGGATTATTATTGTGAAATATACCGAGGTACAGTGAAAAAATTGTGCTTTGCATGTAATCCAGGCAGAACAGATATTCCGTGCATAGGCACAATCATTTCAAACTCACGTATAACAGATAGAGGAAAGGAGAAGTTTCAGAGAGCAGAATCCAGTTTCAGCGATGTAGCGTATCAGCTCCAGAGAAAAGTCCAATGTCATCAATTGGGAAATGTGAAATAAACAGCATAATAGCTTCCAGAATGACCCTTAAGAAGCCCGATAACGGATGAGAAGAAGCTACTGGTGGTGCGCGCTTTCCCGCGTGTGTACTTTCAGCCGACTGGAGCAGGCAGAAGAAGGAATGCTCGGGGTGAAACGGGTCATAGGTTGCATTGGCTGCTTTTCCGAGGCAGAGTAAAGAGTAAATTGTATCAGTGGTGAGAAGTCTGGTCTGTGTGACGGACAGGGCTACATCTACAAATCTCACCATTTGCTTGTGTTGCTAGGCAGAGCTTTTCTCAAAACAAGATGTGATGGAACCCTACATGATGCTTTCTATGCTGCATCTACAGAAGTTTGGAACAGTCACTGGAGACATGACGAGATTTCTCTGTCTCCTCGGGATATAAAGACGTTAGTTTGACGTCTGGATTGTTGCATCTATGTGGGTGATCCACAACAGACCTTTGATAGCATTAACACCAAGGGAAAGCTGTCATCTATTTCCACTTCTGCACCATTGATGCTGATTGGGCATGTCCTGCACCCTGTTTCCTGAAGTCAATAACTAGCTCCTTCGTCTTGCTGACATTGAGGGAAAGATTATTGTCCGGACACCATGTATCTTAGTTCTCTATCACCCTCCTGTACTCAATATTGCAATTATTCCTGATTTGACCAACCACAGTGGGTTTGTGCGTAAACCTGTAGATATGATTAGAGCCAAATTTATCCGTACAGTCGAGAGTGTAAAGGGAGAATATTAGGGGACTGAGTCCTTGCAGGGCATCGATGTAGAGATTTATTATGAAGGAGATGCTGTCCCCTATCCTGATTGACTGAGGTCCATGGGCATTGGAGCCTTGGAAGCAGTGACAGAGGGAGAGCAGATTCCGAGATCCCGTGGTTTGGAGATAACAGCCTCCCCTTCCCCAGCTGACACAGGTACACACAGTCACAGGCACAATGCCAAGCTCAAGTCTGTTTGGAATTCAATATCATAATTACAAACTGTTCTTGGTTTTATATTCATTTCCAACCAGGTCACATCAGTGTTAATTTCCCTATTTGCCACAGATATGTTCGCCCCAACCATGTTTGCATTTCATAAAATGTCATCGTCATTTTGTGGGGTAGATAATCCTGTAGATTCAAATATATCTGCGAGAATATATTACATCTGACCTCATGTCATTCCAAGGTGAATTCTTATTCTGAACGATGATCATAACGTAATAATCCATATGCGGGCTGCAATTCTCTCAAATCTATCTTGAAAAGGCCTCGCAGAATTCAATTGTCATTCTTACCAACTGCGCAGAATGGATGACCTGGACAATTGTTCGCCCTTTGAGAACCACTTGATGCGACGGATACGTCTGGAATTTAGTCTTTGCCCGAGTCGAAGGTAAGTATCACTTCCCCTAAAAGAGGAAGCTCCAGGGCATAATATTCTGCAGATTAAGTGCTCCTAGATGGGATTTAGTAATCGGACAGCAGACAAACAGACAGTTTTTCGGCCTATTTCTCTGCTGTGTGACTCAGTGACTATTGGTCCAGTATATGCACATTTCTCCACACGTGGTATCTTCGTCAGTCGGGTTCACCGCTATTTCCTTGAATAGGCAACTCGACAGTTGTAATAGGTAGCTCTGTTTGTTTATTTCTGTTGAGCAATAAATGTTGGGGAGCAACTGATTCTGCAGCAATGTTGAGATGCGCTGACTAGCCAGTTTACACTCTAATCCAGAGTGCGGTGCAACACCAATGTTTGCGGGCGTGTGCTTTGTGAAACAAGAACACAGCGTGTACTTGTTTCTACAAGATCGGAGCTTTGATAAGGTCATTCATTTCTGACATTAGATCCGTTGTCCTCTCAAGTCTGAATCTTCTGGGTTTAACATGTCTTCCTTGTATTTCAGATGCCAAGCAATAACTGCGGTGCGCAATACAGTATTAGCATTTTACTGTGTCCTTTCTCACCCCTCCAAACCCCTCTTCGCATTTGTCGAACTATTCATTCGTGGTGACCAACGATTCTTTTCAGAATCAGAATCAGAATCAGAATCAGATTTTTTTCGCCAAATATGTTTTGCAACATACGAGGAATTTTACTTCTCTTGTGCAGCAAAACCGGGTGTGTCACGTGAACATTCTTTGTCCCCATCATATTACCAATAGACCCGCTCTGATCACAGTTATTACTTATCTCCAATCATTAGTTTTGCCTTGGTTAGGCTACATTTATTATTATTACATGCCGAGGTACAGTGAAACGCGTGGTTTTACATGCTATCCACTCAGATCAGACCTACCATACATGGACACAATCAATTCAAACTCGTGCTTTGGAAGAAGCAAAGTTCAAGTTCAAATTCAAGTTGGCGTTTATTGTCACATGCACCAATTGAGGTACAGTGATATTTGAGTTACCATACAGCCATACCGAGTGCAAAGCAACAATACGCACAGTCACATGAAATAAAATTTAACATAAACATCCACCACAATGGAATCAACATTCCTCACTGTGATGGAAGCAATAAAGTTCGGTCATCTTCCTCCTTTGTTCACCCGTGGTCGGGGCCTTTGAACCCTCCGCAGTTCGCCGCTGCCGACGGTCCGAAGTTCAAGCCCTCGCGTCGGGATGATCGAAACTCCAGCGTCGGGACGAATCGGAACACTACGCTGCATGGAGCTCCCTGGTCGGCCTCTTCTTACCGGAGACCGCGGCTACACGATGTTGAAGTCCAGAGGCCCCGCGGTCGGAGCACTTTCGCTGGAGATCCTCGGCAAAGGATCGCACGCTCCTCGTTGGTAAGTCCACGCCGCGCCCGCCGCTGGAGACTCCGGGCCGGGCTCCAAGAAAGGCCGTGCCACTCCATGTTGTTAGGCCGCAGGGAGGACGTAGATGCGAAACTGTGAAAGATCGCATCTCAGTCGAGGTACGTGACTGGACAATTTCCCCCCCGACCCCCCCCCTCCTCTTCAGTCCCCACAAAAAACATAGCAAGTAACATTGAAACATACATTTAAGACAAACTTTAAATGAAAAAAAAAAACAGATAACGGTCGAGACGGATTGTTGGCGATGAGGCGACGCGGAGAAAATACAAAATGAAGAATATATTTGATGAAACAGATTGTGATGTTAATATTGTTCTTATTTCCAACAAATACTGAATTTTCATGTATTTGCAAATATGAACATTTGAGTACAAAACCATGAAAATAATAGATAGCGGAGACCCACGGAGTCTCCTGCCCAGAATAGGTGAATCGAGAACCACAGTACATAGGTTTGAGGTAATGGGGAAAGGTTTAATAGGAACACGATGGATAAAAAAATTAAACAAAGGGGAGTGAGTCCCTTTAAACAAAGGAGAGTGAGTCTGAACAAGCGGCCAGAGCAGACAGCTGAGACAGGTATTATCGCAACGTTTGAAACATTTGGATAGGTACATGAATAGGGCAGGTTTAGAGTAACACGCGCCAAACGCAGGCCTGGGGGACTCGTGTAGATGGGACATGATTGTGGGTGCGGGCAAATGGGACGAAAGGCCAGTTTCCACACTGTATGATTCATTGACACCATGACTCTATATTATCCATCATCCCGTTCTCCTTGGAAATGCCCAGTGCATTTGGGAATTCGACTTCTGTAAAAACACAAAGCGACCAATTTGTGCAAAATATATTCATTAACTGTGCCGAGTTGCACAACGATGGAGGATGCAATCTTTCTACAAGCCCTGAGACATCCAGCTGGGTTTGTGTTGTTGTAAATAGCTCTGATACGAGGCACATTATGTTTTAGATTTAGGTTCAGGTTTATTATTTTTCCCAGTCTCCTCCTGAGGTAAAGGTGTTGGTGTGACTTCTTGAGTGTCGCCTGAAGGTGATTGCACCCCAACATATTGTTGATAAGATTAACGCCATGCAACATGACCTCTCAACAATTTTCATTTCCGTTCCATCGATGCAGATTAGGGCATCAACTCCACCATCTTTCCCCAAGTCAACAGCCAGCTCCTTCACCTTGCTGACATTGACGGAGATGTTAATGTCCTGACACCAAGTCACTAAGTTATCTATCTCCTTCTTGTACTCCGTATCGTTATTGTCCGTAACTCGGTCATGCTCGGTGGCCGATTAGGAAATGGGGAGATGCAGCGAGACCTGGGTGTCATGGTACACCAGTCAATGAAAGTAGGCATGCAGGTGCAGCAGGCAGTGAAGAAAGCGAATGGTATGTTAGCATTCATATCAAACGGATTTGAGTATAGGAGCAGGGAGGTTCTACTGCAGTTGTACAGGGTCTTGGTGAGACCACACCTGGAGTATTGCGTACAGTTTTGGTCTCCAAAGCTGAGGAAAGGCATTCTTGCCATAGAGGGGGTACAGAGAAGGTTCACCAGACTGATTCCTGGGATGTCAGGACTTTCATATGAAGAAAGACGGGATAGACTCGGCTTGTACTCGCTAGAATTAGAAGATTGAGGGGGGATCGTATAGAAACTTACAAAATTCATAAAGGGTTGGTAGATGCCGGAAGATTGTTCCCGATGTTGGGGAAGTCCAGAACAAGGGTCACAGTTTAAGGATAAGGGGGAAATCTTTTAGGACCGAGATGAGAAAAACATTTTTCACTCAGAGAGTGGTGAATCTCTGGAATTCTCTGCCACGGAAGGTAGTTGAGGCCAGCTCATTGGCTATATTTAAGAGGGAGTTAGATGTTGCCCTTGTGGCTAAATGGATCAGTGGGTATGGAGTGAAGGCAGGTACAGGATACTGAGTTGGATGATCAGCCATGATTATATTGAATGGCGGTGCAGGCTCGAAGGGCCGAATGGCCTACTCCTGCACCTATTTTATATGTTTCTATGCCTTCCCCTATGCTTCCAGAATTTAATTACTACCCCTTTCGTCTTGGAGACATTGAGCGGTCGGTTATTTTTCTGATGCAATATCAGTAAGTCCACTATCTCTTTCCTGAACTCTCTCTCCTCACTGTTCCTGCTCCGGCTCATCACAGTTGTGTCGTCAGCAAACCTGTGGACGAAATGTGTAAAGAGTGTATCGTTGGGGACTGACAAATCGTCGTTGCAGTGCGCCGGTGTTGAGAGTTATTATGGAGGAGATGTTGCCATCTGTCGTCACTGACTGAGGTCCGTGGGCCGTAGTGACGAGGAAGCAGTGGCAGAGGGCAGAGCACATTCCTGGGTCCTGGAGTTCGGAGATAATATACGGCCCTCTCCCCCCCCCCCCCCGCCAAAGCCCGACTGTGGACACAGCTACACACGGCCACACACACAATGCCAAGCTCAAGCCTGTTCAGACATTTAATATCATAATTATCAATCTTATTCTGGTCTCAAGTTCTTTTCCATACCTGGTCACATTGGTCTTCAGTTCCCTATTGGCCACAAGAAGCTTCGCTCCAACCCTGTTTGTATTTAATAAATGGGCACCACTGTTGTTCTGGGGTAGAGGTTACTCGAGATTCAGATATATCCGAGAGAGTAAATTACATCACATCTCAGTCACTCCAAAGTGAATTCACATTCTGATCATCTGATCCTAACGTAACCATCCATATACCCGTTGTTTAATGCTCTGAACCTCCATCCTTTCAGGGACTCGTAAACTCCCACATATCGGCGTCAATTACTGACTTGTTGTTCTCACCAACTGCACAGAGTAGAGGATCTGGTCAATTATTGGTCGTTTCACAGCCACTTGATGCGAGGGATAAATCTCCACTTCTGACTCTACGCCGCTTCAAATGGAAGTATCACCTTCTTTAAAAGAGAGAGGGCTAAGGCATCATACTCTATGGACCAAGTGCTAGAAAATGCGATTCAGTTATTGGATAGCATTAACGCAGCACGACTGCACTACTCTTTCCTTGTGTGACCGAGCTGCAGGAAGAGGTGAGGAATTTATTCCCTGGAGCGAAGGAGACTGAGGGGTGATGATATGAAGGTGTATAAAATCATGAGAGGAATAGATCGGCTGAATGCAAAACATTTTCCCCAGGATTGAGAATCAAAAGGCAGATATCATAGGTTTCATGTGAGAGCAGCAAGATTTACAAGGAACCTGAAGGGAAGACTTGACACAAATAGAGAATGTTGGGTACATGGTTTGAACATTGATAAGATCATTCACTTCTGACATCACATATGTTTTCTGCCTGGACGGATGTTATCTGAGTCTTATGACTATACTATGTTTTCCTGCTGTATTGCAGATGCACGGTGATTAATACGGTCCACGATAAGGTATCAGGTGTTTTACTGAGTTCTTCCTCCTGTCCCCATTCGCACCTTGTCTTCGCATTTGTTCACCCCCATTCAACACCTTCTCCTGTATATCAATACTGTTTGTGTTACATGGACAATCATAGTAGCCATCATGGTACGAGTATCCCTCTCTGGTCATAGTTGGTACTTATGTCAGATCATTAGTTTAGCTGAGGTTAGGCTTGGTTATTATTGTCAGATATTTCGAGGTACAGTGAAAAGCGTGGCATTGCACGTTATCCATTCAGTTCAGATATGCCATATACAGATGCATAGAAACATAGAAAATAGGTGCAGGAGTAGGCCATTCGGCCCTTCGAGCCAGCACTACCATTCAAGATGATCATGGCTGATCATCCAAAATCAGTTACCCGTTCCGGCTTTTCCCCAAACCCCTTGATTCCCTCAGCCGTAAGAGCTAAATCTAATTCTCTCTTAAACTACAACCAGTTAAAGCCCTGCAGATGGAGCGAGGAGGAAGATACAGAATGTCGAATATATTTAATTACAGAAGATCATGCTGAATATTGTTGGTTATTTCCATCAACCCCTGAATTGTCCGTGTATTTGTGAGAATGAACAAAATTTACTCAAGCCACTTTGCATCAATCCGTTCTCCGTAGAACTGGACAAGTGCAGTTGGATAATTTGAGTTTTGTAAAATCACAAAGCAACACATTTTTTGCAAAAATATGATTTAAGTTTGCAGAAGGCCTCGTCTGGAGCAGTGGATGATGCAATGAGACATCGCCCTGGGATCGCGATGTTGTAATCAATTAAGAGGAGAGGCGTTCAAATATCAGCTTCAGTTTTAAGTTTATTGTTGCATGTCCCGAGCTAAAGTTAAAAGCTTTGTTTTGCGTGCAATCCAGACACACTAGATATACCATATATATACAGTATTAGTTACAACTCGAGCAGTGGGTATACGGATTTACACAGAGAATGAGTTGACATATGAGGTAGTTGTGGCATATATTAGGGCATCTTTCAAAGACAGCTGGACTGCTGCATGGATAGGAATGATTTAGAGTGATGTGGGCGAGATGCGGGAAGGGGTGACTAGTGTAGATGGGCACATTGGTCGGCATGTGCAAGCTGGGTAGAAAATCCCATTACCATCTTGTGGGATTCGATAATTCTATGAAAATAGTTAGAGCAACGTGGAAGATGCAAAATATAGTTGGCAGCATTGGTGTGTATTTTCCTGCATCAGTTAATTAGACAATTTTAAATATCCGCAATGCGGTAGAAGCGAATTGAGCAGTACCCTAGTCTACGGGCAGGCATACTCTGGAATTTAGAAGCGTGAGAGGGCATCTTATTGAAACATATGACGATTAAGGATTTGGACACGAGAGAGGCAGGAAACGTGTTCCCGATGTTGGGGGACGCCTGAACCAGAGGCCATAGTTTAAGAATAAGTGGTAAGGAATTTAGATGGGAGATGAGGAAACATTTTTTTTCACTCAGAGTATTGCGAGCCTGTGGAATTCTCTGCCTCAGAGGGCGGTGGAGGCCGGTTCTCTGGATACTTTCAAGTAAGAACTTAATAAGGCAATGAAAGATAGCGGAATCAGGGGATATGGGAAGAAGGCAGGAACGGGACACTGATTGTGGATGATCAGCTATGATCACATTGACTGGCGGTGCTGGCTCGAAGGGCCGAATGGATTACTCCTGCACCTATTGTCTATTGTATATTGTACCTTTTGATATAAATTTCGGCCAGTACTCGATGTAAAGGAGATATAGTAGCGGACTGAAAATGATTTATTTTAGGTTCCGGTGTTACTTTGGATGAGGTGTCACCTATCCTCACTGACTGAGGATTGTTGGTGCTAAAATCGAGCATTCAGCGGTAGAGGCGGACAAGATACCTCGGTCCCGGCGTTTGGAGATAATAGCCACTCCATCCCCTATCACATACAGGTACACACTGCTGAACGCATCATTTACAGCGCGAGGCTGTTCCTATTTTCCACATTAAACAGGATCTGACGCAGGACTCATATTAATCCACAGCTGGTCACCTTAGCCGTCATTACACCATTGTCTACAAACACACGTGCTCCAGCCCTATTTGAACGGAATGAGTTATCATCACTAATGTTTGGGCAACATGGTACTGGAGGTTCAGATATATTTGCGAGCATAAATTGCTTCTCATCTCAATTCACTCCATGGTAAACACCTACTTTGAAACTTGTATCCTCACGTCATCACCCATCTAGCGATTGTGTAATGCTTTCAATATCTATCCTGTCAGCCCTCGCAGAATCCGACATTTACAGTGTTAATATATTCACTTGTCGTTCTTCCAAAATGCACAATTATATGATCTGATCAATTGTTGCTCCTTTGGCAGTTCCGTCATCCGTGGGATAAACCTCAACTTCAGATTCTGCATCGTATTGTAGGTACCGCCTTACTTGAAAGATATATAGTGTGAGGGCATAATGTTCTGCTGATCAAGTGCTAGTAAATGGGAATTAGTAAATGGATAGCACAGGTGTAGATAGGTGTTTGGCCTGTGTCTCTACTGTGTGACTACATGACTCTCGGACCAGTGTATACACGTTTCTCCATTTGTAGTATCACCGTCAGTCGTTAGAGCAGGACTTCGCTACACTAGCCTTGTATGGGCCGAGCTCTTGGTAGGGATGAGGACTTTATTCATTGGAGCACAGGAAGCTGAATGTTGCTTATAAAGGTATATACGGGGAATAGATCGAGAGAATGCACAGTCTTTTCTACAGAATGGGGAATCAAAAAACAGAGATCATGGGTATATGGTGAGAGCAGCAAGATTTACAAGGAACCTGACGGGAAGACTCTACACTCAGACAGCGATACATGTACGGAACGAGCTATCAGATGCGGTCGTTGAGATATGTTGAGTCGATGCTGGCATTTCCAGTCACTACGTTTGGAAATCTAGCTGCCATCTCGACAGTAGCAAGAGGTAAATAGGTGACCATCTTTCGTTATTTGTGTTGAGCAATAAATGTTCGGCAGCAACTGATTCTGCATCAATGTTCAGGTGCCCTGATGCGCCAGTTTGCACTCTAATGCGGAGTGCGGCATTCTTGTATTTGGTGAAACGACACCATATCGCGCAGTTACTTCCACAGCATCGGGGATTTGATCAGGTCATCCATTTATAACATTAGATGTCCCTCCTCTCTCCACGACGTCTTCAGATCATCTGAGTATTTCCTGTTTTCCTCTTGTATGTGTAGATGCCCGACAATTACTGCGGACTACAATGCAGCAGCAGCGTTTTACTGTGTTACTCCTCCTGCCCCAGTCTTCACTTTCTCTTCGCATTTGTCCAACAGTTTGTTTGTGCTTAACAACCATTCATCAGGTCTCTTGAATATCAATGTCGTCTATGAATCTGAATCGCCATCACAGTACGATCATTCCGGCTCTGATCATACCTTCTGAACCTTCTGAATTTGTAGTCGGCAGGGAAGTACTCTGCATATCGCCCACTTGATATTTGGTATTTGGTACATATTTGGTTCTTACCTCTGATCATTGAGGTTGGTTAGGTTAGGCTAGGAATGTTACTGTCACAAGTATCGAGAAACAGTGAAAGGATGTGCTGCCTCCTATCCACTCAGATCAGACATACAATACATAGATACAATCAGTTGAAACGAAGTCATTAGATCGAGCAACAGGAATAATAGAGGCAGTATATAGTTCATGATATAGAATATCATCCCGAATATGATTCTTTGTTTAAATCAAACTTTAAATTGTCCGTATATTTCAAGAATGAATAACATTTGCTTAAGCTGCATTGCATAATTCCGTTCTTCGTGGAACTCGATATGTGCAATCGGAGAATTCACGCTCTGCAAAAACACAAATAAAAAATGTGTACTGTTGTCAGAAACGTTGAGAATCAAAAGGAAGATGAGTAAGTTGTAGTTTGTTTAACCTTGCAGCTCACATACTGGGGAGCATGATTGGAGCGTTGCTAAGATAGAATGTAGTTAAATTAGCTAAAGTTGAAACATTCTGCTGAGAAACAGGCTTCCTTATCAGTAGGGGGAGGATAGTCTTTTGTAGTCCTGTCCACAGTAGGTTCATATCTGTTGCAATCTTGCGTTACAGCTACCTTTGATTACTGTGCTTAGCAGGTATGTGTCCAAAAGATTCACAAACGATCTCCTTTACGAGGGGACTCCATTTGTCGAGAAGATTCTGGACAATTATGATATCTACATATTAGATACATGGGAAGGTGATGTCTAAACAACAAGAAACCCAAGATTAAAGTTAACTTTGTGGAAACGCAAAGATGAAAGGTTACAGAGACATTGATTAATGATGTTGAATTTCAACTCCACAAGTAACCATTGTGTCATGAGGGTAGAAGAATCCTACAGTTACCGTGGGATTTTGAAGCAGCTTGAGCTTCCTCACACTGTTTCGCGATGTACATCGCTGAGGCCTCTATTAAATCGACTTGTTCGGTTGCCTCACCACTGATCTATGAGCTGTTTTATTTGTTGTCTGTGCCTATCTGAGTAAAGTTAGATATAGGGTACGGGTAAAGCACAAAATCCCCTCCTACATGTACAACACATGTTATTAAACTGTACCGACGTGCGCAGGTGGAGCGAAGGATGATGTAGTCCGTCGATAAACCATGAGACAACCCGCTGGATTTGTGATGTTGTAAACAATTACGATGTGAGCCGCATGGAGTTTTAGCTTTTGGGTTATGTTCATTATTGTCACATGTACCGAAGAACATTAAACCCATTGTTGTTCATGCTATTCAGACTGATCAGATGTACCATAAATAGATGCAATCAGTTCAGAGGCGGGGACAGAGGGTGCTGGGTCTATGTATTCATACAGGGGTGGTGGGAATATAGGTTTGCACAGACGGTGGTGGGTACATAGAATGAGCTGCCAAAGGTCGTCGCTAAGGCAGAAGGTATGACAGTATTTAAAACACATTGGACAGGTGCATGGATAGAAAGGTTTAGAGTGATTTTTGCCAAAAACTGTAAGTGAGGTATCGTAGATGGGGCACATTAGTCGGCATGGGCGAGCTGGGTTAAAGGATCTGTTCCCTTACTGTGTGACTCCATGACAATAGGTAGATATACAGAGTACAGAATGAGGTTCTCAGATTTGTAGCTTCTCGTGGACCATCATTTTTTAAACAAAGTCCGATGTGTACAATGGGGCAATACGAATCGAACAGTATCCTCGCATATGGAGGGATCGGGCAGAAGTTCGATAACGATGGAAAACAAGCCATTCCGCTGTGATGTGCGCTTTCAACCTTCTGTACCTTCTGGCAGATAAGAGAACAGGCAACAAGAACTGACCCGATTTAGACATCGTTGGGTATTTTTTTCCCCCGAAGAAGCGTGAGGTGTAGATGGAGACAATGGTGTGACGTCAGGTCTACATGATGGATTGGGCTACATTTACAACTCTCTCCAAATTCTCCCGGTCTTGTCAGATCTGTACCCAAACCACAACGTAATCCAACCCGACAATATGATTTCTATGCTCCATCTCTAGAAGTTTTATAAGAATCACTGTAGACATGCCAATTGTCCCAGTCTCTTGATGAAGTAGAGATGATGGTGTGCCCTCGTGGGTTACACATCAATGTGATTACTACAAGACATATCGTTGGTGATGTGACACATGGAACTTGAGCTCTCACCCATTCCGTGCCATTGATGGAGATTGGGGCAAATACTCTACATTGCTTCCAGAAGTCAAAAACTATCTCCTTCGTCTTGCTGACATTGAAAGACTGGCCATTGTCACGACAACGTGTAAATAAGCTCACTATCTCCTTCTTGTACTCCGTCCCGCCATTGCCCATCATTGGACCATTCACAATGATGTCTTCTACAAACTCATAGATACAATTAGAGCCGAATATGGCCGTACGGTCGCGATTGTAAAGGTGATGTAGTAGCGGACTGTGAACGGATCCTTGCGGTGCTCCAGTCTTCGAAGTTATTGTTGAAGAGGTGTAATTTATCCTTATTGATTGTGGGCTGTGGGAGGCTAAAATTGAGCATCCGGTGGTAGAGCGGGGAGGTGATCCCTCGGTCCAGGAGTTTGGAATATATCATCTACCAACCGGCACAGAGTGGAGGATCTCCTCAATTGTTGTTTCTTTGACAGCCTCTTCCACCGCAGATAAATATTGACTCCATCTCTGCACCGAAAGTAAATGGTTGCGCCGGAAAATATGACAAACGTTCAAAGACAATTAGATTGCCTCATGAATCCTTTCTCCGTAGAACTGGACAAGTGCAGTTGGATAATTTGAGTTTTGAAAATTCACACAGCAACAAATGTTTGCAAATATATTATTTAAATTTGCAGAAGGTCTTTTCTGGAGCAGTGGATGATGCAATGAGACATCCCGCTGGGATCGCGATGTTGTAAACAATTAAGAGGAGAGGCGTTCAAATATCAGCTTCAGTTTTAATGTTTATTAATAATAATAATAATAATAGATTTTATTTATATAGCGCTTTTCAGGACTCAAAGTCGCTTTACAATTGAGAGTCAGGAATAAACAAAACAAAATAGAGCAGTAAGACAAAGGGGAGGGGAACATGGGACAAAGGGTATGCAGAGGTGAAGAGATGGGTCTTGAGGCGGGACTGGAAGATGGTGAAGGACCCAGAATTTCGGACCAGTTGTGGGAGGGAATTCCAGAGCCTGGGAGCTGCCCTGGAGAAGGCTCTGCCTCCAAAAGTGCAGAGGTTTGATTTCGGAGTGGAGAGGAGACCAGCTGATGTGGATCTGAGGGACCGTGAGGGTTGGTAGGGGGAGAGGAGGTCAATGAGATAAGGGGGGGGGCAGGTTGTTGAGGGCTTTGTAGTTGAGGACCAGGATTTTGTAGGTGATCCGGTGGGAAATGGGAAGCCAGTGAAGTTCTTTGAGAACTGGGGTGATGTGGTGCCAGGATTTGGTGTGGGTAATGAGTCGAGCGGCTGCATTTTGGACCAGTTGGAGTCGTTTGATGCTGCTGGAATTGATTCCGAAAAGAAGAGAGTTACAGTAGTCCAGTCGGGAGGAGATGAAGGCATGGATTAGTCTTCCAGCAGCGGGGGTGTGAGAGAGGATCAGATTTTTGCAATGTTGCGGAGGTGAAAAAATGATGTTTTGACAACATGGCGGATGTGAGGCTCAAGGGAGAGGGTTGAGTCAAGGATCACGCCAAGGTTGCGTGCCTGAGGAGAAGGGGAGACAGTGATGCCGTCGATAGTGAGAGTGGGTTGTTAATTTTAGTGAGTGTTGATTTGGAGCCAATGAGAAATTCTGTTTTGCTACTGTTTAATTTAAGGAAGTTGAGTTGCGTCCAAGATTTGATGGCTGATAGGCAGGAGTTGATATGGGAGAGAGAGTATTGTTGCATGTACAGAGTTAAATTAAAAAGCTTTGTTTTGCGTGCAATCCAGACACACTAGATATACCATATAGATACAGTATTAGTTACAACTCGAGCAGTGGGTATACGGATTTACACAGATAATGAGTTGACATATGAGGTAGTTGCGGCATATATTAGGGCACCTTTCAAAGACAGCTGGACTGCTGCATGGATAGGAATGATTTAGAGTGATGTGGGCGAAAGATGGGTAGGGGTGACTGGTGTAGATGGGGCACATTGTTCGGCATGTGCAAGCTGGGTAGAAAGTCCCATTACCATGTTGATGGATTCGATGATTCTATGAAAGTAGATAGAGCAACGTGGAAGATGCAGAATACAGAATATAGTTCGCAGCATTGGTGTGTATTTTCGTGCATCAGTTACTTAGACAATTTTAAATATCCGTAATGCGGTAGAAGCGAATTGAACTGTACACTGGTCTACGGGCTTGTATACTCTGGAATTTAGAAGGGTAAGAGGGCATCTTATTGAAACATATAAGACGATTAAGGGTTTCGACACGCGACGGAGGCGACGGTAAAAGCGTTCCAAGTCATTGGAACGTTTGGAGCTAATGACTTGGAAGGCTCCTACCGTCGCCTCCGCCTCACAGCACACTTCCATGGGAAGGAGTCGTCGCCCCATCCTCCACCTCTACCTCCGCTACATCGATGACTGTTTTCGTGCCACCTCCTGCACCCACACACAACTGACTGACTTCATCCGCTTCACCACCAACTTCCATCCGGCACTCAAATACACATGGACCATTTCCGACACTTCCCTACCATTCCTTGACCTCAATATCTCCATCGCAGGTGATAGACTTCTTACCGACATCCACTACAAACCTACCGACTCCCATGGCTATCTGGGCTACACTTCTACCCACCCTGCGTCCTGTAAGGACTCCATCCCCCACTCCCAATGCCTCCGTCTATGCCGCATCTGCTCCCAGGATGAGGTGTTCCACACCAGGGCATCCGAAATGTCCTCATTCTTCAGGGAACGGGGGTTCCCCTCCTCCACCATAGATGAGGCTCGCACCAGGGTCTCTGTCATACCCCGCAACACTGCTCTCTCTCCCCATCCCTCCACTCACAACAAGGGCAGAGTCCTCCTAGTCCTCACATTTCACCCCACTAGCTGTCACATACAACAAGTGATTCTCCGTCAGTTTCGCCACCTCCAACGTGACCTCACCACTCGCCACATCTTCCCATCTCCCCCCATGTGTGCATTCCGCAAAGACCGCTGCCTCCGTAACTCCCTTGTCAATTCTTCCCTTCCCTCCCGTACCACCCCTCCCCGGGTAGTTTCCCTTGCAACCGCAAGAGATGCAACATTTGTCCCTTCACCTCCCCACTCGACTCCATTCAAGGACCTAAGCAATCGTTCCAGGTGCGACAGAGGTTCACCTGCATCTCCTCCAACCTCATCTATTGTATCCGCTGCTCTAGATGTCAGCTGATCTACATCGGTGAGACCAAGCGGAGGCTTGGCGATCGTCTCGCCGAACACCTCCGGTCGGTCCGCAATAACCAACCTGACCTCCCGGTGGCTCAGCACCCCAACTCCCCCTCCCATTCCGTATCTGACCTCTCTGTCCTGGGTCTCCTCCATGGCCACAGCGAGCAACACCGTGAATTGGAGGAAATAATAATAATAATAATGAATTTTATTTACGTGCGCCTTATACCGAGGTCTCAAGGACACCTTACAGAGATTTATAGGAAATATATAATCACAATTACAAACAATTACATACAAAAATCACCCCCCACAGTGATTTCCACTGTGGGGGAAGGCACAATGTCCAGTCCCCAGCCCCAGTTCACCCAAAAAAAGTCAGGCCAAAGGAAGCCCCCGCTATTGCCTCTACGGAGGCCCGATGATCCTGGCCGTTCTCGCCGGGTGATGTAGCCCCGGCGTCGGAAGAGTCCTCCAGCAGCTGGGCCACCTGGAACGCCGCATCCCTCACCGGAGGCCGTAACTACGGCTGGAACGGCCGATTTCCCGCAGGCGTCCGCAGCACCTGAAGCCGACAAGGCCGCGCCGATTTGGAGCCACGAGGCTCCCGATGTTGCAGTCGGCGCCGCCGCCCGCTCCACAGTCCCGCAGCCCGGAGGTGTTCAGCTCGGCGGTCCAGCTCACCGGAGCTCCAGCGCGTCGGTCCAGCGCGGCGACCCAGGCAAGGCATCGCCCGCTCCAGCGCCGTGCCGCCACCGAAGCTGAGGGTGCTGTGCGGTCCCCGCCGGGAAACGCCGCTCCACGCCGCTCCACATCCGCTGGTAGGCCGCGAGGACGGGTCGACTGGGCAGCCGGAGAGAAGGCTGCATCACCGATCAGGTAGGGACCGGGAAGTGATTTCTCCTTGACCCCCCCCACATCAAAAGGCAAAATAAAGAAAAACAAAGACTTAAAGAAAACTAAAAAACTTGGTAGAAAAGTACAATTAACGGACGGCTGCTGTTTGGCAGCCGTTCCTCAAGATGGCTCCTCCCCTTGCACCTCATATTCCGCTTGGGCAGTCTACATCCTGGCCAAGAACATTGAATTCTCCCAATTCTGCTAGCCGTTGCTGTCCCCTCCCCTTCATCAGCCCTCTGGTTGTCTCCTCCCTTCCCCCAGCCCTCGGGCTCCACCTCCGCCTGTTTTCCTTTTTTCCTTTCTTCTCCCCACCCCCTATCAGTCTGAAGAAGGGTTTCGGCCCGAAACGTTGCCTATTTCCTTCGCTCCATAGATGCTACTGCACCCGCTGAGTTTCTCCAGCATTTTTGTGTACCTCGAGTTATCATCACTAATGTTTGGGCAACATGGTACTGGAGGTTCAGATATATTTGCGAGCATAAATTGCTTCTCATTTCAATTCACTCCATGGTAAACACCTACTCTGAAACTTGTATCCTAACGTCATCACCCATCTATCGATTGTGTAATGCTTTCAATATCTATCCTGTCAGCCCTCGCAGAATCCGACATTTAAAGTGTTAATATATTCACTTGTCGGTCTTCCAAACCTCACAGCGTAGATAATCTGATCAATTGTTGATCCTTTGGCAGTTCCTTCATCCGTGGGATAAATCTCAACTTCAGACTCTACATCGTATTGTAAGGACCGCCTTCCTTGAAAGATGTATAGTGTCAGGGCATAATATTCTGCTGATCAAGTGCTACTAAATGGGAATAGTAAGATTAAACGAGAACTTACCAGTTTGAAGTTTGATCTTTATTTTATGAGGAGTTACGTTGGTGATTACGTGAAGAAGACCCGTCAGGGCGCATGCGCGTCAATATTTAAAGCAGCGGTATGAAATCACAGACAACACCATAATTGAAGTAACATATTAAGATGATCAACATGAGAACTACCATTATGACCTTTTTTCTATGAGAGAGGGTTGGGCGTGGCGGGCACGTAATCACCAACGTAACTCCTCATAAAATATAGATCAAACGTCAAACTGGTAAGTTCTCGTTTAATCTTACTATTTTACTTCGGAGTCACGTGAGTGACTACGTGAAGATTTTAAAGCTCTGTGATTTTTATGCCGCAGATCAAAATCCCGGCTTCTCACTGCATCGATTGACTCTGAGTATCATCAATAATGCTGTAAACATGACATTGCATATCATGCAAAAACAAAACTGTTTTATTTTTGGTCATAAAACAACCAATAAACCCTCTTAATGTAGGGGCAACAAACGAAACAGAATTAAACAGTATTGAAAACAGACTTTAAACAATAGCAACAGCACTCAATATTGAGTTGGCAAACAGCCCTCCATCGGCAATCGGCCGATGGTAGTATTGCTGAAACACAAGTTCATTTTCCCAACCTGCGGCTTTAAATATATGGTCGATGGGAACGTCCATCGCCCTGACCGCGGATGTTGCTACTGCGCTAGTGGAATGAGATGTAAACACATAAATGTTAATTCCTGCCTGAACCAACTCTTGCTTTAACCACCTTGAGATAGTCTGAACTGCCACTCTTTTATGTTGGCTTCTTGTAACTGACAAATAATCATGTTTCTTCTTGTCTTAAAGCCCTTGTGGCTTCAATGTAATGTAACAAATGTGTCCTTACACATAAACATGGAGCTGTAGGATATGCTGAGAACACAATTTTAAATCCTGTGACACCTGGCCTGCTTTGTTTGAGCAGGTCATAAATATAAAACAGATCATTCTCTGTATTCACTTCCATTCTCTCGAACTGAAGTGTTTGGAAAGTCTGCATTCTCTGTGCTGACACCAATGCCATTAGCATAGCCAATCTCATGGTTAATTTTAACAAAGTTATAGACGTGACAGGGACCGAATGACGGAGCATGTTAAGAACAACGCTTACATCACAGATTACCATATACCTAGGCTTAGGCGGTTTGGAATTAAAGATTCCTATCATCAACCTAGATATGAGAGGATGAGAACCTATACTTTTTGTCCGTGTACCTATTACAAGATATGCCGACAAAGCACTTTTAGCTGTATTGATAGCACTATAGCTAAGACCCTCATCATAATAAAGTGTAGAGAAACTCTAATATATTATCAATAACTACAGTATCATATTGAATATTCTTTTGAACACAATATTATTCCCATTTTTTACATGTCATATATTGCTTTTGAGTACTCTTTCTCTAGGCTGCAGCGAGTATATCCACCGTTGGCCTAGAAACTCCTCCACCAATGTAGTGTCATTTTGTGAAACGACACCATATCATTTGTATGCCCATCTTGCCCCAAATCTTCCTGTTCCCAACATGAACTTTTAACAGGCCACAGTTGATTGGGGCTTCATGCTTCCTTACTGTCTCATCCATTGTCAGCTCCTGTAGCTGATGTGAGACTTGGTAATTTATGCTGGTGACAAGTTCCTCACCCAGAGGCTCACCAGCGTCCGACGACATGGCAAACCGTGCTGCACACGGTGACTGCTCTGGCCGCTGCATGCCCTCCCTTTGGAAGTCGTCGTCGGACTCAGGGTCAGAGCGTATCTGCCCTTCTGCACTCACCTCTTGCAAAGAGGGTGCTTTCAAGCAGGCCTCTACTAAGCACTGCCGGCGGAGCCTTCCCGACGGCCTCCCGCCCTCACAACTCCTCCTGCAGTGTGGCTTTGTGAAGCAGGCCTCTCCTAGGCACTGCCGGCGGAGCCGTCCCCACGGTCTCGCGCCTGCACAACTCCTCCTGGAGTGTGGCTTTGTGGAGCAGCCCCTGTATGCGCTGCTCCTTTTGAATAACCGCTGGGGCACGGTATCCTGTCCCCGACGGGACTCTCCTGGCCCGACTCTGCGGAGTCAATGGCCCTGACAGACTTGGCTTATGCCTACCGCCCGACTGGCGTTGGCTGTGTACCCGGCTGGGCACTTTGCCAAGTCTGTCGCCGCACCGCTACCGGCTTGCGACTCCCCAAAAGTAACAGGCTGCCTTTCAGAGACTGCGCTCCCGCAGCTCTCTCTCTCCTTGTCCGTAGCAGGCCTGCACCTTGATGATTTTTTTACTTGTTCCTGCATTGTTGGGAAAAAATACAGCAACAAACTTCTACTTTTTTCTAACTCCTCCAAAGTCTCCCCGACTTTGGTGGAGCTGTAATTACTCACCTGCAGGAGGAGCTCCGTCCTCCTGCTGCCGGGCGCCAATGCGTCAGACGTAATGACGCGCATGCGCCCTGACGGGTCTTCTTCACGTAGTCACTCACGTGACTCCGAAGTAAAATTAGTAAATGGATAGCATAGATGTAGATAGTTGTTTGGCCTGTTTCTCTGCTGTGTGAATAAATGACTCTCGGACCAGTGTATACATGTTTCTCCATTTGTAGTATCACCGTCAGTCGTTAGAGCAGGACTTCGCTACATTACCCTTGTATGGGCCGAGCTCTTGGTGGGGATGTGGACTTTATTCCTTGGATCATAGGAAGCTGAATGTTGCTTGTAAACGTGTATACGGGGAATAGATCGGGAGAATGCACAGTCTTTTCTACAGAATGGGGAATCAAAAACCAGAGATCATGGGTATATGGTGAGAGGTGCAAGATTTTCAAGGAACCTGACGGGAAGACGATACACTCGGACGGCGATACATATACGGAACGAGCTTTCAGAGGCGGTCGTTGAGATATGTTGAGTCGATGCTGACATTTCCAGTCACTACGTTTGGAAATCTAGCTGCCATCTCGACAGTAGCAAGAGGTAAATAGGTGACCATCTTTCGTTATTTGTGTTGAGCAATAAATGTTCGGCAGCGCCTGATTCTGCAGCAATGTTCAGGTGCCCTGATGCGCCTGTTTGCACGCTAATGCGGAGTGCGGCATTCTTGTATTTTGTGAAACGACACCATATCGTGCATTTACTTCCCCAGCATCGGGGATTTGATCAGGTCATCCATTTATAACATTAGATGTCCCTTCTCTCTCCACGATGTCTTCAGAGTCACCTGAGTATTTCCTGTTTTCCTCTTGTATGTGTAGATGCCCGACAATTACTGCGGACTACAATACAGCAGCAGCGTTTTACTGTGTTACTCCTCCTGCCCCAGTCTTCACTTTCTCTTCGCATTTCTCCAACAGTTTGTTTGTGCTTAACAACCATTCATCAGGTGTCTTGAATATAAAGGCCGTCTGTGTCTATTTTATTCGCCATCACTCCGGCTCTGATCATATCTGGTACTTATCTCTGACTATTGGGTTTGGTTAGGTTAGGCTAGGAATATTACTGTCGCAAGTACGGAGGCACAGTGAAAAGCTGTGTTGCCTCCTATCCACTCAGATCAGACATACAATACATAGATACAATCAGTTCAAACAAAGTCATTGGATCGAGCAACAGGAATAATAGAGGCAGAATATAGTTCATGATATAGAATATTATCTTGAATATGATTTTTTGTTTAAATGCAACTTTAAATTGTTCGTACACAAAAATGCTGGAGAAACTCAGCGGGTGCACCAGCATCTATGGAGCGAAGGAGATAGGCAACGTTTTGGGCCGAAACCCATCTTCAGACTGATAGATGGTGGGGAGAAGAAAGGAAAAAATGAAAAAATGCGGAGGAGGAGCCCGAGGGCTGGGGGGTGGTAGGAGACAACCAGAGGGCTGAGGAAGGGGAGGGGACACCAACGGCTAGCAGAGTTGGGAGAATTCAATGTTCATGCCCTCAGCGGAATATGAGGTGCATATCCTCCAATTTCCGGTGTTGCTCGCTGTGGCCATGGAGGAGACACAGGACAGAGAGGTCAGATACGGAATGGGAGGGGGAGTTGAAGTGCTGAGCCACCGGGAGGTCAGGTAGGTTATTGCGGACCGACCGGAGGTGTTCGGCGAAACGATCGCCAAGCCTCCGCTTGGTCTCACCGATGTAAATCAGCAGACATCTAGAGCAGCGCATGCAATAGATGAAGTTGGAGGAGATGCAGGTGAACCTCTGTCGCACCTGGAACGACTGCTTGGGTCCTTGAATGGAGTCGAGGGGGGAGGTGAAGGGACAAGTGTTGCATCTCTTGCGGTTGGAAGGGAAAGTACCCGGGGAGGGTGTGTTACGGGAGGGAAGGGAAGAATTGACAAGGGAGTTACGGAGGGAGCGGTCTTTGCGGAAGGCAGACATGGGGGGAGATGGGAAGATGTGGCGAGTGGTGGGGTCACGTTGGAGGTGGCGAAACTGACGGAGGATCACTTGTTGTATGTGACGGCTGGTGGGATGAAAGGTGAGGACTAGGGGGAAATTGCCCTTGTTGTGAGTGGGTGGGTGGGGAGAGAGAGCATTGTTGCGGGGTATGGCAGAGACCCTGGTGCGAGCCTCATCTATGGTGGAGGAGGGGAACCTCCGTTCCCTGAAGAATGAGGACATTTCGGATGCCCTGGTGTGGAACGCCTCATCCTGGGAGCACATGCGGCATAGCGGGAGGAATTGAGAGTGGGGGATTGAGTCCTTACAGGAAGCAGGGTGGGAAGGAGTGTAGTCCAGATAGCCATGGGAGTCGGTAGGTTTTTAGTGGATGTCGGTATGAAGTCTATCACCTGCGATAGTGAGGTCAAGGAATGGTAGGGAAGTGTCGGAAATAGTCCAGGTGTATTTGAGTGCCGGATGGAAGTTGGGGGTGAAGTGGATGAAGTCAGTCAGTTGTATGTGGGTGCAGGAGGTAGCACCAAAACAGTAATCGATGTGGCGGAGGTAGAGGTCGGGGATGGTGCCCTGGTACGTATTGAACAAGGATTGTTCTACGTACCCGACAAAGAGGCAGGCGTAGCTGGGCCCCATGCGTGTGCCCATAGCTACGCCTTGTATTTGGAGGAAATGGGAGGAGTCAAATGAGAAGTTATTGAGGGTAAGGACCAGCTCCGCTGGGCGGAGGAGGGTGTCAGTGGCCGTCTATAGGTTCCTTAAATTGTCCGTATATTTTTTAAGAATGGATAACATTTGCTTAAGCTGCATTGTATAATTCCGTTCTTCGTGGAACTCGATATGTGCAATCGGAGAATTCACGCTCTGCAAAAACACAAATACAAAATGTGTACTGTTGTCGGAAACGTTGAGAATCAAAATGAAGATGAGTAAGTTGTAGTTTATTTAACCTTGCAGGTCACATACTGCGGAGCATGTTTGAAGCGTTGCTAAGATTGAATGTAGTGAAATTAGCTAAAGCTGAAACATTCTGCTGAGAAGCAGGCTTCCTTATCAGTAGGGGGAGGATAGTCTTTTGTAGTCCTGTCCACAGTAGGTTCATATCTGTTGCAATCTTGCATTACAGATATCTTTGGTTACTGTGCTGAGCAGGCACGTCTCCAAAAGTTAACAAACGATCTCCTTTACGAGGGGACTCCATTTGTCGAGAATAATCTGGACATTTATGATATCTACATGTTAGATACATGGGAAGGAGATTTCTAAACAACAAGAAACCCAAGATTAAAGTCAACTTTGGGGAAACGCAAAGATGAAAGGTTACAGAGACATTGATTAATGATGTTGTATTTCAACTCCACAAGTAACCATTGTGTCATGAGGGTAGAAGAATCCTACAGTTACCGTGGGATTTTGAAGCAGCTTGAGCTTCCTCACACTGTTTCGCGATGTACATCGCCGAGGCCTGTATTAAATCGACTTGTTCGGTTGCCTCACCACTGATCTATGAGCTGTTTTATTTGTTGTCTGTGCCTATCTGAGTAAAGTTAGATATAGGGTACGGGTAAAGCACAAAATCCACTCCTACATGTACAACACATGTTATTAAACTGTGCCGAGGTGCGCAGGTGGAGCGAAGGATGATGTAGTCCGTCGATAAACCATGAGACATCCCGCTGGATTTGTGATGTTGTACACAATTACGATGTGAGACGCATGGAGTTTTAGCTTTTGGGTTATGTTCATTATTGTCACATGTACCGAAGAACATTAAACCCTTTGTTTTTCATGCTATCCAGACTGGTCAGATGTACCACAAATAGATACAGAGGCGAGGACAGAGGGTGCTGGGTCTATGTATTCACACAGGGGTGGTGGGAATATAGATTTGCACAGACGGTGTTGGGTACATAGAATGAGCTGCCAAAGGACGTCGCTAAGGCAGAAGCTATGACAATATTTAAAACACATTGGACAGGTGCATGGATAGAAAGGTTTAGAGTGATTTTTGCCAAACTCTGTAAGTGGGGTAGCGTAGATGGGGCACATTGGTCGGCATGGGCGAGCTGGGTTGAAGGATCTGTTCCCTTACTGTGTGACTCCATGACAATAGGTAGATATACAGAGTACAGAATGAGGTTCTCAGATTTGTAGCTTCTCGTGGATCATCATTTTTTAAACAAAGTCCAATGTGTACAATGGGGCAATACGAATCGAACAGTATCCTCGCATATGGAGGGATCGGGCAGAAGCTCGATAACGATGGAAAATAAGCCATTCCGCTGTGATGTGCGCTTTCAACCTTCTGTACCTTCTGGCAGATAAGAGAACAGGCAAGAAGAACTGACCCGACCTAGACATCTTTGATGATGTTGGGTATTTTTTTTCCCGAAGAAGCGTGAAGTGTAGATGGAGACAATGGTGTGACGTCAGGTCTATATGATGGATTGGGCTACATTTACAACTCTCTCCAAATCCTCCCGGTCTTGTCAGATCTGTACCTAAACCAAAATGTAATCCAACCCGACAATATGATTTCTATGCTCCATCTCTAGAAGTTTTATAAGAATCACTGTAGACATGCCAATTTTCCCAGTCTCTTGACGAAGTACAGATGATGGTGTGCCCTCGTGGGTTACGCATCAATGTGATTACTACAAGACATATCGTTGGATGATGTGACACATGGAACTTGAGCTCTCAACCATTCCGTGCCATTGATGCAGATTGGGGCAAATACTCTACATTGCTTCCTGAGGTCAAAAACTATCTCCTTCGACTTGAAACAGGGGGCCATTGTCATGCCAACGTGTCAATAAGCTCACTATCTCCTTCTTGTACTCCGTCCCGCCATTGCCCACCATTCGACCATTCACGATGATGTCTTCTGCAAACTCATAGGTACAATTAGAGCCGAATATGGCCATACGTTCGCGAGTGTAAAGGTGACATTGTAAAGAACTGTGAACGGATCCTTGCGATGCTCCAGTCTTCGAAGTTATTGGTGAAGAGGTGTCACTTATACTTATTAATTGTGGGCTGTGGGAGCTAAAATTGAGCATCCGGTGATAGAGCGGTGAGGTGATCCCTCGGTCCAGGAGTTTGGAATATATCATCTTCCAACCTGCACAGAGTGGAGGATCTCCTCAATTGTTGTTCCTTTGACAGCCTCTTCCACCGCAGATAAATATTGACTCCATCTCTGCACCGAAAGTAAGTGGTTGCGCCGGAAAAGATGACAAACGTTCAAAGACAATTAGACTGCCTCATGAATAGGAACGATGTAGAGTAATGTGGCCGAAAGGTGGGTGTGAGTGACTGGTGCAGAAGGGGCACATTGGCCCGCCTGGGCAAGATGTGTTGAATGTCCCGTTTCCATGCCGTAGGACTCGATGAGTCTATAACAATAGATAGATCAATGTGGAAGATACAGAGTGCACAATATAGTTCGCATGATTGCAGTGCATCAGCTACTGAGACAATGTCTTATATCCGTAATGGGGGAGAAGCGAATTGAAGAGTACACTAGTCCAAGGAGGGACCGTTTAGAAGGCTGTTAACGGAGGAAAATGAGTTATTCCTTAATCTGGTGGTGCTCACTTTCAAACTTCTGTACGTTGTGCGGGACTTCAGACGCGAAAGAAGAACTGACCGGTCTGGTCAGCACTGATTACGTTCGGCGTTTTTTTTGGAGGCAGCGTAAAGTTTAGATGGAGTCAATGGTGGGACGTCTGGTGTGTGTGATGGATTGGGCTGCGTCAATAACTCTGCAATTTCGCGAGGTCTTGGCAGACTCGTTCCCAATCAATCTCTGATGGAACTCGACAATGTGCTTTCACATCCGGAGAAGTATGTAAGAGTCACTGGAGACATGTCAAACTTACACAGTCTCCTCATGAAGTAGAGGCATTGATGTGCCTTCTTGGATGTTGCATCGATGTTCTGCTTACCAACTGCACAATGTAGCGGATCTGGTCAATAGGCCGTCTTTTCACAGTGACTTGATTCGAGTAATAAATCTGGACTTCTGATTCTACACCGCTTCAAAAATATCATCTTCTTTAAAATAGATAGGGCCAAGGCTTAATACTCTGTGGACCAAGTGCTAGTACATGTGATTCTGTAATTGGATAGCATTTACACAGAGAGTTGCTGGGCCTGTTTCTTTGTTCTATGACGACGAGTCTTGGTCCAGTCTCTGCACGATTCTCCACATGTGTATCACCGTCAGTAGCTATAGCAGGACTGTACTACTCTTTCCTTATGTGCCCGAGCTGTAGGGAGAGGTGAGGACGTTATTCCTTGGACTGAAGGAAGCTGCGCAGTGGGAATATCAAGGTGTTTACCCATGATGGTGAATCAAAAATCAGATATCATATGTTTAAGGTTAGAGGGGCAGGATTTTCTAGGAACCTGAAGAGATGACTTGGCGCAAAGAGGGCGCAGGGAACATGGTACGAACTTTGATAAGATCATGCGCTTCTGACATTACATATTTTTCCTCCCTGGACGGATGCCATCAGAGACTTCTGAGTATATTATGTTTTACTCCAGCATTGCAGAGGCCCGGTAATTAAATACGGCCCGCGATACAGTATCAGTTGTTTGACAATGATCTGTTTCCTGAGCCCACTCTTCATCTTGACTTCGCATTTGTCCATCAGTCCATTTGTGGTTGACCCCATTCAACACCTTCTCTTTTATAGCAATACTGTTTGTGTTACATTAACAATCTTCGTCGTCATCATAGTATGAACATCTCTCTCTGGTCATTGTTGCTACTTGTGTCAGCTCATTAGGTTAGGTGAGGTGAGGTTGGGCTCGGTTTAACATCGTCACATGTTCCAAGGTCAGTGAAAAGCGTGTGCATTCACTTAAGATATGCCATATATAGATACAATCAGTCCTGCAGATGGGGCGAAGAGGTAGATACTGAATTCACAATATAGTTCATTACATTGAATATCACGTTGAATATTGTTGGTTATTTCCACCAACCCCTGAATTGTCCGTTATGAGAATCAACAACATTTTCTCAAGCCACATTGCATAATTTCGTTTTCCGTAGAACTGGATAAGGGCAGTAGGAGAATTCGAGTTCTGTGAAAACACAAAGCAAATAATTTGTGCTAAAATATTATTTAAGCGCGCAGAAGTACATATCTGGATCCTAGATACATTGGTACATAGATATATAGACAATGTGTGCTGGAGTAGGACCTTCGAGCCATCACCGACATTCAATGTGATCATGGCTGATCATCCACAATCAGTACCCCGTTCCTGCCTTCTCCCCATAATCCTTCATTCCATTAGACTACAGAGCTCTATCTAAATTTATTTTGAATGCATTCAGTGAATCGGCGTCCACTGCCTTCTGAGTCAGAGAATTCCTCAAATTCACAACTCTCTGTCTGTACAAGTTTTACATCATCTCAGTTCTAAATGGCCTACACCTTGTTCTTCAAACTGTGGGCCCCTGTTTCTGGACTCCCCCAACATCGGGGACATGTTTCCTGTATATAGCGTGCCAATCACTTAATAATGTTATATGTATCAAGAAAACACCCTCTCATCCTTCTAAATTCCAGTGTATACGAACCCAGTCGCTCCATGCTTTCATCATATGCCAGACCCGCCGTCCCGGGAATTGACCTCGTGAACCAAGCAAAAATCCCATCAATAGCAAGAATGTCCATCCTCAAATGAGAAGACCAAAATTGCACACAATTCTCGAGGTGTGGTTTCACCAGGTCCCTGTACAACTGCAGAAGGACCTCTTTGCTCCGATACACAACTCCTCTCGTTATGAAGGCAACATGCCATTAGCTTTCTTGATTGCCTGTTGTACCTGCATGCTTACTTTCAGTGACTGATATACAAGGACGCCCAGGTCTCGTTGTACTTCCCCTTTTCCACACCTGATACCATTCAGATAATAAAATGCCTTCCCGTTCTTGCCACCAGTTGATAACCTCACATTTATCGACATTATACTGCATCTGCAATGCATCTGCCCACTCACCCAAACTGTCCAACCCGGCCTGCATCCCCATAGCATCCTCTACACTGTTCACAATTCCATCCAGCTTTGTGTCATCTGCAATTCTTCTTTTAATTCCTTCATCTAAATTATTAATATATATTGTAATTAGCTGCGGTCCAATGTCAATGTCAATATCCATGTCAATACCCAACCCCTATACCATGTGCTATAATTTTAGCCGCTATTCTCTCGTGTGGGACCTTAACAAATGCTTTCTGAAAGTCCAGTTACACTACATCCACTGACTCTCACTTGTCCATTTTACTTGTTGCATCCCCAAAATGGTCGATCCAATGCTTCTGCAACCTATGAGACATTCCGCTGGTTTCATGGTGTTGTAAACAATGCAGATGACAGGCGCTTTAGCTTTTAGCTTCAGGTTTAGGGATATTATTGGCACATGTACCGATGTACTGTGAAAAACAATGTTCTGCATGCTATCAATACAGATTACATATATCATAATTAGATATTATCGGTTTAAACGCGGTGATACAGGGCACTGGGCATATGGATCCACTCAGAGTGTGGTTGCTATATGGATTCGTACAGCGGGTGGCGTACATATAGAATTAGCTGCCAAAGGAGGTAGCTGAGGTAGAAACTACACAGGATCTAAAATACATTTGGCGAAACAAAAATAGGAAGTGACACGCGCCAAAAACGGCAGGTGGGACTTATGTGAATGGTGTACATTGATCGACGTTGGGAGTCTGGGCTGAAGGACCTGTTCCTGCGTTGTGTGACTCATGACAATAGAGAGAGAAAAGTGGAAATTAGAGAGAGCAAAATACATTTACCAGCATTGTAGCGCTATTTTATACATCAGTACCTTAGACACAATTCAATGACCAATGGGGTAGAGGGGATCGAATAGTGCCCTGGGCTATGGAGGGACCGTTCATATGCCCGATACGGAGGAAATGAACCAATTTCTAAGTCTTGTGATTCGCGCTTACAAACATCTCTAGCTTTTGCCGGATAGGTGTAGGGGAAAGAAAAAAACTGACAGGGATTTGCCAAGTCTTTGATTTTGTTGGGTGTTTAGGTAATGTTATGCAGCGTGAAGTGCATATGAAGACTATGATTGGTCCGGGTTCTGTCATGGACTGGGCTATATTTACAACCCTCTGCCATATCTCGCGGTCTTGGCATAGTTGTTCCCAAAACAAGCTCCGATGCAACGTGACAATAAGCTTCTTACCATATGTTTGCAAGAGTAACGGGAGACATGACAAATGTATTTTTATTTTCGATTGTGTGTCCTCTTGTGTGTCGCATCAATGTGATTGCACCACGTCAGAGTGGCAATATTGACAGGAACCTGAAGGAAATACTTTACACTCGGACGGCGGTGGGTATATGGAACAAACGATCAGGGGATTTAGTTGAGAAGTGTTCTACAGCAAGAGTGTGTGGAAATATCGGTGTCAATTCACCAGTAGTAAGAAACAGATAGGTAGTTGTTGAACATTAAATGTTGAGCATGAACTGATTCTGGCATAATGATCAGGTGCGCCCACGAACAACACCGGTGTTTGCCGACTTGTACTTTGAAAAATGATACCGCACTGCATGCGGTTCATCAATATCGGATTTTTGATGAGATCGTTAACTTCTGACATTACACATTTTCCCTTTCACCGCCGATGTCTTCTGTCATCTGAGTATATCATGTTCTTCCTTTTGTATTTCAGATGCCGGGGAATGACTACGGTCCGCAGTACATTATCAGCATGTTTATTGTGTTCTTACACCCGTCCCCACACTTCACCTTCTCTTCGCATTTGCCCAACAGTCCATTTGTGGTTAAAAGCCATTCATCACCTTCTCTTTTACATCATCACCGTCTGTGTCGCGTTTACAATCTCAGTCAGCGTGATAGTACGAACATTCCCGCTCTGATCAGATTTTTTTCTTATCTCACGGGTCATTTGGTCAGGTTAGATCTATTATTATCACATGTACCGAGCTGCAGTGGAAAGAGTTGTTTAGCATGCTATTCACTTGGTTCAAATATTCCAGACACAAATGCAATCAATGTAAAGCCAAGTGCAATAGATCGGGTAAATAGGAAGATACAGAATGTAGAATATAGTTCATGATACAGAATATCATGCTGAATGTGGTTCTTTATTTCCACCCAACCCCGATTTGTCCGGATATTTGGAACAATGAACAATCGTTGCTCAAGCCACATTGCATAATTCCGGTCTACCGTTCTCCTAGGAATTGCACCTTTGCATTTGGAGTACAAGAGATCTGTACAAACACAAAACCTTCATTGGACCTGATGTAAATTTCGTATTGAACCGTGCCGGGGTGCATAGCTAGAAAGATTAATGATGCAATGCTTCTATTAACTATGAGTCTTGGTTTGTGAAGGTGTAAACAATTAAGTTGCAAGGGGCATTAAGATTTAGGCTTCATGTTTAGGTTTATTATTGCCATGTGTATTGGGGCGCGTGATAAAGCAAAGGGGGAGATACAGAATGCAGAACATAGTTCGCACCATGATAGCGCATATGCTCCATGGACACATATCCACCAAGGTGTAGGGATGTTTTGAACAATACTCTGATAATGGAAGAGAAGAAACAATTCCTATGTGTAGTTGTGCGCTTTCGAGCGCTTGTACTTTCTACTGGACGGGAGAAGGGGTGGAAAGGAATGATCGTGTTGGGACAAGGCTTTTATTATGTTTGTTGCTTTTGCGAGGCAGCGTGGTAGAGATGGAGTCAATTGTGCGATGTCTGGTCTGTGTGATGGACTGTGCCTCAACTATAATATCTCTTCAACTTCTAGCCGTCTTGGGCTGAACATTTCCCAAATTAAGCTGCGATGTATCGCGACAGTATTCTTTCTAAGGTCCATCCGTAGAGGTTTGTAGAAGTTCTGTCTGTCTCCACCGAACGTTGAGTTTGCCTTCTTGTCTACCTCATCTATGTGGTTGATGCTGGACCGATCGGTGGTAATAATAACGCCAAGCAACTCGAAGCTCAACAATTTCCACTTCTGCACCACTGATGCTGATTTGGCGCGTGTATTCCGCTATGCATTTTCATCTTGTTCACATCGGGGAAGTGGATATTTTCAAGACACGATTTCAGTCAGTACTCTCTCTCCCTTCTGCCTGTATTGCGCCTCGTCATTTTTCTGATCCGACACACTACAGTGGTGTTGTCTGCGTGCACTTTGCCGGAGTTGGGGCCGTACTCGGCCTTGAGTCGCGAGTGTAAACGGAGAATATTAGGGAACTGAGAATGAATCCTTGCCGGGCAGCGGCGATGAGTGTTATTGTGAGGAAGTTGTTGTCACGTAACCTGACTGATTGAGGACTGTGGGCCAGAAAGTTACGGATCCCGTGGCAGAGGAAGGATGGGATTCCGAGCTCCCAGAGTTTGGAGATAATCGCCACCCCACTTCCCCAGCAGACACAGGTACACATGGCCTTATGCACAATGCCAAACTCGAGTCTGTTCCTACATTCAATATCACAATTACCGGGGTGACCTTAATTTCCACGTCTAGATCCATTAGTCTTTATTTCCTTAATGTCCACAAATATATTCGCTCCAACCCTGTTTGTACTTAACAAACGAGCATCGCTACTATCTGGGATAGAGGGTACTGTGGGCTCAGATATATTTTCGAGGGGATTTTTACACCTAACTCAGTAACTCCATGGTGAAATGTTATTCTGAAACATTGATCCAAACGTCATGATTCACAAACCCGTTGTATAATTCTTTCAACGTCTATCTTGTCAGAGCCTCGTAGGAATTCTAACATGTAAAAAAAATAATTTTGCATTGATCCAAGTATGTTCCTGGAGGTTTCTTAGTCTTTTATGTGGGGGGGAGGTGGGAAGGGGAAGGGGGAAACCGTTTCCCTGTCACTTCCTGGTCGGTATGCGTCAATTCTCCGAGCTGAATCTTCGTCCCCCCTCCCCTCGCGGCATATCATCTGGATTGGCGCGGCCTTTCCTACCCCCAGGAAGTTCAATGCATTAAATCGCTTTGCACTAACTTTGCAAAAACCCTCAAAAATGTTAAATGCAACAAATGCATCGCATTGGAATAACTTTGCACCCTCGTGCAATGTTAAATGCAGCAAATGCGTTGCATTAGTGATATTGCAACCCCCCGGCATGTGAAATGCATTAAATTCATTGCAATAATCTTGCCAAAGCCCTCAGATGAGAAATGCAACGGTGACGTCATAGAGAGGACAGCGGGGGCAGGACATCCGGCCCTCTGACTGATCGGACGTCCCATACGCGGAGAGAGACGTCGCTCAACCGGGCGGTGGGGCGGGACTTGCAGCTGGCCGGAACCGGCAGGTGATTGTAGGAGAGAGACGTCAGTCAGAGGGAGGGAGAAGGAACCCGCCCCGTTGTCTCTCTCTTGTCCGCGTTGCAGACAGGAGTGAGAGAGGGGGAGAAGGAGAGAGAGAGAGAGGGAGAGATGGAGGAGTGTGGGCTGGGGGAGGGATGGAGGGAAGGTGAGGGGAGGGAGGGAGAGAGGGAGAAATTAAGAATTGAGTGAAAATGTAAGAATGGAGTGAAAGAGAGGGGGAAGGTGGGAGAGAGAGAGAGAGAGGAGAGAGGGAGAGGGAAAGATAGAGTGGAGAGAGAGAGGGAGAGGGAAAGCTAGAGGGCAGGGGAGGGGGGAGAGAGACAGAGAGAAAGAGGGGAGGGAGATAGAGGGAGAGAAAGAGAGAGCGGGAGAGAGATGGATGGAGAGAGATGGAGGAGTGTGGGCTGCGGGAGGGAGGAGGGAAGGTGGGGCAGGGAGAGAGGAAAGAGAAATTGAGTGAAAAATGATTTTAGTGAAAAATGAGGATTTGAGTGAGAGAGGGGGGAGGTGGGAAGGCGGGCAGGAGAGATGGAGGGAGGAAGGAGAGGGAGAGAATGGAGAGAGGGTGAGGGAACGATAGAGGTGAGGGTGTGAGAGAGAGAGGGGGGGAGAGAGGTGAGGTGAGGAGAGGAGAGGGGAGAGAGAGAGAGAGAAAGGAGAGGGAGAGGGAAATATAGAGAGGAGAGGAGAGGGGGGAGAGAGAGAGGGAGAGAGAGAAAGAGAGAGGAGAGGGGAGAGAGAGAGGAATGCATTTTAAAGGAATTGCAGTCTTCACTTTCGGAGCAGATTTGCAAGTTTTTCCCCAGCATCTGAAGAAGGGTCTCGACCCGAACCGTTGCCTATTTCCTTCGCTCCATAGATGCTGCCTCACCCGCTGAGTTTCTCCCAGCATTTGTGTCTACCACCTATTAAATTCAATCGTTTGTAAACTTCAGTGGTGGCGTTCGTGCGTGCGCGTGTGTGCAGGCACGCAATACTCCAGGTGTGGTCTCACCAGGGCCCTGAACAACTGCAGAAGGACCTCTTTGCTCCTGTACTCAACTCTTTCTCCGATTTCTTTAGTGTCTTTCCAAATAAAATGAAAACATCTTTTACACTTTGTGGACAACTCGATGTTTGAAATATGTACTTCAACCAGTTTAGTCTAGTTTTAGTTTGGAGATACAGCGCGGAAACAGGCCTTTCGGCCCACCGAGTCCGTGCCGGCCAGCGATCGCCCGTTCACACTCTAGTTTAGTTTGGAGATACAGCACGGAAACAGGTCCTTCGGCCCACCGAGTCTGTGCCGACCAGCAATCCCGCACACTAACACTATCCTACACACACACACACACACTAGGGGACAATTTACAATCTTTACCAGAAGCCAATTAACCTACAACCCCGCACTTTTGTGGAGTGTAGTGGGAAAACGGAGCGCCCGGAGAAATCCCATGCAGGTCACGGGGAGAGAACATGTAAACTCCGCACAGACAGCACGCGTGGTCGGGATCAAACCGGGGTCATTGGCGCCGTGAGGCGGCAACTCTACCGCTGGGCCACCGTGCCGCCTCTCTCTCTCTACCCGTCATCCCTCTCTCTCTCTCTCCCTCGCTCTCTCCCTCCCTATCTTCCTCCCTCCCCCTCCTTTCTTTTACCATTTCTAACTCCCCTCTATCTCCCTCCCTCTCCCTCCCTCCCTCCCTCTCTCTCCCTCTCTCTCTCTCCCTCCCCCTCTCTCTCCCTCCCTCCCCTCTCCCCCCTCTCTTTCCCTCTTTCTCCCCCTCTCTCCCCGTCCCTCTCTCCCTCTCTCTCCTTCTCTCTCTCTCTCTCACCCTCCCTCCCTCTCTCTCTCTCTCTCTCCAACAAACACACACACGCGCACACACACACACACACACACACACACACACACACACACACACACACACACACACACACACACACACACACACACACACACACACACACAGACGGAGGGAAGGTGGGATAGAGGGAAGGAGAGAGAGACGGAGGGATGAAACTCTCCAAAATTCGTACCCCTCTCTCTCTATT
>JAXLNO010003151.1:116216-168023 GCA_038087875.1 Malacoraja senta
ACCACAGCTGGAGTATTGCGTGCCTGCACACACGCGCACGCACGAACGCCACCACTGAAGTTTACAAACGATTGAATTTAATAGGTGGTAGACACAAATGCTGGAGAAACTCAGCGGGTGAGGCAGCATCTATGGAGCGAAGGAAATAGGCAACGTTTCGGGTCGAGACCCTTCTTCAGATGCTGGGGAAAAACTTGCAAATCTGCTCCGAAAGTGAAGACTGCAATTCCTTTAAAATGCATTCCTCTCTCTCTCCCCTCTCCTCTCTATTTTTCCCTCTCCCTCTCTCCTTTCTCGCTCTCCCTCTCTCTCTCTCCCTCTCCTCTCTATATTTCCCTCTCCCTCTCCTTTCTCTCTCTCTCTCTCTCCCCTCTCCTCTCCTCACCTCACCTCTCTCCCCCCCCTCTCTCTCTCACACCCTCTCCTCTATCTTTCCTCACCCTCTCTCCATTCTCTCCCTCTCCTCCCTCCGTCCATCTCTCCTGTCCGCCCTCCCACCTTCCCCCTCTCTCACTCAAATCCTCATTTTTCACTAAAATCATTTTTCACTCAATTTCTCTTTTCCTCTCTCCCTGCCCCACCTTCCCTCCTCCCTCCCGCAGCCCACACTCCTCCATCTCTCTCCATCTCTCTCCCGCTCTCTCTTTCTCTCCCTCTATCTCCCTCCCCTCGTTCTCTCTGTCTCTCCCCCCCTCCCCTGCCTTCTAGCTTTCCCTCTCCCTCTCTCTCTCCACTCTATCTTTCCCTCTCCCTCTCTCCTCTCTCTCTCTCTCTCCCACCTTCCCCCTCTCTTTCACTCCATTCTTACATTTTCACTCAATTCTTAATTTCTCCCTCTCTCCCTCCCTCCCCTCACCTTCCCTCCATCCCTCCCCCAGCCCACACTCCTCCATCTCTCCCTCTCTCTCTCTCTCCTTCTCCCCCTCTCTCACTCCTGTCTGCAACGCGGACAAGAGAGAGACAAGGGGGCGGGTTCCTTCTCCCTCCCTCTGACTGACGTCTCTCTCCTACAATCACCTGCCGGTTCCGGCCAGTTGCAAGTCCCGCCCCACCGCCCGGTTGAGCGACGTCTCTCTCCGCGTATGGGGACGTCCGATCAGTCAGAGGGCCGGATGTCCTGCCCCCGCTGTCCTCTCTATGACGTCACCGTTGCATTTCTCATCTGAGGGCTTTGGCAAGATTATTGCAATGAATTTAATGCATTTCACATGCCGGGGGGTTGCAATATCACTAATGCAACGCATTTGCTGCATTTAACATTGCACGAGGGTGCAAAGTTATTCCAATGCGATGCATTTGTTGCATTTAACATTTTTGAGGGTTTTTGCAAAGTTAGTGCAAAGCGATTTAATGCATTGAACTTCCTGGGGGTAGGAAAGGCCGCCGCCAATCCAGATGATATGCCGCGAGGGGAGGGGGGACGAAGATTCGGCTCGGAGAATTGACGCATACCGACCAGGAAGTGACAGGGAAACGGTTTCCCCTTCCCCTTCCCACCTCCCCCACATAAAAGACTAAGGAACCTCCAGGAACATACTTGGATCAATGCAAAAATTTTTTTTTTACATGTTAGAATTCTACGAGGCTCTGACAAGATAGACGTTGAAAGAATTATACAACGGGTTTGTGAATCATGACGTTTGGATCAATGTTTCAGAATAACATTTCACCATGGAGTTACTGAGTTAGGTGTAAAAATCCCTCGAAAATATATCTGAGCCCACAGTACCCTCTATCCCGGATAGTAGCGATGCTCGTTTGTTAAGTACAAACAGGGTTGGAGCGAATATATTTGTGGACATTAAGGAAATAAAGACTAATGGATCTAGACGTGGAAATTAAGGTCACCCCGGTAATTGTGATATTGAATGTAGGAACAAACTCGAGTTTGGCATTGTGCATAAGGCCATGTGTACCTGTGTCTGCTGGGGAAGTGGGGTGGCGGTTATCTCCAAACTCTGGGAGCTCGGAATCCCATCCTTCCTCTGCCACGGGATCCGTAACTTTCTGGCCCACAGTCCTCAATCAGTCACGTGACAACAACTTCCTCACAATAACACTCATCGCCGCTGCCCGGCAAGGATTCATTCTCAGTTCCCTAATGTTCTCCGTTTACACTCGCGACTCAAGGCCGAGTACGGCCCCAACTCCGGCAACGTGCACGCAGACAACACCACTATAGTGTGTCGGATCAGAAAAATGACGAGGCGCAATACAGGCAAAAGAGAGAGAGAGTACTGACTGAAATCGTGTCTTGAAAATATCCACTTCCCCGATGTGAACAAGATGAAAATGCATAACGGAATACACGCGCCAAATCAGCATCAATGGTGCAGAAGTGGTAATTGTTGAGCTTCGAGTTGCTTGGCGTTATTATTACCACCGATCAGTCCAGCATCAACTACATAGATGAGGTAGACAAGAAGGCAAACTCAACGTTCGGTGGAGACAGACAGAACTTCTACAAACCTCTACGGATGGACCTTAGAAAGAATACTGTCGCGATACATCGCAGCTTAATTTGGGAAATGTTCAGCCCAAGACGGCTAGAAGTTAAAGAGATATTATAGTTGAGGCACAGTCCATCACACAGACCAGACATCGCACAATTGACTCCATCTCTACCACGCTGCCTCGCAAAAGCAACAAACATAATAAAAGCCTTGTCCCAACACGATCATTCCTTTCCACCCCTTCTCCCGTCCAGTAGAAAGTACAAGCGCTCGAAAGCGCACAACTACACATAGGAATAGTTTCTTCTCTTTCATTATCAGAGTATTGTTCAAAACATCCCTACACCTTGGTGGATATATGTCCATGGAACATATGCGCTATCATGGTGCGAACTATGTTCTGCATTCTGTATCTCCCCCTTTGCTTTATCACGCGCCCCAATACACATGGCAATAATAAACCTAAACATGAAGCCTAAATCTTAATGCCCCTTGCAACTTAATTGTTTACACCTTCACAAACCAAGACTCATAGTTAATAGAAGCATTGCATCATTAATCTTTCTAGCTATGCACCCCGGCACGGTTCAATACGAAATTTACATCAGGTCCAATGATGGTTTTGTGTTTGTACAGATCTCTTGTCCTCCAAATGCAAAGGTGCAATTCCTTGGAGAACGGTAGACCGGAATTATGCAATGTGGCTTGAGCAACGATTGTTCATTGTTCCAAATATCCGGACAAATCAGGGTTGGGTGGAAATAAAGAACCACATTCAGCATGATATTCTGTATCGTGAACTATATTCTACATTCTGTATCTTCCTATTTACCCGATCTATTGCACTTGGCTTTACATTGATTGCATTTGTGTCTGGAATATTTGAACCAAGTGAATAGCATGCTAAACAACTCTTTCCACTGCAGCTCGGTACATGTGATAATAATAGATCTAACCTGACCAAGATAAGAAAAAAATCTGATCAGAGCGGGAATGTTCGTACTATCACGCTGACTGAGATTGTAAACGCGACACAGACGGTGATGATGTAAAAGAGAAGGTGATGAATGGCTTTTAACCACAAATGGACTGTTGGGCAAATGCGAAGAGAATGTGAAGTGTGGGGACGGGTGTAAGAACACAATAAACATGCTGATAATGTACTGCGGACCGTAGTCATTCCCCGGCATCTGAAATACAAAAGGAAGAACATGATATACTCAGATGACAGAAGACATCGGCGGTGAAAGGGAACATGTGTAATGTCAGAAGTTAACGATCTCATCAAAAATCCGATATTGATGAACCGCATGCAGTGCGGTATCATTTTTCAAAGTACAAGTCGGCAAACACCGGTGTTGTTCGTGGGCGCACCTGATCATTATGCCAGAATCAGTTCATGCTCAACATTTAAAGTTCAACAACTACCTATCTGTTTCTTACTACTGGTGAATTGACACCGATATTTCCACACACTCTTGCTGTAGAACACTTCTCAACTAAATCCCCTGATCGTTTGTTCCATATACCCACCGCCGTCCGAGTGTAAAGTATTTCCTTCAGGTTCCTGTCAATATTGCCACTCTGACGTGGTGCAATCACATTGATGCGACACACAAGAGGACACACAATCGAAAATAAAAATACATTTGTCATGTCTCCCGTTACTCTTGCAAACATATGGTAAGAAGCTTATTGTCACGTTGCATCGTAGCTTGTTTTGGGAACAACTATGCCAAGACCGCGAGATATGGCAGAGGGTTGTAAATATAGCCCAGTCCATGACAGAACCCGGACCAATCATAGTCTTCATATGCACTTCACGCTGCATAACATTACCTAAACACCCAACAAAATCAAAGACTTGGCAAATCCCTGTCAGTTTTTTTCTTTCCCCTACACCTATCCGGCAAAAGCTAGAGATGTTTGTAAGCGCGAATCACAAGACTTAGAAATTGGTTCATTTCCTCCGTATCGGGCATATGAACGGTCCCTCCATAGCCCAGGGCACTATTCGATCCCCTGTACCCCATTGGTCATTGAATTGTGTCTAAGGTACTGATGTATAAAATAGCGCTACAATGCTGATAAATGTATTTTGCTCTCTCTAATTTCCACTTTTCTCTCTCTATTGTCATGAGTCACACAACGCAGGAACAGGTCCTTCAGCCCAGCCTCCCAACGTCGATCATTCACATGTCCCACCTGCCGTTTTTGGCGCGTGTCACTTCCTATTTTTGTTTCGCCAAATGTATTTTAGATCCTGTGTAGTTTCTACCTCAGCTACCTCCTTTGGCAGATAATTCTATATGTACGCCACCCGCTGTACGAATCCATATAGCAACCACACTCTGAGTGGATCCATATGCCCAGTGCCCTGTATCACCGCGTTTAAACCGATAATATCTAATTATGATATATGTAATCTGTATTGATAGCATGCAGAACATTGTTTTTCACAGTACATCGGTACATGTGCCAATAATATCCCTAAACCTGAAGCTAAAACCTAAAGCGCCTGTCATCTGCATTGTTTACAACACCATGAAACCAGCGGAATGTCTCATAGGTTGCAGAAGCATTGCATCGTCCATTTTGGGGATGCAACAAGTAAAATGGACAAGTGAGAGTCAGTGGATGTAGTGTAACTGGACTTTCAGAAAGCATTTGTTAAGGTCCCACACGAGAGAATAGCGGCTAAAATTATAGCACATGGTATAGGGGTTTGGTATTGACATGGATATTGCCATTGGACCGCAGCTAATTACAATATATATTAATAATTTAGATGAAAGAATTAAAAGAAGAATTGCAGATGACACAAAGCTGGATGGAATTGTGAACAGTGTAGAGGATGCTATGGGGATGCAGGCCGGGTTGGACAGTTTGAGTGAGTGGGCAGATGCATTGCAGATGCAGTATAATGTCGATAAATGTGAGGTTATCAACTGGTGGCAAGAACGGGAAGGCATTTTATTATCTGAATGGTATCAGGTGTGGAAAAGGGGAAGTACAACGAGACCTGGGCGTCCTTGTATATCAGTCACTGAAAGTAAGCATGCAGGTACAACAGGCAATCAAGAAAGCTAATGGCATGTTGCCTTCATAACGAGAGGAGTTGTGTATCGGAGCAAAGAGGTCCTTCTGCAGTTGTACAGGGACCTGGTGAAACCACACCTCGAGAATTGTGTGCAATTTTGGTCTTCTCATTTGAGGATGGACATTCTTGCTATTGATGGGATTTTTGCTTGGTTCACGAGGTCAATTCCCGGGACGGCGGGTCTGGCATATGATGAAAGCATGGAGCGACTGGGTTCGTATACACTGGAATTTAGAAGGATGAGAGGGTGTTTTCTTGATACATATAACATTATTAAGTGATTGGACATGCTATATACAGGAAACATGTCCCCGATGTTGGGGGAGTCCAGAAACAGGGGCCCACAGTTTGAAGAACAAGGTGTAGGCCATTTAGAACTGAGATGATGTAAAACTTGTACAGACAGAGAGTTGTGAATTTGAGGAATTCTCTGACTCAGAAGACAGTGGACGCCGATTCACTGAATGCATTCAAAATAAATTTAGATAGAGCTCTGTAGTCTAATGGAATGAAGGATTATGGGGAGAAGGCAGGAACGGGGTACTGATTGTGGATGATCAGCCATGATCACATTGAATGTCGGTGATGGCTCGAAGGTCCTACTCCAGCACACATTGTCTATATATCTATGTACCAATGTATCTTGGTTCCAGATATGTACTTCTGCGCGCTTAAATAATATTTTAGCACAAATTATTTGCTTTGTGTTTTCACAGAACTCGAATTCTCCTACTGCCCTTATCCAGTTCTACGGAGAACGAAATTATGCAATGTGGCTTGAGAAAATGTTGTTGATTCTCATAACGGACAATTCAGGGGTTGGTGGAAATAACCAACAATATTCAACGTGATATTCAATGTAATGAACTATATTGTGAATTCAGTATCTACCTCTTCGCCCCATCTGCAGGACTGATTGTATCTATATATGGCATATCTTAACTGAATGGACACGCTTTTCACTGACCTTGGAACATGTGACGATATTAAACCGAGCCCAACCTCACCTCACCTAACCTAATGAGCTGACACAAGTAGCAACAATGACCAGAGAGAGATGTTCATACTATGATGACGACGAAGATTGTTAATGTAACACAAACAGTATTGCTATAAAAGAGAAGGTGTTGAATGGGGTCAACCACAAATGGACTGATGGACAAATGCGAAGTCAAGATGAAGAGTGGGCTCAGGAAACAGATCATTGTCAAACAACTGATACTGTATCGCGGGCCGTATTTAATAACCGGGCCTCTGCAATGCTGGAGTAAAACATAATATACTCAGAAGACTCTGATGGCATCCGTCCAGGGAGGAAAAATATGTAATGTCAGAAGCGCATGATCTTATCAAAGTTCGTACCATGTTCCCTGCGCCCTCTTTGCGCCAAGTCATCTCTTCAGGTTCCTAGAAAATCCTGCCCCTCTAACCTTAAACATATGATATCTGATTTTTGATTCACCATCATGGGTAAACACCTTGATATTCCCACTGCGCAGCTTCCTTCAGTCCAAGGAATAACGTCCTCACCTCTCCCTACAGCTCGGGCACATAAGGAAAGAGTAGTACAGTCCTGCTATAGCTACTGACGGTGATACACATGTGGAGAATCGTGCAGAGACTGGACCAAGACTCGTCGTCATAGAACAAAGAAACAGGCCCAGCAACTCTCTGTGTAAATGCTATCCAATTACAGAATCACATGTACTAGCACTTGGTCCACTGAGTATTAAGCCTTGGCCCTATCTCTTTTAAAGAAGATGATATTTTGAAGCGGTGTAGAATCAGAAGTCCAGATTTATTACTCGAATCAAGTCACTGTGAAACGACGGCCGATTGACCAGATCCGCTACATTGTGCAGTTGGTAAGTAGAACATCGATGCAACATCCAAGAAGGCACATCAATGCCTCTACTTCATGAGGAGACTGTGTAAGTTTGACATGTCTCCAGTGACTCTTACATACTTCTCCGGATGTGCCGTAGAAAGCACATTGTCGAGTTCCATCAGATATTGATTGGGAACGAGTCTGCCAAGACCTCGCGAAATTGCAGAGTTATTGACGGAGCCCAATCCATCACACACACCAGACGTCCCACCATTGACTCCATCTACACTTTACGCTGCCTAAAAAAAAAACGCCGGACGTAATCAGACCTGACCAGACCGGTCAGTTCTTCTTTCGCGTCTGAAGTCCCGCACAACGTACAGAAGTTTGAAAGTGAGCACCACCAGATTAAGGAATAACTCATTTTCCTCCGTTAACAGCCTTCTAAACGGTCCCTCCTTGGACTAGTGTACTCTTCAATTCGCTTCTCCCCCATTACGGATATAAGACATTGTCTCAGTAGCTGATGCACTGCAATCATGCGAACTATATTGTGCACTCTGTATCTTCCACATTGGTCTATCTATTGTTATAGACTCATCGAGTCCTACGGCATGGAAACGGGACTTTCAACACATCTTGCCCAGGCGGGCCAATGTGCCCCTTCTGCACCAGTCACTCACACCCACCTTTCGGCCACATTACCCTACATCGTTCCTATTCATGAGGCAGTCTAATTGTCTTTGAACGTTTGTCATCTTTTCCGGCGCAACCACTTACTTTCGGTGCAGAGATGGAGTCAATATTTATCTGCGGTGGAAGAGGCTGTCAAAGGAACAACAATTGAGGAGATTCTCCACTCTGTGCAGGTTGGAAGATGATATATTCCAAACTCCTGGACCGAGGGATCACCTCACCGCTCTATCACCGGATGCTCAATTTTAGCTCCCACAGCCCACAATTAATAAGTATAAGTGACACCTCTTCACCAATAACTTCGAAGACTGGAGCATCGCAAGGATCCGTTCACAGTTCTTTACTATGTCACCTTTACACTCGCGAACGTATGGCCATATTCGGCTCTAATTGTACCTATGAGTTTGCAGAAGACATCATCGTGAATGGTCGAATGGTGGGCAATGGCGGGACGGAGTACAAGAAGGAGATAGTGAGCTTATTGACACGTTGGCATGACAATGGCCCCCTGTTTCAAGTCGAAGGAGATAGTTTTTGACCTCAGGAAGCAATGTAGAGTATTTGCCCCAATCTGCATCAATGGCACGGAATGGTTGAGAGCTCAAGTTCCATGTGTCACATCATCCAACGATATGTCTTGTAGTAATCACATTGATGCGTAACCCACGAGGGCAAACCATCATCTGTACTTCGTCAAGAGACTGGGAAAATTGGCATGTCTACAGTGATTCTTATAAAACTTCTAGAGATGGAGCATAGAAATCATATTGTCGGGTTGGATTACATTTTGGTTTAGGTACAGATCTGACAAGACCGGGAGGATTTGGAGAGAGTTGTAAATGTAGCCCAATCCATCATATAGACCTGACGTCACACCATTGTCTCCATCTAAACTTCACGCTTCTTCGGGAAAAAAAATACCCAACATCATCAAAGATGTCTAGGTCGGGTCAGTTCTTCTTGCCTGTTCTCTTATCTGCCAGAATGTACAGAAGGTTGAAAGCGCACATCACAGCGGAATGGCTTATTTTCCATCGTTATCGAGCTTCTGCCCGATCCCTCCATATGCGAGGATACTGTTCGATTCGTATTGCCCCATTGTACACATTGGACTTTGTTTAAAAAATGATGATCCACGAGAAGCTACAAATCTGAGAACCTCATTCTGTACTCTGTATATCTACCTATTGTCATGGAGTCACACAGTAAGGGAACAGATCCTTCAACCCAGCTCGCCCATGCCGACCAATGTGCCCCATCTACGCTATCCCACTTACAGAGTTTGGCAAAAATCACTCTAAACCTTTCTATCCATGCACCTGTCCAATGTGTTTTAAATATTGTCATAGCTTCTGCCTTAGCGACGTCCTTTGGCAGCTCATTCTATGTACCCAACACCGTCTGTGCAAATCTATATTCCCACCACCCCTGTGTGAATACATAGACCCAGCACCCTCTGTCCTCGCCTCTGTATCTATTTGTGGTACATCTGACCAGTCTGGATAGCATGAAAAACAAAGGGTTTAATGTTCTTCGGTACATGTGACAATAATGAACATAACCCAAAAGCTAAAACTCCATGCGTCTCACATCGTAATTGTGTACAACACCACAAATCCAGCGGGATGTCTCATGGTTTATCGACGGACTACATCATCCTTCGCTCCACCTGCGCACCTCGGCACAGTTTAATAACATGTGTTGTACATGTAGGAGTGGATGTTGTGCTTTACCCGTACCCTATATCTAACTTTACTCAGATAGGCACAGACAACAAATAAAACAGCTCATAGATCAGTGGTGAGGCAACCGAACAAGTCGATTTAATACAGGCCTCGGCGATGTACATCGCGAAACAGTGTGAGGAAGCTCAAGCTGCTTCAAAATCCCACGGTAACTGTAGGATTCTTCTACCCTCATGACACAATGGTTACTTGTGGAGTTGAAATACAACATCATTAATCAATGTCTCTGTAACCTTTCATCTTTGCGTTTCCCCAAAGTTAACTTTAATCTTGGGTTTCTTGTTGTTTAGAAATCTCCTTCCCATGTATCTAACATGTAGATATCATAAATGTCCAGATTATTCTCGACAAATGGAGTCCCCTCGTAAAGGAGATCGTTTGTTAACTTTTGGAGACGTGCCTGCTCAGCACAGTAACCAAAGATAGCTGTAATGCAAGATTGCAACAGATATGAACCTACTGTGGACAGGACTACAAAAGACTATCCTCCCCCTACTGTTAAGGAAGCCTGCTTCTCAGCAGAATGTTTCAGCTTTAGCTAATTTCACTACATTCAATCTTAGCAACGCTTCAAACATGCTCCGCAGTATGTGACCTGCAAGGTTAAATAAACTACAACTTACTCATCTTCATTTTGATTCTCAACGTTTCCGACAACAGTACACATTTTGTATTTGTGTTTTTGCAGAGCGTGAATTCCCCGATTGCACATATCGAGTTCCACGAAGAACGGAATTATACAATGCAGCTTAAACAAATGTTATCCATTCTTAAAAAATATACGGACAATTTAAGCAACCTATACACGGCCACTGACACCCTCCTCCGCCTAGCGGAGCTGGTCCTTACCCTCAATAACTTCTCATTTGACTCCTCCCATTTCCTCCAAATACAAGGCGTAGCTATGGGCACACGCATGGGGCCCAGCTACGCCTGCCTCTTTGTCGGGTACGTAGAACAACCCTTGTTCAATACGTACCAGGGCACCATCCCCGACCTCTACCTCCGCTACATCGATGACTGTTTTGGTGCTACCTCCTGCACCCACACACAACTGACTGACTTCATCCACTTCACGCCCAACTTCCATCCGGCACTCAAATACACCTGGACCATTTCCGACACTTCCCTACCATTCCTTGACCTCACTATCTCCATCGCAGGTGATAGACTTCATACCGACATCCACTAAAAACCTACCGACTCCCATGGCTATCTGGACTACACTCCATCCCACCCTGCTTCCTGTAAGGACTCCATCCCCCACTCTCAATTCCTCCCGCTATGCCGCATGTGCTCCCAGGATGAGGCGTTCCACACGAGGGCATCCGAAATGTCCTCATTCTTCAGGGAACGGAGGTTCCCCTCCTCCACCATAGATGAGGCTCGCACCAGGGTCTCTGCCATACCCCGCAACACTGCTCTCTCTCCCCATCCCCCCACTCACAACAAGGGCAATTTCCCCCTGCTCCTCACCTTTCATCCCACCAGCCGTCACATACAACAAGTGATCCTCCGTCAGTTTCGCCACCTCCAACGTGACCCCACCACTCGCCACATCTTCCCATCTCCCCCCATGTCTGCCTTCCGCAAAGACCGCTCCCTCCGTAACTCCCTTGTCAATTCTTCCCTTCCCTCCCGTAACACCCCCTCCCCGGGTACTTTCCCTTCCAACCGCAAGAGATGCAACACTTGTCCCTTCACCTCCCCCCTCGACTCCATTCAAGGACCCAAGCAGTCGTTCCAGGTGCGACAGAGGTTCACCTGCATCTCCTCCAACTTCATCTATTGCATGCGCTGCTCTAGATGTCTGCTGATTTACATCGGTGAGACCAAGCGGAGGCTTGGCGATCGTTTCGCCGAACACCTCCGGTCGGTCCGCAATAACCTACCTGACCTCCCGGTGGCTCAGCACTTCAACTCCCCCTCCCATTCCGTATATGACCTCCCTGTCCTGTGTCTCCTCCATGGCCACAGCGAGCAACACCGGAAATTGGAGGAAATGCACCTCATATTCCGCTTGGGCAGTCTTCATCCTGAGGGCATGAACATTGAATTCTCCCAACTCTGCTAGCCGTTGCTGTCCCCTCCCCATCCTCAGCCCTCTGGTTGTCTCCTACCACCCCCCAGCCCTCGGGCTCCTCCTCCGCATTTTTTCCTTTTTTCCTTTCTTCTCCCCACCATCTATCAGTCTGAAGAAGGGTTTCGGCCCGAAACGTTGCCTATCTCCTTCGCTCCATAGATGCTGGTGCACCCGCTGAGTTTCTCCAGCATTTTTGTGTACGAACAATTTAAAGTTGCATTTAAACAAAAAATCATATTCAAGATAATATTCTATATCATGAACTATATTCTGCCTCTATTATTCCTGTTGCTCGATCCAATGACTTTGTTTGAACTGATTGTATCTATGTACTGTATGTCTGATCTGAATGGATAGGAGGCAACACAGCTTTTCACTGTGCCTCCGTACTTGCGACAGTAATATTCCTAGCCTAACCTAACCGAACCCAATGGTCAGAGATAAGTACCAGATATGATCAGAGCCGGAGTGATGGCGAATAAAATAGACACAGACGGCCTATATATTCAAGACACCTGATGAATGGTTGTTAAGCACAAACAAACTGTTGGACAAATGCGAGGAGAAAGTGAAGACTGGGGCAGGAGGAGTAACACAATAAAACGCTGCTGCTGTATTGTAGTCCGCAGTAATTGTCGGGCATCTACACATACAAGAGGAAAACAGGAAATACTCAGGTGACTCTGAAGACATCGTGGAGAGAGAAGGGACATCTAATGTTATAAATGGATGACCTGATCAAATCCCCGATGCTGGGGAAGTAAATGCACGATATGGTGTCGTTTCACAAAATACAAGAATGCCGCACTCCGCATTAGCGTGCAAACAGGCGCATCAGGGCACCTGAACATTGCTGCAGAATCAGGCGCTGCCGAACATTTATTGCTCAACACAAATAACGAAAGATGGTCACCTATTTACCTCTTGCTACTGTCGAGATGGCAGCTAGATTTCCAAACGTAGTGACTGGAAATGTCAGCATCGACTCAACATATCTCAACGACCGCCTCTGAAAGCTCGTTCCGTATATGTATCGCCGTCCGAGTGTATCGTCTTCCCGTCAGGTTCCTTGTAAATCTTGCTCCTCTCACCATATACCCATGATCTCTGGTTTTTGATTCCCCATTCTGTAGAAAAGACTGTGCATTCTCCCGATCTATTCCCCGTATACACGTTTACAAGCAACAATCAGCTTCCTATGATCCAAGGAATAAAGTCCACATCCCTACCAAGAGTTCGGCCCATACAAGGGTAATGTAGCGAAGTCCTGCTCTAACGACTGACGGTGATACTACAAATGGAGAAACATGTATACACTGGTCCGAGAGTCATTTATTCACACAGCACAGAAACAGGCCAAACAACTATCTACATCTATGCTATCCATTTACTAATTTTACTTCGGAGTCACGTGAGTGACTACGTGAAGAAGACCCGTCAGGGCGCATGCGCGTCATTACGTCTGACGCATTGGCGCCCGGCAGCAGGAGGACGGAGCTCCTCCTGCAGGTGAGTAGTTACAGCTCCACCAAAGTCGGGGAGACTTTGGAGGAGTTAGAAAAAAGTAGAAGTTTGTTGCTGTATTTTTTCCCAACAATGCAGGAACAAGTAAAAAAATCATCAAGGTGCAGGCCTGCTACGGACAAGGAGAGAGAGAGCTGCGGGAGCGCAGTCTCTGAAAGGCAGCCTGTTACTTTTGGGGAGTCGCAAGCCGGTAGCGGTGCGGCGACAGACTTGGCAAAGTGCCCAGCCGGGTACACAGCCAACGCCAGTCGGGCGGTAGGCATAAGCCAAGTCTGTCAGGGCCATTGACTCCGCAGAGTCGGGCCAGGAGAGTCCCGTCGGGGACAGGATACCGTGCCCCAGCGGTTATTCAAAAGGAGCAGCGCATACAGGGGCTGCTCCACAAAGCCACACTCAAGGAGGAGTTGTGCAGGCGCGAGACCGTGGGGACGGCTCCGCCGGCAGTGCCTAGGAGAGGCCTGCTTCACAAAGCCACACTGCAGGAGGAGTTGTGAGGGCGGGAGGCCGTCGGGAAGGCTCCGCCGGCAGTGCTTAGTAGAGGCCTGCTTGAAAGCACCCTCTTTGCAAGAGGTGAGTGCAGAAGGGCAGATACGCTCTGACCCTGAGTCCGACGACGACTTCCAAAGGGAGGGCATGCAGCGGCCAGAGCTGTCACCGTGTGCAGCACGGTTTGCCATGTCGTCGGACGCTGGTGAGCCTCTGGGTGAGGAACTTGCCACCAGCATAAATTACCAAGTCTCACATCAGCTGCAGGAGCTGACAATGGATGAGACAGTAAGGAAGCATGAAGCCCCAATCAACTGTGGCCTGTTAAAAGTTCATGTTGGGAACAGGAAGATTTGGGGCAAGATGGGCATACAAATGATATGGTGTCGTTTCACAAAATGACACTACATTGGTGGAGGAGTTTCTAGGCCAACGGTGGATATACTCGCTGCAGCCTAGAGAAAGAGTACTCAAAAGCAATATATGACTTATGTAAAAAATGGGAATAATATTGTGTTCAAAAGAATATTCAATATGATACTGTAGTTATTGAAAATATATTAGAGTTTCTCTACACTTTATTATGATGAGGGTCTTAGCTATAGTGCTATCAATACAGCTAGAAGTGCTTTGTCGGCATATCTTGTAATAGGTACACGGACAAAAAGTATAGGTTCTCACCCTCTCATATCTAGGTTGATGATAGGAATCTTTAATTCCAAACCGCCTAAGCCTAGGTATATGGTAATCTGTGATGTAAGCGTTGTTCTTAACATGCTCCGTCATTCGGTCCCTGTCACGTCTATAACTTTGTTAAAATTAACCATGAGATTGGCTATGCTAATGGCATTGGTGTCAGCACAGAGAATGCAGACTTTCCAAACACTTCAGTTCGAGAGAATGGAAGTGAATACAGAGAATGATCTGTTTTATATTTATGACCTGCTCAAACAAAGCAGGCCAGGTGTGACAGGATTTAAAATTGTGTTCTCAGCATATCCTACAGCTCCATGTTTATGTGTAAGGACACATTTGTTACATTACATTGAAGCCACAAGGGCTATAAGACAAGAAGAAACATGATTATTTGTCATACAAGAAGCCAACATAAAAGAGTGGCAGTTCAGACTATCTCAAGGTGGTTAAAGCAAGAGTTGGTTCAGGCAGGAATTAACATTTATGTGTTTACATCTCATTCCACTAGCGCAGTAGCAACATCCGCGGTCAGGGCGATGGACGTTCCCATCGACCATATATTAAAAGCCGCAGGTTGGGAAAATGAACTTGTGTTTCAGCAATACTACCATCGGCCGATTGCCGATGGAGGGCTGTTTGCCAACTCAATATTGAGTGCTGTTGCTATTGTTTAAAGTCTGTTTTCAATACTGTTTAATTCTGTTTCGTTTGTTGCCCCTACATTAAGAGGGTTTATTGGTTGTTTTATGACCAAAAATAAAACTGTTTTGTTTTTGCATGATATGCAATGTCATGTTTACAGCATTATTGATGATACTCAGAGTCAATCGATGCAGTGAGAAGCCGGGATTTTGATCTGCGGCATAAAAATCACAGAGCTTTAAAATCTTCACGTAGTCACTCACGTGACTCCGAAGTAAAATAGTAAGATTAAACGAGAAATTACCAGTTTGACGTTTGATCTATATTTTATGAGGAGTTACGTTGGTGATTACGTGCCCGCCACGCCCAACCCTCTCTCATAGAAAAAAAGGTCATAATGGTAGTTCTCATGTTGATCATCTTAATATGTTACTTCAATTATGGTGTTGTCTGAGATTTCATACCGCTGCTTTGAATATTGACGCGCATGCGCCCTGACGGGTCTTCTTCACGTAATCACCAACGTAACTCCTCATAAAATAAAGATCAAACTTCAAACTGGTAAGTTCTCGTTTAATCTTACTATTCCCATTTAGTAGCACTTGATCAGCAGAATATTATGCCCTGACACTATACATCTTTCAAGGAAGGCGGTCCTTATAATACGATGCAGAGTCTGAAGTTGAGATTTATCCCACGGATGAAGGAACTGCCAAAGGATCAACAATTGATCAGATTATCTACGCTGTGAGGTTTGGAGGAACGACAAGTGAATATATTAACACTTTAAATGTCGGATTCTGCGAGGGCTGACAGGATAGATATTGAAAGCATTACACAATCGATAGATGGGTGATGACGTTAGGATACAAGTTTCAGAGTAGGTGTTTACCATGGAGTGAATTGAAATGAGAAGCAATTTATGCTCGCAAATATATCTGAACCTCCAGTACCATGTTGCCCAAACATTAGTGATGATAACTCGAGGCGCACAAAAATGCTGGAGAAACTCAGCGGGTGCAGTAGCATCTATGGAGCGAAGGAAATAGGCAACGTTTCGGGCCTAAACACTTCTTCAGACTGATAGGGGGTGGGGAGAATAAAGGAAAAAAGGGAAAAAGGCGGAGGTGGAGCCCGAGGGCTGGGGGACGGGAGGAGACAACCAGAGGGCTGATGAAGGGGAGGGGACAGCAACGGCTAGCAGAATTGGGAGAATTCAATGTTCATGGCCAGGATGTAGACTGCCCAAGCGGAATATGAGGTGCAAGGGGAGGAGCCATCTTGAGGAACGGCTGCCAAACAGCAGCCGTCCGTTAATTGTACTTTTCTACCAAGTTTTTTAGTTTTCTTTAAGTCTTTGTTTTTCTTTATTTTGCCTTTTGATGTGGGGGGGTCAAGGAGAAATCACTTCCCGGTCCCTACCTGGTCGGTGATGCAGCCTTCTCTCCGGCTGCCCAGTCGACCCGTCCTCGCGGCCTACCAGCGGGTGTGGAGCGGCGTGGAGCGGCGTTTCCCGGCGGGGACCGCACAGCACCCTCAGCTTCGGTGGCGGCACGGCGCTGGAGCGGGCGATGCCTTGCCTGGGTCGCCGCGCTGGACCGACGCGCTGGAGCTCCGGTGAGCTGGACCGCCGAGCTGAACACCTCCGGGCTGCGGGACTGTGGAGCGGGCGGCGGCGCCGACTCCAACATCGGGAGCCTCGTGGCTCCAAATCGGCGCGGCCTTGTCGGCTACAGGTGCTGCGGACGCCTGCGGGAAGTCGGCCGTTCCAGCCGTAGTTACGGCCTCCGGTGAGGGATGCGGCCGTTCCAGGTGGCCCAGCTGCTGGAGGACTCTCCCGACGCCGGGGCTACATCACCCGGCGAGAACGGCCAGGATCATCGGGCCTCCGTAGAGGCAATAGCGGGGGCTTCATTTGGCCTGACTTTTTTTGGGTGAACTGGGGCTGGGGACTGGACATTGTGCCTTCCCCCACAGTGGAAATCACTGTGGGGGGGGGGGTGATTTTTGTATGTAATTGTTTGTAATTGTGATTATATGTTTCCTATAAATCTCTGTAAGGTGTCCTTGAGACCTCGGTATAAGGCGCCCGTAAATATGGAGACCCAGGACAGAGAGGTCAGATACGGAATGGGAGGGGGAGTTGGGGTGCTGAGCCACCGGGAGGTCAGGTTGGTTATTGCGGACCGACCGGAGGTGTTCGGCGAGACGATCGCCAAGCCTCCGCTTGGTCTCACCGATGTAGATCAGCTGACATCTAGAGCAGCGGATGCAATAGATGAGGTTGGAGGAGATGCAGGTGAACCTCTGTCGCACCTGGAACGATTGCTTAGGTCCTTGAATGGAGTCGAGTGGGGAGGTGAAGGGACAAGTGTTGCATCTCTTGCGGTTGCAATGGAAACTACCCGGGGAGGGGTGGTACGGGAGGGAAGGGAAGAATTGACAAGGGAGTTACGGAGGCAGCGGTCTTTGCGGAATGCACACATGGGGGGAGATGGGAAGATGTGGCGAGTGGTGAGGTCACGTTGGAGGTGGCGAAACTGACGGAGAATCACTTGTTGTATGTGACAGCTAGTGGGGTGAAATGTGAGGACTAGGAGGACTCTGCCCTTGTTGTGAGTGGTGGGATGGGGAGAGAGAGCAGTGTTGCGGGGTATGACAGAGACCCTGGTGCGAGCCTCATCTATGGTGGAGGAGGGGAACCCCCGTTCCCTGAAGAATGAGGACATTTCGGATGCCCTGGTGTGGAACACCTCATCCTGGGAGCAGATGCGGCATAGACGGAGGCATTGGGAGTGGGGGATGGAGTCCTTACAGGACGCAGGGTGGGTAGAAGTGTAGCCCAGATAGCCATGGGAGTCGGTAGGTTTGTAGTGGATGTCGGTAAGAAGTCTATCACCTGCGATGGAGATATTGAGGTCAAGGAATGGTAGGGAAGTGTCGGAAATGGTCCATGTGTATTTGAGTGCCGGATGGAAGTTGGTGGTGAAGCAGATGAAGTCAGTCAGTTGTGTGTGGGTGCAGGAGGTGGCACGAAAACAGTCATCGATGTAGCGGAGGTAGAGGTGGAGGATGGGGCCCTGTTACGTATTGAACAAGGATTGTTCTACGTACCCGACAAAGAGGCAGGCGTAGCTGGGGCCCATGCGTGTGCCCATAGCTACGCCTTGTATTTGGAGGAAATGGGAGGAATCAAATGAGAAGTTATTGAGGGTAAGGACCGATAGGCGGAGGAGGGTATCAGTGGCAGGGTGTAGGTTGCTTCTCTGGTCGAGGAAAATCCGGAGGGCTTCGAGACCATCCTCGTGGGGGATGGAGGTGTACAGTGACTGGACGTCCATGGTAAAGATGAGGGGGTGAGGGCCTAGGGAGTGGAATGCGCGGAGACGACGGAGAGTGTCTGAGGTGTCTTGAACATAGGTAGGGAGAGATTTGACCAAGGGGGATGGGATGGAGTCGAGGTAGGTGGAGATGCGTTCGCTGGGGCACGAACAGGCAGAGACAATGGGTCTACCGGGACAGTCAGGTTTGTGGATTTTGGGGAGAAGGTAAAATCGGGCCGTGCGGGGCTGGGGAACGATGAGGTTGGAGGCTCGTTCCGGCAGGGCGTGGGAGTTGATGAAGTCGGTGATGGTGCTGCAGATGGTGGCCTGGTTCTCGTCAGTGGGTTCATGGTCCAGGGGTAGGTAGGAGCAGATGTCAGAGAGTTGGCGCGTGGCCTCAGCTTTGTAGAGATCGACGCGCCAGCGTACCACGGCACCTCCCTTGTCGGCGGGTTTGATAACCCAATCTAGGTTGTTGCAGAATGAGTCGATGGCAGTACATTCAGGGGGGAGAGATTGGAGTGAGACAGGGGAGTGGAGAAGTTGAGGCGGTTGATGTCACGGCGGCAGTTTTTGATGAAGAGTTCTAAAGCCGGAAGGATACGAGGGAGGTCCACGAGGAGGGGGTGCGTTGGAAACGGGAGAAGGGGTCATCAGTGGGGGGCGACGACTCCTTCCCATGGAAGTGTGCTGTGAGGCGGAGGCGACGGTAGGAGCCTTCCAAGTTATTAGCTCCAAACTTTCCAATGACTTGGAACGCTTTTACCGTCGCCTCCATCGCGTGTCGAAACCCTTAATCGTCTTATATGTTTCAATAAGATGCCCTCTCACCCTTCTAAATTCCAGAGTATACAAGCCCGTAGACCAGTGTACAGTTCAATTCGCTTCTACCGCATTACGGATATTTAAAATTGTCTAAGTAACTGATGCACGAAAATACACACCAATGATGCGAACTACATTCTGTATTCTGCATCTTCCACGTTGCTCTATCTACTTTCATAGAATCATCGAATCCTACAACATGGTAATGGGACTTTCTACCCAGCTTGCACATGCCGAACAATGTGCCCCATCTACACCAGTCACCCCTACCCATCTTTCGCCCACATCGCTCTAAATCATTCCTATCCATGCAGCAGTCCAGCTGTCTTTGAAAGGTGCCCTAATATATGCCGCAACTACCTCATATGTCAACTCATTATCTGTGTAAATCCGTATACCCACTGCTCGAGTTGTAACTAATACTGTATCTATATGGTATATCTAGTGTGTCTGGATTGCACGCAAAACAAAGCTTTTTAATTTAACTCGGTACATGCAACAATACTCTCTCTCCCATATCAACTCCTGCCTATCGGCCATCAAATCTTGGATGCAACTCAACTTCCTTAAATTAAACAGTAGCAAAACAGAATTTCTCATTGGCTCCAAATCAACACTCACTAAAATTAACAACCCCACTCTCACTATCGACGGCATCACTGTCTCCCCTTCTCCTCAGGCACGCAACCTTGGCGTGATCCTTGACTGAACCCTCTCCCTTGAGCCTCACATCCGCCATGTTGTCAAAACATCATTTTTTCACCTCCGCAACATTGCAAAAATCTGATCCTCTCTCACACCCCCGCTGCTGGAAGACTAATCCATGCCTTCATCTCTTCCCGACTGGACTACTGTAACTCTCTTCTTTTCGGAATCAATTCCAGCAGCATCAAACGACTCCAACTGGTCCAAAATGCAGCCGCTCGACTCATTACCCACACCAAATCCTGGCACCACATCACCCCAGTTCTCAAAGAACTTCACTGGCTTCCCATTTCCCTCCGGATCACCTACAAAATCCTGGTCCTCACCTACAAAGCCCTCAACAACCTGCCCCCCCCTTATCTCATTGACCTCCTCTCCCCCTACCAACCCTCACGGTCCCTCAGATCCACATCAGCTGGTCTCCTCTCCACTCCGAAATTAAACCTCTGCACTTTTGGAGGCAGAGCCTTCTCCAGGGCAGCTCCCAGGCTCTGGAATTCCCTCCCACAACTGGTCCGAAATTCTGGGTCCTTCACCATCTTCCAGTCCCGCCTCAAGACCCATCTCTTCACCTCTGCATACCCTTTGTCCCATGTTCCCCTCCCCTCTGTCTTACTGCTCTATTTTGTTTTGTTTATTCCTGACTCTCAATTGTAAAGCGACTTTGAGTCCTGAAAAGCGCTATATCAATAAAATCTATTATTATTATTATTATTAATAAACATTAAAACTGAAGTTGATATTTGAACGCCTCTCCTCTTAATTGTTTACAACATCGCGATCCCAGCGGGATGTCTCATTGCATCATCCACTGCTCCAGAAAAGACCTTCTGCAAATTTAAATAATATATTTGCAAACATTTGTTGCTGTGTGAATTTTCAAAACACAAATTATCCAACTGCACTTGTCCAGTTCTACGGAGAAAGGATTCATGAGGCAATCTAATTGTCTTTGAACGTTTGTCATATTTTCCGGCGCAACCATTTACTTTCGGTGCAGAGATGGAGTCAATATTTATCTGCGGTGCAAGAGGCTGTCAAAGAAACAACAATTGAGGAGATCCTCCACTCTGTGCCGGTTGGTAGATGATATATTCCAAACTCCTGGACCGAGGGATCACCTCCCCGCTCTACCACCGGATGCTCAATTTTAGCCTCCCACAGCCCACAATCAATAAGGATAAATTACACCTCTTCAACAATAACTTCGAAGACTGGAGCACCGCAAGGATCCGTTCACAGTCCGCTACTACATCACCTTTACAATCGCGACCGTACGGCCATATTCGGCTCTAATTGTATCTATGAGTTTGTAGAAGACATCATTGTGAATGGTCCAATGATGGGCAATGGCGGGACGGAGTACAAGAAGGAGATAGTGAGCTTATTTACACGTTGTCGTGACAATGGCCAGTCTTTCAATGTCGGCAAGACGAAGGAGATAGTTTTTGACTTCTGGAAGCAATGTAGAGTATTTGCCCCAATCTCCATCAATGGCACGGAATGGGTGAGAGCTCAAGTTCCATGTGTCACATCACCAACGATATGTCTTGTAGTAATCACATTGATGTGTAACCCACGAGGGCACACCATCATCTCTACTTCATCAAGAGACTGGGACAATTGGCATGTCTACAGTGATTCTTATAAAACTTCTAGAGATGGAGCACAGAAATCATATTGTCGGGTTGGATTACATTGTGGTTTGGGTACAGATCTGACAAGACCGGGAGAATTTGGAGAGAGTTGTAAATGTAGCCCAATCCATCATGTAGACCTGACGTCACACCATTGTCTCCATCTACACCTCACGCTTCTTCGGGGAAAAAAATACCCAACGATTTCTAAATCGGGTCAGTTCTTCTTGCCTGTTCTCTTATCTGCCAGAAGGTACAGAAGGTTGAAAGCGCACATCACAGCGGAATGGCTTGTTTTCCATCGTTATCGAGCTTCTGCCCGATCCCTCCATATGCGAGGATACTGTTCGATTCGTATTGCCCCATTGTACACATCGGACTTTGTTTAAAAAATGATGGTCCACGAGAAGCTACAAATCTGAGAACCTCATTCTGTACTCTGTATATCTACCTATTGTCATGGAGTCACACAGTAAGGTAACAGATCCTTCAACCCAGCTCGCCCATGCCGACTAATGTGCCCCATCTACGATACCTCACTTACAGTGTTTGGCAAAAATCACTCTAAACCTTTCTATCCATGCACCTGTCCAATGTGTTTTAAATACTGTCATACCTTCTGCCTTAGCGACGACCTTTGGCAGCTCATTCTATGTACCCACCACCGTCTGTGCAAACCTATATTCCCACCACCCCTGTATGAATACATAGACCCAGCACCCTCTGTCCCCGCCTCTGAACTGATTGCATCTATTTATGGTACATCTGATCAGTCTGAATAGCATGAACAACAAAGGGTTTAATGTTCTTCGGTACATGTGACAATAATGAACATAACCCAAAAGCTAAAACTCCATGCGTCTCACATCGTAATTGTGTACAACACCACAAATCCAGCGGGATGCCTCATGGTTTATCGACGGACTACATCATCCTTCGCTCCACCTGCGCACGTCGGTACAGTTTAATAACATGTGTTGTACATGTAGGAGGGGATTTTGTGCTTTACCCGTACCCTATATCTAACTTTACTCAGATAGGCACAGACAACAAATAAAACAGCTCATAGATCAGTGGTGAGGCAACCGAACAAGTCGATTTAATAGAGGCCTCAGCGATGTACATCGCGAAACAGTGTGAGGATGCTCAAGCTGCTTCAAAATCCCACGGTAACTGTAGGATTCTTCTACCCTCATGACACAATGGTTACTTGTGGAGTTGAAATTCAACATCATTAATCAATGTCTCTGTAACCTTTCATCTTTGCGTTTCCACAAAGTTAACTTTAATCTTGGGTTTCTTGTTGTTTAGACATCACCTTCCCATGTATCTAATATGTAGATATCATAAATGTCCAGATTCTTCTCGACAAATGGAGTCCCCTCGTAAAGGAGATCGTTTGTGAACCTTTTGGACACGTACCTGCTAAGCACAGTAATCAAAGGTAGCTGTAACGCAAGATTGCAACAGATATGAACCTACTGTGGACAGGACTACAAAAGACTATCCTCCCCCTACTGATAAGGAAGCCTGTTTCTCAGCAGAATGTTTCAACTTTAGCTAATTTAACTACATTCTATCTTAGCAACGCTCCAATCATGCTCCCCATTATGTGAGCTGCAAGGTTAAACAAACTACAACTTACTCATCTTCCTTTTGATTCTCAACGTTTCTGACAACAGTACACATTTTTTATTTGTGTTTTTGCAGAGCGTGAATTCTCCGATTGCACATATCGAGTTCCACGAAGAACGGAATTATGCAATGCAGCTTAAGCAAATGTTATTCATTCTTAAAATATACGGACAATTTAAAGTTTGATTTAAACAAAGAATCATATTCGGGATGATATTCTATATCATGAACTATATACTGCCTCTATTATTCCTGTTGCTCGATCTAATTACTTCGTTTCAACTGATTGTATCTATGTATTGTATGTCTGATCTGAGTGGATAGGAGGCAGCACATCCTTTCACTGTTTCTCGATACTTGTGACAGTAACATTCCTAGCCTAACCTAACCAACCTCAATGATCAGAGGTAAGAACCAAATATGTACCAAATACCAAATATCAAGTGGGCGATATGCAGAGTACTTCCCTGCCGACTACAAATTCAGAAGGTTCAGAAGGTATGATCAGAGCCGGAATGATCGTACTGTGATGGCGATTCAGATTCATAGACGACATTGATATTCAAGAGACCTGATGAATGGTTGTTAAGCACAAACAAACTGTTGGACAAATGCGAAGAGAAAGTGAAGACTGGGGCAGGAGGAGTAACACAGTAAAACGCTGCTGCTGCATTGTAGTCCGCCGTAGTTGTCGGGCATCTACCCATACAAGAGGAAAACAGGAAATTCTCAGATGATCTGAAGACATCGTGGAGAGAGGAGGGACATCTAATGTTATAAATGGATGACCTGATCAAATCCCCGATGCTGTGGAAGTAACTGCGCGATATGGTGTCGTTTCACCAAATACAAGAATGCCGCACTCCGCATTAGAGTGCAAACTGGCGCATCAGGGCACCTGAACATTGATGCAGAATCAGTTGCTGCCGAACATTTATTGCTCAACACAAATAACGAAAGATGGTCACCTATTTACCTCTTGCTACTGTCCAGATGGCAGCTAGATTTCCAAACGTAGTGACTGGAAATGCCAGCATCGACTCAACATATCTCAACGACCGCATCTGATAGCTCGTTCCGTACATGTATCGCTGTCTGAGTGTAGAGTCTTCCCGTCAGGTTCCTTGTAAATCTTGCTCCTCTCACCATATACCCATGATCTCTGTTTTTTGATTCCCCATTCTGTAGAAAAGACTGTGCATTCTCTCGATCTACTCCCCGTATATACCTTTATAAGCAACATTCAGCTTCCTGTGCTCCAATGAATAAAGTCCTCATCCCTACCAAGAGCTCGGCCCATACAAGGCTAGTGTAGCAAAGTCCTGCACTAACGACTGACGGTGATACTACAAATGGAGAAACGTGTATACACTGGTCCGAGAGTCATTTAGTCACACAGTAGAGACACAGGCCAAACACCTATCTACACCTGTGCTATCCATTTACTAATTCCCATTTACTAGCACTTGATCAGCAGAACATTATGCCCTCACACTATATATCTTTCAAGTAAGGCGGTACCTACAATACGATGCAGAATCTGAAGTTGAGGTTTATCCCACGGATGACGGAACTGCCAAAGGAGCAACAATTGATCAGATCATATAATTGTGCAGTTTGGAAGAACGACAAGTGAATATATTAACACTGTAAATGTCGGATTCTGCGAGGGCTGACAGGATAGATATTGAAAGCATTACACAATCGCTAGATGGGTGATGACGTGAGGATACAAGTTTCAAATTAGGTGTTTACCATGGAGTGAATTGAGATGAGAAGCAATTTATGCTCGCAAATATATCTGAACCTCCAGTACCATGTTGCCCAAACATTAGTGATGATAACTCATTCCGTTCAAATAGGGCTGGAGCACGTGTGTTTGTAGACAATGGTGTAATGACGGCTAAGGTGACCAGCTGTGGATGAATATGAGTCCTGCGTCAGATCCTGTTTAATGTGGAAAATAGGAACAGCCTCGCGCTGTAAATGATGCGTTCAGCAGTGTGTACCTGTATGTGATAGGGGATGGAGTGGCTATTATCTCCAAACGCCGGGACCGAGGTATCTTCTCCGCCTCTACCGCTGAATGCTCGATTTTAGCACCAACAATCCTCAGTCAGTGAGGATAGGTGACACCTCATCCAAAGTAACACCGGAACCTAAAATAAATCATTTTCAGTCCGCTACCATATCTCCTTTACATCGAGTACTGGCCGAAATTTATATCAAAAGGTACAATAGACAATAGACAATAGGTGCAGGAGTAATCCATTCGGCCCTTCGAGCCAGCACCGCCAGTCAATGTGATCATGGCTGATCATCCACAATCAGTGTCCCGTTCCTGCCTTCTTCCCATATCCCCTGATTCCGCTATCTTTCATTGCCTTATTAAGTTCTTACTTGAAAGTATCCAGAGAACCGGCCTCCACCGCCCTCTGGGGCAGAAAATTCCACAGGCTCGCAATACTCTGAGTGAAAAAAAATGTTTCCTCATCTCCCATCTAAATTCCTTACCACTTATTCTTAAACTATGGCCTCTGGTTCAGGCGTCCCCCAACATCGGGAACACGTTTCCTGCCTCTCTCGTGTCCAAACCCTTAATCGTCATATGTTTCAATAAGATGCCCTCTCACGCTTCTAAATTCCAGAGTATGCATGCCCGTAGACTAGGGTACTGCTCAATTCGCTTCTACCGCATTGCGGATATTTAAAATTGTCTAATTAACTGATGCAGGAAAATACACACCAATGCTGCCAACTATATTTTGCATCTTCCACGTTGCTCTAAATATTTTCATAGAATTATCGAATCCCACAACATGGTAATGAGATTTTCTACCCAGCTTTCACATGCCGACCAATGTGCCCATCTACACTAGTCACCCCTTCCCGCATCTCGCCCACATCACTCTAAATCATTCCTATCCATGCAGCAGTCCAGCTGTCTTTGAAAGATGCCCTAATATATGCCGCAACTACCTCATATGTCAACTCATTCACTGTGTAAATCCGTATACCCACTGCTCGAGTTGTAACTAATACTGTATATATATGGTATATCTAGTGTGTCTGGATTGCACGCAAAACAAAGCTTTTTACTTTAGCTCGGGACATGCAACAATAAACTTAAAACTGAAGCTGATATTTGAACGCCTCTCCTCTTAATTGTTTACAACATCGCGATCACAGGGCGATGTCTCATTGCATCATCCACTGCTCCAGACGAGGCCTTCTGCAAACTTAAACCTTTTTTTTGCAAAAAATGTGTTGCTTTGTGATTTTACAAAACTCAAATTATCCAACTGCACTTGTCCAGTTCTACGGAGAACGGATTGATGCAAAGTGGCTTGAGTAAATGTTGTTCATTCTCACAAATACACGGACAATTCAGGGGTTGATGGAAATAACCAACAATATTCAGCATGATCTTCTGTAATTAAATATATTCGACATTCTGTATCTTCCTCCTCGCTCCATCTGCAGGGCTTTAACTGGTTGTAGTTTAAGAGAGAATTAGATTTAGCTCTTACGGCTGAGGGAATCAAGGGATTTGGGGAAAAGCCGGAACGGGTAACTGATTTTGGATGATCAGCCATGATCATCTTGAATGGTAGTGCTGGCTCGAAGGGCCGAATGGCCTACTCCTGCACCTATTTTCTATGTTTCTATGCATCTGTATATGGCATATCTGAACTGAATGGATAACGTGCAATGCCACGCTTTTCACTGTACCTCGAAATATCTGACAATAATAACCAAGCCTAACCTCAGCTAAACTAATGATCTGACATAAGTACCAACTATGACCAGAGAGGGATACTCGTACCATGATGGCTACTATGATTGTCCATGTAACACAAACAGTATTGATATACAAGAGAAGCTGTTGAATGGGGGTGAACAAATGCGAAGACAAGGTGTGAAGTGGGGACAGGAGGAAGAACTCAGTAAAACACCTGATACCTTATCGTGGACCGTATTAATGACCGTGCATCTGCAATACAGGAGGAAAACATTGTATAGTCAGAAGACTCAGATAACATCCGTCCAGGCAGAAAACATATGTGATGTCAGAAGTGAATGATCTTATCAATGTTCAAACCATGTACCCAACATTCTCTATTTGTGTCAAGTCTTCCCTTCAGGTTCCTTGTAAATCTTGCTGCTCTCACATGAAACCTATGAGATCTGCCTTTTGATTCTCAATCCTGGGGAAAATGTTTTGCATTCAGCCGATCTATTCCTCTCATGATTTTATACACCTTCATATCATCACCCCTCAGTCTCCTTCGCTCCAGGGAATAAATTCCTCACCTCTCCCTGCAGCTCGGTCACACAAGGAAAGAGTAGTGCAGTCGTGCTGCGTTAATGCTATCCAATAACTGAATCGCATTTTCTAGCACTTGGTCCATAGAGTATGATGCCTTAGCCCTCTCTCTTTTAAAGAAGGTGATACTTCCCTTTGAAGCGGCGTAGAGTCAGAAGTGGAGATTTATCCCTCGCATCAAGTGGCTGTGAAACGACCAATAATTGACCAGATCCTCTACTCTGTGCAGTTGGTGAGAACAACAAGTCAGTAATTGACGCCGATATGTGGGAGTTTACGAGTCCCTGAAAGGATGGAGGTTCAGAGCATTAAACAACGGGTATATGGATGGTTACGTTAGGATCAGATGATCAGAATATGAATTCACTTTGGAGTGACAGATGTGATGTAATTTACTCTCTCGGATATATCTGAATCTCGAGTACCCTCTACCACAGAACAACAGTGGTGCCCATTTATTAAATACAAACAGGGTTGGAGCGAAGCTTCTTGTGGCCAATAGGGAACTGAAGACCAATGTGACCAGGTATGGAAAAGAACTTGAGACCAGAATAAGATTGATAATTATGATATTAAATGTCTGAACAGGCTTGAGCTTGGCATTGTGTGTGTGGCCGTGTGTAGCTGTGTCCACAGTCGGGCTTTGGCGGGGGGGGGGAGAGGGCCGTATATTATCTCCGAACTCCAGGACCCAAGAATGTGCTCTGCCCTCTGCCACTGCTTCCTCGTCACTACGGCCCACGGACCTCAGTCAGTGACGACAGATGGCAACATCTCCTCCATAATAACTCTCAACACCGGCGCACTGCAACGACGATTTGTCAGTCCCCAACGATACACTCTTTACACATTTCGTCCACAGGTTTGCTGACGACACAACTGTGCTGAGCCGGCGCAGGAACAGTGAGGAGAGAGAGTTCAGGAAAGAGATAGTGGACTTACTGATATTGCATCAGAAAAATAACCAACCGCTCAATGTCTTCAAGACGAAAGGGGTAGTAATTAAATTCTGGAAGCATAGGGGAAGGCATAGAAACATATAAAATAGGTGCAGGAGTAGGCCATTCGGCCCTTAGAGCCTGCACCGCCATTCAATATGATCATGGCTGATCATCCAACTCAGTATCCTGCACCTGCCTTATCTCCATACCCACTGATCCATTTAGCCACAAGGGCAACATCTAACTCCCTCTTAAATATAGCCAATGAGCTGGCCTCAACTACCTTCCGTGGCAGAGAATTCCAGAGATTCACCACTCTCTGAGTGAAAAATGTTTTTCTCATCTCGGTCCTAAAAGATTTCCCACTTATCCTTTAACTGTGACCCTTGTTCTGGACTTCCCCAACATCGGGAACAATCTTCCGGCATCTACCAACCCTTTATGAATTTTGTAAGTTTCTATACGATCCCCCCTCAATCTTCTAATTCTAGCGAGTACAAGCCGAGTCTATCCCTTCTTTCTTCATATGAAAGTCCTGACATCCCAGGAATCAGTCTGGTGAACCTTCTCTGTACCCCCTCTATGGCAAGAATGCCTTTCCTCAGCTTTGGAGACCAAAACTGTACGCAATACTCCAGGTGTGGTCTCACCAAGACCCTGTACAACTGCAGTAGAACCTCCCTACTCCTATACTCAAATCCGTTTGATATGAATGCTAACATACCATTCGCTGCCTGCTGCACCTGCATGCCTACTTTCATTGACTGGTGTACCATGACACCCAGGTCTCGCTGCATCTCCCCATTTCCTAATCGGCCACCGAGCATGACCGAGTTACGGACAATAACGATACGGAGTACAAGAAGGATATAGATAACTTAGTGACTTGGTGTCAGGACATTAACATCTCCGTCAATGTCAGCAAGGCGAAGGAGCTGGCTATTGACTTGGGGAAAGATGGTGGAGTTGATGCCCTAATCTGCATCGATGGAACGGAAATGAAAATTGTTGAGAGGTCATGTTGCATGGCGTTAATCTTATCAACAATATGTTGGGGAGCAATCACTTTCACGCGACACTCAAGAAGTCACACCTACACCTTTACTTCAGGAGGAGACTGGGAAAAATAATAAATCTGATCCTAAAGCTAAAACATAATGCGCCGCGTATCATAGCTATTTACAACAGCACAAACCCAGCTGGATGTCTCAGGGCTTGTAGAAGGATTGAATCATCCATCATTGTGTACCTCGGCACAGTTAATGAATATATTTTGCACAAATTGCTCGCTTTGTGTTTTTACAGGTCGAATTCCCCAAATGCACTGGGCATTTCCAAGGAGAACGGGATGATGCAATGCTGGTGGATAATATAGAGTCATGGTGTCAATGAATCATACAGTGTGGAAACTGGCCTTTCGTCCCATTTGCCCCCACCCACAAACATGTCACATCTACACGAGTCCCCCAGGCCTGCGTTTGGCGCGTGTTACTCTAAACCTGCCCTATGCATGTACCTTTCCAAATATTTCAAACGTTGCGATGGTACGTGCCTCAGCTGTCTGCTCCGGCCGCTGGTTGCAGGGACTCATCCCCTTTGTTTAAATTATATCCATCATGTTCCTATTAAATATTCCCCCTTACGTTAAACCTATGTACTCTGGTTCTCGATTCGCCTATTCTGGGCAGGGGACTGTGCGTCTCCGCGATCTATTATTCTCCTGGTTTTGTGCACAAATGCTCATATTTACAAATACATTCAGGATTTCATGGAAATAAGCACAACATTGACATGACATTCGGTTTCGTCAAATGTAATCTTCATTCTGTATCTCCACCGGGTGGCGACAGTAATGGCGTCCTCGCCAACAGTCTGTGTCGTGCTTTTTCTGTTTAAATTTTTTTTTTAATTATGTCTTAAATGTATGTTTCAATGCGTCTTGCTATGTTTTATGTAGAGGTGCGGGGAGGGGTGCCGGGGGGAACTTTTCCAGTCGCGTACCTCGACGGAAATGCGATTTCTCTCCGTGTCGCATGTCCGTCCCCCTGCGGCCTAACAACGTGGAGCGGTGCCGCTTTTACTGGAGACCGGCCCGAAGCCTCCAGTGGCGGGCGCGGCATGGACTTATCATCGAGGAGCGTGCGTTCCTTTGCCGAGGATCGCCAGCGAAAGTTTTCCGACCGCGGGGCCTGTGGACTTCAACATCGTGTAGCCGCGATCTCCGGTAAGAAGAGGCCGAGTCGGGAGCTCCATGCCGCGGAGTGTTCCGATTCATTTCCACGTTGGAGTGTCGATCATCCCGACGCGAGGGCTTGAACAACGGACCGTCGGCAGCGGCGAAATGCGGAGGGTTCAAAGACCCCGACCACGGGTGAACAAAGGAGGAAGATGACTGAACTTTATTGCTTCCGTCACAGTGAGGAATGTTGATTCCATTGTGGTGGATGTTTATGGTACATTTTATTTTATGTGACAGTGCGTATTGTTGCTTTGCACTCAGTATGGCTGTATGGTAACTCAAATATCACTGTACCTCAATTGGTGCATATGACAATAAACGCCAACTTGAACTTGAACTTGAACTTTGCTTCATCCAAAGCACGAGTTTGAATTGATTGTGCCCATGTATGGTAGGTCTGATCTGAGTGTATAACATGCAAAACCACGCGTTTCACTGTACCTCGGCATGTAGTAATAATATATGTAGCCTAACCAAGGCAAACGTCATGATTGGAGATAAGTAATAACTGTGATCAGAGTGGGTCTATTGGTAATATGATGGGGACAAAGAATGTCCACGTGACACACCCGGTTTTGCTGTACAAGAGAAGTAAAAGAATCGTTGTTCACCACGAATAAATAGTTCAACAAATACGAAGAAGGGTTGGGAGGAGGAGAAAGAACACAGTGAAATGCTAATACTGTATTGCACACCGCCGTTATTGCTTGGCATCTGAAATACAAGAGGAAGACTGATAAACCCAGAAGATTCAGAAGACTTGATGGGACAACGAATCTAATGTCAGAAATGAATGACCTTATCAAAGCTCATATCTTGTAGAAACAAGTGCACGCTGTGTTCTTGTTTCGCAAAGCACACGCCCGCAAACATTGCTGTTGCACCACACTCTGGGTTAGAGTGTAAACTGGCTAGTCAGCGCATCTCAACATTGCTGCAGAATCAGTTGCTGCCCAACATTTATTGCTGAACAGAAATAAACAATCATAGCTACCTATTACAACTGTCGAGTTGCCTATTCAAGGAAATAGTGGTGAACCCGACTAAGATACCACGTGTGGATAAATGTGTATATACTGGACCAATAGTCACTGTCACACAGCAGAGAAATAGGCCGAAAAACTGTCTGTTTGCTGCTGTCCTATTATTAAATTCCATCTACGAGCACTTAATCTGCAGAATATTATGCCCTGGAATTACCTCTTTTAGGGGAAGTGATACTTACCTTCGACTCGGGCAGAGACTGAATTCCAGACGTTTCCGTCGCATCAAGTGGTTCTCAAAGGGCGAACAATTATCCAGTTCATCCATTCTGCGTAGTTGGTAAGAATGACAAGTGAATGTATTGACCCCGACATCGAGACTTCTGCGAGGCCTTTGCAAGATAGATTTGAGAGAATTGCATCCAGCATATGGATTATTACGTTATGATCATCGTTCAGAATAAGAATTCACCTTGGAGTGACATGAGGTCAGATGTAATATATTCTCGCAGATATATTTGAATCTACAGTATTATCTACCCCACAAAATGAGAATGACAATTTATGAAATGCAAACATGGTTGGGGTGAACATATCTGTGGCAAATAGCGAAATGAACAATGATGTGACCTGGTTGGAAATGAATATAAAACCAAGAACAGTTTGTAATTATGATATTGAATTCCAAACAGACTTGAGCTTGACATTGTGCGTGTGACGGTGTGAACCTGTGTCAGCTGGGGAAGGGGTGGCTGTTATCTCCAAACCACGGGATCTCGGAATCAGCTCTCCCTCTGTCACTGCTTCCAAGGCTCCAATGCCCACGGACCTCAGTCAATGAGGATAGGGGACAGCATCTCCTTCATAATAAATCTCTACATCGATGCCCTGCAAGGACTCAGTCTCCTAATATTCTCCCTTTACACTCTCGACTGTACGGATACATTTGGCTCTAATCATATCTACAGGTTTACGCACAAACACACTGTGGTTGGCCAAATTAGGAATAATTGCAATATTGAGTACAGGAGGGTGATAGAGAACTAAGATACATGGTGTCCGGACAATAATCTTCCCCTCAATGTCAGCACGACGAAGGAGCTAGTTATTGACTTCAGGAAACATGGTGCAGGACATGCCCAATCAGCATCAATGGTGAAGAAGTGGAAATAGATGACAGCTTTCCCTTGGTGTTAATACTATCAAAGGTCTGTCGTGGATCACCCACATAGATGCAACAATCCAGAAGACAGACTAACGTCGTTATATCCCGAGGAGACAGAGAAATCTCGTAATGTCTCCAGTGACTGTTCCAAACTTCTGTAGATGCAGCATAGAAAGCATCATGTAGGGTTCCATCACAGCTTGTTTTGAGAAAAGATCTGCCTAGCAACACAAGCAATTGGGGAGATTTGTAGATGTAGCCCTGTCCGTCACACAGACCAGACTTCTCACCACTGATACAATCTACTCTTTACTCTGCCTCGGAAAAGCAGCCAATGCAACCTATGACCCGTTTCACCCCGACCATTCATTCTTCTGCCTGCTCCAGTCGGCAGAAAGTACACACGCGGGAAAGCGCGCACCACCAGTAGCTTATTCTCGCCCGTTATCGGGCATCTTAAGGGTCATTCTAGAAGCTATTATGCTGTTTAGTTCACATTTCCCAATTGATGACATTGGACTTTTCTCTGGAGCTGATACGCTACATCGCTGAAACTGTATTCTGCTCTCTGAATATTTTCCTTTCCTCTATCTGTTATACGTGAGTTTGAAATGATTGTACCTATGCACGGAATATCTGTTCTGCCTGGATCACATGCAAACACAGTTTTGTTCACTGTACCTCGGTATATTTCACAATAATAATCCTAATCCTGAACCTGTACCTGAAACCTAATGTGTCTCGCATCTTAATTGTTTATTTTTTATTTTTATTTTATTTTTTTTATTTTTTATTTATTAGAAGTACATTACATTACAACCACATACATTAGTACTTGTCTCATATATCTTATTACAATTAATGTACTCCGTTTGTTTTTTACTGTAATAGAGGGAAAGGATGAGATTGAAAGAGAGAAGAAAGTGAAGGAAAAGGTGAAAGTGTAAAAAACGTGGCAACAAGAAAGAACAAAGACCCTATAAGAACGAAATTAAAAACAAAAGAAAAAGAGTTAAGAAATAGACACTAGAAAAGAAGAAGAAAGAGAAAGAGGGAAAAGAGGAAAACAAATACTTTTTTTGTAAGCATCACGCAAATGGGACATACCAACTCTCCAACTTTCATCCCCCCTTACCTGACCTCAGTTTGTTTTTTAAGTACTTTTGCACGCTATATTTGTAATAACTCTATAAATGCAGACCACGTCAGGTGGAAGTGATCTGGTTTACCTGCCAGGAGGAGTTTTACCTCTTCTAGGTGTAATGTTTCGAACATATTTGAAATCCACATGTTTATAGTTGGTATTGGAGCATTTTTCCAAAATTTTAGAATTAGCTTTTTTCCAGTTAATAACCCATAATCTATTAATTTCTTTTGGAACACGTTTAGTTCTGGACTATCTTCCGTTGTTCCGAAGATAATCCATTCTGCTTTAGGTATCAATTTTATTTTAAATAACTTTGTAAAAATTTCAAAAATTTCAATCCAAAATGTTTGAATTTTTGTGCAGAAGACAAATGAGTGCGCTATAGTAGCCTCTTGAGATTGACATTTATCACAATTGGATGATACATTTGGGAAAATTTTATGGATTTTAGTTTTGGAATAGTATAATCTATTCCTCCTCTCACCAATGAAACTGAATAACATAAATTATAATAAGAACCCAATTATACATAGTACAATCAGAATTTGGCAACAAATAAAACAAAATTGAAAATGAAGAAATGTAGCACTTTTATCTCCCATAGTTAATAATCCTTCGTTTAATCCCTCTATTATAGATAAATCCTTCACACAATGGGATAGACTAGGAATTAATACGTTCGGTGACCTGTATGGAACTGGAAAATTACTATCATTTCAACAATTACAAATAAAATATAAACTCGGAAATAATCAATATTTTAAATATCTTCAAATATGTGACTATTTGAAAAAATATACAAAAGATTATCATAATAGCCCAACAGATGTATTGGATGATGCAATGCAGATAAAAGCTGAATCAGCAAACTTAATATCATATTTGTATAATATTATCTTAAATGTAGAAATACCATCTACGGAAGGTATCAGAAGAGACTGGGAACAAGAACTAGCTATTAAAATCTCAAAGGAAAGTTGGAATGAACACATTAAACGTGCATAAATGTTCGATTAATGTAAGACACACTTTAATACAATTTAAAATTTTACATAGATTATACTATTCCAAATGCATCTTAATTGTTTACAACTCCGCCAAACCAGTGGGAGGTCTCAAAGGTGAGACCAGTATTGCATCATCTGTCGCTCTAGCTGTGCATTTCAGAACAGTTCAATAAGAATCTCTGCAGCTGCTTGAATGAATCTTTTGTGTTTTTATAAAAATCGCGAATTCTACAACTACGAATGTCCGTTTCTTAGGACAAAGATAGACCGGAATTACGCAATGCGGTTTGCACAGATGTTGTTCATTCTGACAAATTTACGGATAAATCAGGCTTTTGATAAGATTCAAGAACATGATATTCTAAATCATAAACTATAGTCTACATTCTGTATCTTCATCTTTGCTCTATGTATTGTACGTTTGAAGTGCTTGCATCTACATATGATGTATCTGAACATTTTGAATAACATGGAAAACAAAGATTTCCACCTTACCCCAGTACCCATGACAGTAATAGACCTTACCTAAGCTAACCTAACCTAATAATCTGCGGTGAGTACCAACCATGTCCAGAGCGGTAATGTTCGTACTATGATGGAGACAGGAGACGATGAAGATTGGAAAAGATGTTGATGTATAAGAGAAGGTTGACGACAAATTAATTGTTGGACAAGTGCAAATGGAAGGCGGCAAGAGGGGATAGGATGTATCATCGCCGCTAGGCCCATCTACCAGATTAGGCAAATACCCTTCTAAACCTAACCTGTTTATGTACCTGTCTAAAAGTTTCTTATACAGTGTGATATCACCTGCCTCATCCCCCTCCTCCGACAGCTCGATCCACACACCTACCATGCTTTGTTTAAACAATTTGCCGCTCAGGTTCCTATTAAATCTCTCACTCCGCGCCTTGAAACGTGTCCCATTGCTCTCGATTCCACTACTCTGGTTCAAAGTTTGTGTATTTACCCTATATTTTCATCTCATGATCGTGTATACACGTCCCCCTGTGCTCCAATAAATAAAGACCTAGCCTCCTAAACTTCTCCATTTCGCTCAGCCACTCAAGTCCTGGCGACATCCCAGTAAATCTCTTATGTACCCCCTTCCAGCTTGACACTATCTTTCCACCAACAGGATGACCAAAACTGGACTCAACACTCTGTGAGGCCTCACCAATGTCTTGTACACGTGTAATATGACCTCCCTACATCTATATTCAATATTCTGATTGATGATGGCCTATGTGCCAAAAGCCTTCTTGACCACCCTATCTACTTGTGACGCCACGTTCAAGGAGCTACAGTATGTACCTACAATGTTCGATCCCTCTTCACTACAACACTGCCCTGACACCTACAATTCACTATGTAAGTCCTGCGCTGGTTTGACATCCAAAAATGCAACACTTAACAATTATCAGCATTAAAGTCCAACACAACTCCTCAGCCCACCTGCTCAACTGCTCAAGGTCCTGCTGTCATTCTTAACAACCATCTTCGCTATCGACAATACTACCAACCATGGTGACATCGGCAAACTTATTAATGATGTATACGTTCTCATCCAAATCCTTGATATAGATGACAAACAGCAATGGGTCCAGCACCGACGCCTGAAGTGTGTATGAATCATTGGTGACATGCCGAATTTCCTCAGATTCCTGTTGATGCCCTTTTGTTGCTGACGCTTCAATATGGTCGGTGCCCGACAGATCTTTGGCAATATTAATGCCATGGAATGTCAAGTTGTCAACCATTTCCACTTTGGCCCCATAGGTGCAGATTGGGGCAGGGTACTCCATCGGGATTCCTGAAGACAGTAACTAGCTACTTCGTGTTGCTGGCATTGAGTGAGAGAGTGATCACCGGACACCAACCATGTTGCTAAGCTCCCCGTCTTCCTCTTGTGCTCCGTCTCGTCAGTGTTCATGATCCGCCCACCATAGAGTTGTCACCTGCAGACTTGTAGATGTGGCCTTTTGCCGAATTTGGCCGCACAGTTCTGAGTGTACAGGAGTCAAGGGACTGCATCCGAGCCAGTAGCTCTCCACAGATTCACTCTCAGGATAGCCTGCCACAGTAACCGTTGGTACAGGTGAACCCGAGACTGATGGAGCGGGAAATATTCCTGCAGACATTCTGTTCAAAGCGGGCGGAGAATGCATTCAGCTGCTCGGGGAGGGACCCATTGTCGCCATCGATGTTGCCCACCTTCGCTTTGTAGCCCGTTCCAGCGTCCAAGCCTTGCCACAATCTGCGGGTATCCGTCTCATTGCCTCGGGTCTCCAGCTTGGTCCGGAATTCCCTCTTGGCCTCCTTAATGGCTCTGCGACAGTCATAGATAGATTTCCCGTGCCGCACGGCATAGACTGTCGTGAACGCTGCAGACTTGGGACGGCACGGTGGCGTAGCGGTAGAGTTGCTGCCTTGCAGCACCAGAGACCTGGGTTCGATCCTGACTACGGGTGCAGTCCGTTAGGAGTTGATATGTTCTCCCCGTGACCTGCGTGGATTTTGTCCGGCTGCTCCGATTTCATCCCACACTCCGAAGTCGCACAGAAAAAGTTTGTAGATTAATTATTTAATAGAACAGTAAATTGTTCCTGGTGTTTGTATGATAGTGTTAGTTTTACGGGGATCGCTGGTCAGCGCGGATACGGTGGGCCGAAGGGCCTGTTTCCCGGTTGTATCTCTAAACTAAACAAAAGTAAACTTGAAGGTTGACAAAAATGCTGGAGAAACGCAGCGGGTGAGGCAGCATCTATGGAGCGAAGGAGTAGTGACGTTTCGGGTCGAGACTCTTCTTGAGACTTGAGATTCACCTGTGAATGGAGCTCACGGATCACCCATGGTTTCGGTTTGGGGATTATACGTATCGTATTCTTCGGTTCACAGTGTCCTTGTGTGTATTAACCAGCGTCTGCAGTTCTTTGTTCCCAGCATCAGTTTATGTGCTGTGCTGTTCCCTGCTCCCTTTGTTCTGCAGGTCGCTGTATAACTGGCTCTGTTGTGAGCCCAGGTGTACTCCGCGCCCGCCCCCAACTCTCTGGCTGAGTCGGCGGTTTCCAATAGAGACGGGGAGCGGCGGCAGTTTACTGGGAGGGTCGGTGCGTGTTTCCTTTGTGTGGAAATGAGGCTGCGGTGTTGTTTACCTGCTGCTGCAAGTCCCGCCCAAAGCAGCGATTGCCATTGAAATTACGGCAGACTGATTCACCGTCCGGAGCGGTGACAATTTGTCCGCGACTTCATTGTCCAGTGTTTGGGCAGTGATCGTTTGTGGAGACGCCCCACTGGATAAACCTTTGTCCGTTGTATCGCTGTTCCTCCGGAACTCACAGAGGACTGAGTCATTTTGTTATCCCTTCTGTGGCCGACGTCTGGGCACCGGGGACGCGCGCGAGAAGGCGACAATATTGATCCGCTCTATCGCTCGTTTTTATCTTGGACGGAGCTTACTGCGATTTCACTGAAGTTTTGAATTTCAAATTCACAATATTTTACTGGCGATTGGGCGATGATTCCGTTGCCTCGGCTGATGGATCCTTGGTGTGTTGAGGGTCTGAGCCTCGGACTACAGGAGAAACCGGAAATGCCCCGTCACTCTCCGTGGAACACTGCTCGGAATCGCAACTGCTGGTCGGAGAACTGAAGCAGAAATTAGTTTGTTTGAGGTAAGGGTTTGAATGGGAAGAAAGGACGGGTAGTTGGGGGTTGGATACAGAGACGGCAGATGAGCAATTTTTTTTTTTGTGTGGGAAGAAATTGTTGATGCTGGTTTAAACCGAAGAAGGGCACATAGAGCTGGAGTAACTCAGCGGGTCAGGCAGCATCTCGGGGGGAAAGCAATGGGTGACGTTTCGGCTCGATACCCTTCTTCAGACTGAGAGTCAGAGGAGAGGGGAACAAGTGATATGGATGGTACAAGGTAAAAATAATTGGAAGATATGCAAAAAAGCAGATAATCAAAAAAATACCTTCCCCTCTTTCACCCTCGCCATTTGCCCCTCCCTCTTCCCCTCCCTCTTCCACTCCTCTTCCCCTCTCTCTGACCCTCTCCCCTGCCCCTCCCCTCCCACTGCCCCTCTCCTCCCTCTGCCCATGGGCGGAAATCCAGAGAGGGGGTTGACAGGGGACACACGGCCCCTCCGTGATTTGAGAGGTGGGGGACATTCCGCCCCCCATGTTTTGTAATCCGGGTTTTTTAATTCGGTGAAAAACAATCTATTAAAAATCTCCTCTTTCCGCGAGACATTGGGGGTGGGACTGATCGACGAGAGAGACGTCAGTCAGCAGGTAGTGGGGGCGGGATATGATGATTCAGCGCGATGATTGGAGGAGGGAGTTGTCGGTCAGAGGCGGATGTAGGGGGGTGGGGGTGGGTGGGCCTGAGATAGAGCGCGGTAATTGGTGGAGGGAGACGTCCTGGTGGAGCAAAGATGATAGAGCGGAACTTGAATCTGCCCGTTTGCGGAAGATCCCGCTGCCGATTTTTAGCCGCGCCGTGCGATGAAATGCCCCGCGAATGGACTGATTGAAGCCCCACGATTCGGCGCGGACGAAGCTGCTGTTGTTGGAGATCGGAGTCGGTCACCAACCAGGTCAGCTCCCGATGTTACCGTCCACAAGGCCTACGGCTGATGCCTCGCGCGCGATGTCTGTGTGTGTGTGCGCGCCTCGGATCCACTCATCCCACGGGCCCTCAGCAATCTCGCGTAAACAGAACAGAAGGAGAGACAACTGACACGCCCCAACGGAAATATCACCCTTTTATACCCCGATAAACTACAGGCGCCAATTTACAGGGGCAGGCAAACCCTACAAGCCAATTACCGATACCGACGCGAACATACACGGGGAGGTAACTACTTTGCCCAATCACAGATCAGTACACATAACATCCAGGTGCAGGTCACCCTTCTGGACCAATCACAGGTACCAGCGGGAATACACTAAAACAAAGTAGAAACATAAAACACCCCTAACCAATCATAAGCATGCATTCAGCGTCTTTGCACTGCAACGTATCAGAAACCTCTTTGGGAACCCAGACATAGTGGCAACAGGTGGGTCACATGGGCAGAAGCTTCCTGGAGCTTCTTCAGAGTTCCAGACTTAGTGGAGCCAGCTGGGTCACATGGGTCTCTAGCACCTTGCAAAGTAATGTCATTATCAATGAAGCCCATTCTCTCACAGATACTTGCCATTTTCCAAAGTATCCAACCCCCTGAACATTCACAACCTCACCGTGTATCACTCCATCGGTACTTCCACACAGTGTATCACCCCATCAGTACTACCCCACAGTGTATCACTCCATCAGTAACACCCACAGTGTATCACTCCATCAGTACTACCCCACAGTGTATCACTCCATCAGTATTACCCCACAATGATTCGGTCCATCAGTACTACCCCACAGTGTATCACTCCATCAGTACTACCCCACAATGATTCAGTCCATCAGTACTACCCCACCGTCTGTCACTTTAACGGTACTGCCCCACAGTGTATCACTCCATCAATGCTACCACACATTGTGCCAATCCATCAGTACATCCCCAGTATATTACTCCATCGGTACTACCCCACAATATAGTAGTACAACAGTACTGTGGTAGAAATTTGGCTCAACTCAGTATATTATAACTATAATCAACCATTATATTGTATCTGCCAGTAATTATGTGGGCGGGATTTATACGTAGTCTGAGGCGACTTTGCGGCTGGGATTCTCGCGCAGACTCGCTAGTAGTTTTAGTTTAGTTTGAAGAAGCATGGGGGAAGATCGTGCACGAGTTTGACTACGAGTAAGATCAAAATGTATTTATACAAGAAGAAGTTTGGATGAATATCTTATTGTTTTTACTACTACAATAAAGAAACTATTAATCAAGAGACTGTGTTTGGAAGATGTATCTTTCGACGGCATTGAATGTCTCGTGGAGAGCTCGTGTGTGCGTTTCGATCATCTCCTGAACCCCTGTCTTCAGTCATAGTGACTAAAGGAAAGAAATCCGTGAAACGACAAGTCTCACTCCATCATGTCTACCCTAAAGAGTGTCACTCCAGTAGTGTCACCATACATTGTATCACTTCATTAGTACTACACAGCGTGACACTACATGAGTTCCACCCCACAATGTGTCACTCCGCCAGTCATTCACCATAGCGTGTCACTCCATCAGTACTACCCCTATGTGTCCCTCCATTACTCCTCCCCCTCAGTGTGTCACTCCATCAGTACTACCTCAGTGTGTCATTCCAGCTGTACTATCACACAATGTATCACTCCATCAGTACTACCCTACCCCGTGTACCAGACCACTACCCCTGAGTGTCACTCCATCAGTACTTCACCAAAGTGTGTCACTTCATAAGCACTACCCCACTGATTGTGTGACTTCATCAGTACGACCCCTCAGTGTGTCAATCCATCTGAACTACCTCACATGTTACACTCCTTCAGTGCTACCCTACAGTGTGTCACACCATCAGTCCCACCCGGAGAGTTGTCATTCCATCAGTACTACCCCACAGTGTCACTCCATCAGTTGCCATACATTTGGTCACTTCATAAGTACTACTCCACAGATTGTCACTCCATCGGTACCTCCCCACAGTGTATCCATCAGCACTACTCCACTGTGTGTCGGTCCCAGTACGACCCCATAGTGCGTCACTCCATCAGTACTACCCCGACGTGTATCACTCCATCAGGACTACTCCACAGTGTGGCACTCCATCGGTGCTAACACAAATTGTGTCACTCCATCAGTGAGGTTCCCCAGTATGTCACTCCATCTGTACTTCCCCACAGTGTGTCAGTCCATCAGTAATACCCCGAAGTTTGTCACTCCATCAGTACTATCCTACAGTGTGCCACTCCATCAGCTCTGTCACACAGTGGCAGTCCATCATTAATATGGCAGTGTTTCCCCGTCAGTCCTATTCCACAGTATGCCATTACACCAGTACTTACACGCAATGCCCCACAGTGTGTCAATCCTTCCTTACCATCTCACTTTACTCCAGCATCCATCAGTACTATCCCACAGTGTGTCACTCAATGAGTACTGCCTCACAGCGCATCAATCCATCAGTACTCCCCCTCTGAATGTCATTACGTCAGTACTACCCCAGATTATGTCACTCCATCAGTACAACCTCGCAGTGAGTCGATTCATCAGTACCACCCCTCAGATTGGCACACCATCAGAACCATCCCACAGTGTGCCTTTCAATCAGTAATACCCCACAGTGTGTAACTCCATCAGCGCTACTCCACAGTGTGTCACTCCATCAGTACTACTACACAGTGTGTAATTCCATCAGTTATACCCCACTGTTTGTTACTCCATCAGAACCTCCCCACAATGTGTCACCATCAGAACTACCTGACAGGTTATCGTTCCAGCATTATCCCACAGTGTGTCACTCCATCACTACTACACCAAAGTGTGTCCCTCCATCAGAACTACTCCAGAATATGTCATACATCAGTACTACCCCACAGTGTGTCACCCCATCAATACTACTCCACATTGTGTTGCTCCATCAGCACTACACCAAACTATGCCACTCCATCAGGACAATCACAGAGCGTGATGTTCTGGGCCTCCTCCATTGTCAGAGTGAGGCCCAGCGCGAATTGGTGAAACAGCAGCTCATATTTCGCTTGGGTAGCTAACACCCCAGCGGTATGAACATTGACTTCTCTAACTACAAGTAGCCCTTGCTCTCCATCTTTCTCCATCCTCTTCCCGTTCCCAGTTCTCCCACCAGTCTTACTGTCTCCGACTTCATTCTATCTCTGTCCCGCCCACTCCTGTGACATCAGTCTGAAAAAGGATCTCGCCCAGAAACGTCACCCATTCCTTCTCTCCAGTGATGCTGCCAGTCCCGCTGATTTACTCCAGCATTTTGTGTCTATTTACCCTACAGAGTGTGCTACCAAAAATATTATCACTTCATCAGTACTACATGTGTACCACCCCACAATATGTCACTCCATCAGTAATGCGCCATAGTGTGTCACCCCATTCGTATTACCCTACAGTCAAAAGTGAAATTATGTCAATAAAACCTCAAGAGTCGACGCACTTCCTAAAATCCCCTTTCAGAATTGCTACGGAAAAAAATAAATATCTTGGAGTTCACGTAACTAGAAAATACACTTCTTTATTTCAAGCAAATTTCCCCCCTTACTCAATTCTGGAAAACACTTCCGATGTCTCTCATAGGCAGAATAAAGGCCATAAAGATGATCTTCCTCCCACAAATCATGTACTAATAGCAATCAATACCGATATACCTTCCTAAATATTTAAAAAAAAACTTGATTCTCTGATCACAAATTTTATTTGGGATTATAAAACACATAGAATCCATAAACGACATCTATGTAAATCCAAAGAAATTGGTCGATTGGCTCTCCCCAATTTTTTATACTATTATTGGGCAACGAATATTAAAAACGTAATCTATTGGTTGGACAACACATGCCAACATGTAAAATGGTTAACAATGGAGAGAGAGGATTGTTCGCCTTTTAATATAGGCGCGATTCTTCTCTCTCCTATAAATTTGAAGAAAACAGTATATGAGAACAATCTGATTGTCCACGGTTCCCTGCGAATCTGGAAACAAGTGGTTAACCCTTAAACTGAGAAATGTATCTCTTCTCTTACCAATTGCCAACAATCCTTCGTTCAAGCCATCTATTTTAGACAAAACGTTCACACATTGGGAACGATTTGGAATCAAAAAATTCGGAGATCTTTATGAGATGGGAACTCTGCTCTCATTTCAAGAATTACTGTCGAAATATCACCTGAAAGGTAGCCAATATTTTAGATATCTTCAAATACGAGACTATCTGAAATCCAAGATGTATGAATAGAAACTCAGTCAATCAAATTAATTTCATATTTGTATAATACCCTTTTAAATATAGAAATCCCATCGTCAGAAGTAATTAGAAGAGCTTGGGAAGATGAACTGAGCCTAAAAATTCTAAAAGACAGATGGGAGGAAAACCTTCTATATATACGCAATTGTACGATTAACGTTAGGCATTCGTTAATCCAATTTAAAATACTGCGCCGACTCTATTATTCAGAGTCTAAACTGAATAAGATCTTTCCAAATGTATCTCCTATTTGTGATAAATGTATTCTTCAGGAAGCAACTATAACCCATTCCTTTGTCTTTTACATAATTTCTGGAGAGGATTTTTTTTTTTTTTCAAAAACACTAAACATACAATTGGATCCCGACACGGAATTGATCACCCTAGATACGTCAGAAGCCTGTTCTGAGCTATCACTATTTCAAAGACGTTTCCTTCATTATGGCCTGATAACGTCGTAAAAACTAATACTTAAATTTTGGAAACATATATCAATCCCTACTTTTAAGATGTGGATTATAAACATGTCCGAGACGCTACATCTTGAAAATATTAGACTTGTCTTGGCAGAAACACCAGAGCATTTTTCGAAGACATGGACACCATTCATTGATTTATTACAAGGATAGTTTGGTACAACACAACTTTGGATTTAAATCTAATTACGGGTTGGGTGAGGTGGGAGGGGAGGGATGTGAGGCAGGTATACCACCACTTTTTTCTTTCTTTCTCTTTTAGTCTTTTTTTTATTTTCTATTCCTCTTTTATTTCTTTCATTTATTCACTCTTTGGCTACACTTCTTTGATAGTCTAGGGGTCCTATCTTTGCACAGCTCACTTTTCCCTTGCTTTTTCTCCTTTCTTTTTTCGAACTAAAGCTAAAAAGTTAAAAATGAAGTTGTACAATAACTGTATAATTTTATATGCCGTTGGTTCTATTGCTGTACACTTGCTTCTAATTAAAAAAAAAAGTATTACCCCACAGTGTGTCACTCCATCAATGCTCCCCCTCAGTGAGTCGCTCCATCAATGCTCCCCCTCAGTGAGTCGCTCCATCAATACTACCCCACAGTGTGTAATTCCATCTGCACTACCACACAGTGTATTACTCTATCAATACTACCCTACCCCGTTTGTCACATTCAAATGTACTGTCCGGAGTGTCACTCCATCAGTACTACTCCTCAGTGTCATTCCACCAGTTCTGCCCCAGAGTGTTTCCCTCCATCAGTACTACCATAGAATGTGTCACTACATCAGTACTACCCCAAAGAATGTCACTCCATCAGCATTACCCTAGAATATTTCATTACATGAGTATGTGTCTCTCTATCAGTGCTACAACACAATGTGTCATTTCATCAGGACTACCCCACAGTGTGTCATTCCATAGGTTCCAGCAGAAAGTGTCATTATTTCAGTGCTACCCCACAGCGTGTCATTACATCAGTACTAGCCCCACTGTGTCACTCCATACAAGGCTAATTCCCGGTATGGCGGGACTGTCACATGCTGAGAGAATGGAGCGGCTGGGCTTGTATACTGTGGAGTTTAGAAGGATGAGACGTTATCTCATTTAAACATATAAGATTGTTAAGGGCGTTGACACGCTAGAGGCCGGAAACATGTTCCCGATGTTGGGGGAAGTCCAGAGCCAGGGGCCAAAGTATAAAAATAAGGGGTAAGCCATTTAGAACGGAGACGAGGAAACACTTTTTCTCACATAGAGTGGTGAGTCTGTGGAATTCTCTGCCTCAGAGGGAGGTGGAGGTAGGTTCTCTGGATGCTTTCAAGAGAGAACTAGATTGGGGTCTTAAAAATAGCGGAGTCAGGGGATATGGGGAGAAGGCAGGAACGGGGTACTGATTGGGGATGATCAGCCACGATCACATTGAATGGCGATGCTGGCTCGAAGGGCCGAATGGCCTACTCCTGCACCTATTGTTTATTGTCTATTGTCTGTCACGACAACCCCACAGTGTGTCATTCCAATAGAACTACCCCACGGTGTGTCACTCAATCAGTACTATTTCACAGGGTCATTCCAATAGTGCTGCCCCACAGTATCACTTCCATCAGTACTACCCCACGGAATGTCAGTCCATCTGTACTACCACACAGCGCATCAGTCCATCAGTACTGCTCCAGTGTGTCCCTCCATCAGTATCACCACAGTGTGTCCCTCCATCAGTACCACCACATGTGTGTCCTCCATCAGTACCACCACAGTGTGTCCCTCCATCAGTACCACCACAGTGTGTCACTCCATCAGTACCACCACAGTGTGTCACTGCGTCAGTACCACCACAGTGTGTCCCTCCATCAGTACCACCACAGTGTGTCCCTCATCAGTACCACCACAGTGTGTCCCTCCATCAGTACCACCACAGTGTGTCACTCCATCAGTACCACCACATGTGTGTCACTGCGTCAGTTCTGCCCCATTTTTATCCCTCCATCAGTAATATCCGACTGTGTCACTCCATCAGTGGACGGAGAGAGGGCAACCCAGAGAGGGGGAATAGAGAGCGTAGGAGAGAGAGTAACAGTTCAGAGAGAGTGACAGCAGTAAGGATGGAGGGGGAGAGAAAGAGAGGGGGGAGAGGTGCTGCATCATTCGCCGTTTTATTTAGATTTAGGACAATCCTGAGGCGGCAATGTTTCTGTTCTCCGAGTGTCGTGAGTCTCTGGGTCGTTCCTCCTCAGAGGTGATGAAGGCAGAGAATGTTATTGTCCCATGCTATAGTCAGATCTATTCCAGGCAAGCAGGGAGTGAATGGTTACCGGGGTCAGTCAGCGTGAGTGTGGGGTTGAGTTCACAGTCAGTCAGTGAAGCTGCGATCATATTGAGTGGTGAAACAGAGTGTTGGGGGGGGGCATTTTAGTCCGAGTTGATGTGTTGAACTAATTCTTCAACCTGTGGACAAAGGTCGCCCAGTCCAGTCCACCTTCAAACTGGGCACCAGAAGCCCTGAGAGGGTCCCTGGAATTTGGCATTGCCTTGCTGAGTGAAACGGATTCAAGGAAATCAGACAAACAACATGAGGTGGAGAGTTGGATCTGATGGAGTTTGAAACAATATTCCCTTTGCTGGAACAATGCCGCCTCTCCCAATTTCCATCCCTCAGTATCTATCGCCACAATTCCCAGTCTTTGGAGTTTCTCAATCAATTCCCTGAATGAATCACAACCTGTCTGTCTCAGTAGGGATTTTACTCGGCTGATGTCATCTGTTTGTGAATCATTTCAAAATCTCTATTCTTAAACTCTGTTGAAACTTCACTGTCCCGGTGGAGACGGAAATGGTATAAAATCTCCAGAAAATGTTCTGCCTCAGCATTTCATTCCGAGACATTACCGGTAGCTCACGGGGAAACTGCGCTGGGCAGAGAAAATGGGGCTGAGTGAAAACTGGAGCAATTTTACAGTGTGGGAGAAAATCGTGTACGTGATCATTGCTGCCGTTGGAGTCCCTGGTAAGTGAGCAGAACAATTCAAGTTTTATAACCCCGTGTGTTAACTGGTGTTGACCTGATTCGTGGTTGGTTGTTGGTTTCTTGGTCCTCCAAAATATTCCAAATGGAATTTAAACTGGAGGTGGTGGAGGGAAGACTTAAGCAGAAAGGGTTTTTGGGAAGAAAGAGCTACCTTAAATTTAGTTGCATCTGGTTGGGTAACTATGGTAGGGTGGAGATTATTCCATGCTTTAATTGTGCGGCGGAAGAACGAATTGCGGTACACATCTGTCTTGGTAGCTGGAATCACAAATTGGATCGAATGCCCTCGTCTGCTCCTAATTGGTTTTGGTTTGGTGTAGGTCTTGTAATCTATGTCGAGCTGACCATTTAACATTTTGTAAAAACAGGTCAAACGGTGAGCTTCACGTCTGTCTTGGAGAGGGTTCCACCCCAGAGAATTCAGCAGTTTGGTAACACTCGCTTATCTCTCATAGGTGTTAGTAACAAATCGAGCTGCCTGTCTTTGGACACGTTCGATGGAAGAAATGTTTTTATTTGTGTATGAGTCCCATGTTGCAACTGCGTAGTCCAAATGAGGTCTAACGAGGGTGAAGTATAGCTTCTCCTTGACAGAAGTTGAACAATGATGAAAGTTGCGCCTCAGAAAATTTAGGACACCTGTTGCTTTCACCGTTGAATGATGAGTCTGACCATTCCCAACGCAGATCATTCTGCAATTTGATGCCAAGATACTTGGTTTGTTTGGATTCTTCAAGGGTGGTACCAAGTATATTGTACGATGTTTCGCCTGGATTCCTCTTTCAGGTGACACGCATGGTTTCACATTTGGAAGGGTTCTCATCATGTTACAAGTTCCCAACTGATGATCGTTGTACAAGAATATGTGAAGATATCAATCCTCGCAGTGAAATATTTGTGAATTAACGCTGTGATTTGTCTTATTTCCAGACAGCTGAAACTAACCCTCTTTTTCTCTCACTGCTGTCGGCCGGGAGCCACAAGAATGTTGTTCTTGCCTTCAGTGGGACGTTGCCCAGAGTTGTCCCAGTGCTCGGGACAGGCAGGCAGGCAGCTCTCCGGGACGGTGTGACTGGGAAAGAGAGGTTCACATTGTGAAGTTCACTGTGTCTGAGTTATTGATCTGAGTGAACACTCGCTCCTGTAGACAATGTGTCTCCCTGTGGAGTCTGTCTGTCACAGTCGGATTCCACCCACAGGCTGTTGCTCAATAATTGGATCATTTCCTGAACCAGTGGCCGCGGATCTGCCGGCGTGTGTGTGTGTGTTGTTACTTCACCTGCACCATCTTGAGTCTGCTGAGATTAGCCGCTGTATGTCTAAACTAACTCGACTAATACCCCCCCCCCCCCCCGTCTCTGTGCTTTGGTACATATATCCCACACCGTCCATACATGCGGATAATAGGTTGCATTCCTGCCACCGTCTGGATTTCGTGTGTGGGAAAGAACTGCAGATGATAGTTTAAATCGAAGATAGACACAAAGTGCTGGAGTAACTCAGCGGGACGGGGCATCATCTCTGGAGAGAAGGAATGGGTGACGTTTCGGATCAAGACCCTTCTTCAGTCCCATTCCTTCTCTCCAGAGATGCTGCCTGTCCCGCTGAGTTACTCCGCTTTCTGCGTCGACCGTCTGGACCAGAAGGGGTGGACTCCCATTTGCAACAATTGGCCTCTGCTTCAGGAGGGAAGTGTGAAGGGCACCTTGTGTGGGGAGGGAGAGAAAGAGGAATATCAGGGATGATTGGATATGGCGGCCATTGTAGTGCGTTCTTCCCCCAGCTTTACCTTTACCTTTAGAAAGGAGATGAGGAGGAATTTCTTTAGACAGAGGGTGGTGAAGCTGTGGAATTCATTGCGGCAGATGGGGGTGGAGGCCAAGTCAATGGATAGTTTAAAGACGGAGAGTGATAGATTCTTGATTAGTGCGGGTGTCGGGGGTTACGGGAGAAGGCAAGAGAATGGGGGTTGAGAGGGAAAGATAGATCCGCCATGATTGAATGGCGGAGTAGACATGATGGGCCGAATGGCCTAATTCTGCTCCTATCAGCTGCACTCTTGTGTAAAGTGTTTAAGAAGTAACTGCAGATGCTGGAAAATCGAAGGTAGACAAAAGTGCTGGAGAAACTCAGCGGGTGAGACAGCATCAATGGAGCGAAGGAAATAGGTAACTATTTCCAGTCTGAAGAACGGTTTCGGCCCGAAACGTTACCTGTTTCCCTCGTTCCATAGATGCTGCCTCACCCGCTGAGTTTCTCCAGCACTTTTGTCTACTCTTGTGTAATTCTTTTCTGAGTAATTTCCCCTATCTGTGCTGAATGCTAACCTGGTTCTGGAAGGGCAGAGTTTGGGGATAATGCAATAGATTAAGTAGTTTGTATCAAGAAGCCATTGGGATAACCTCAGTGGAAGCTTGAGAGTGATGAGTGGTGAGTGTGGAATTCTCTGTCTCAGAGGGCGGTGGAGGCCGGTTCTCTGGATGCTTTCAAAAGAGAGCTAGATTGGGCTCTTAAAAATAGCGGAGTCAGGGGATATGGGGAGAAGGCAGGAACGGGGTACAGGTTGGGGATGATCGGCCATGATCACATTGAATGGCGGTGCTGGCTCGAAGGCCAAATGGCCTGCTCCTGCACCTGTTGTCTACTGAACTCACTGTGGAATGAATCCATTAACGGAGCCACTCTGCTGCTGCTGCTGCCGGATTCTAAGTTGTCCCTGCCTTCCCTCTGGAAGTCTCCCTCCATCAGATGCCGAGTTCCCAGAGCCCTGGTTAAACGGGGCCGGCCGGTCACGGTTAAGTCTGTGAAAGCGGCCCCATCACAGACTGTGAGCAGCAGCAGGGGTTAACTATAGAAAGGACAATTGCGCCTATTGTAGCGGGTGGCTACTCGTTCCCTCCCCGCCCTTTATCCCGCCCGCCCGTCGCCTTATCTTCTCTCCCTGAAGCAGGCAGGCAAGTTGGGCACAGTCGGAGCCGGCTCTGACATTGTTAAACTTGCAGCAGCCGCGCACCGACTCCAACACTCCTGATCTTGAGCTGAAGTCGAGCCGGTGTTCAGCCCCAGAGACCGTGTTGAGTAAATGCCCAGTGTCCGTTCCCTTGTCTTTCCGCAGTGAATTTAGTGGCGATTGTGATCCTGTCCCGGGGAAAGTGCGGCCTCTCCACCTGCACCACTCGCTACCTGGTGGCCATGGCAGCGGCCGATCTACTGGTCCTCATCACCGAGGTCATTTTGTATCTGCTCCGATATCATTACTTTTATTGGAGTTTCCTGACCGTCACCCCTGTGTGCAGTGTTAACTATGTGCTGAAGAATGCAGCTACAGACTGTTCTGTCTGGTTCACCGTCACTTTCACCTTTGATCGCTTTGTTCGCCATTTGTTGCCAGAAGCTGAAAACTAAATATTGCAGCGGGAAAACTGCGGCTGTGGTTCTGGCAACAGCCGGCGTTCTGCTCTGTCTGAAAAACCTTCCCCGCTACTTCACACAGGAACCCCGGACAATCATCGACAATGTCCCGTGGGGCTGTGCCATGGTGGACAGTTATTACACTGACCCCGGGTGGGTGGCATTTGACTGGATCGACACGTTTTTAACTCCGTTCCTCCCTTTCGCTGTAATCTTGCTGCTCAACGCTCTGACAGTCCGCCACATTTTAGTGGCCAGTCGGGTCCGTAAGGGGCTGAGGGGTGAGAGCAAGGGGGAGAACCGCAGAGACCCGGAGATGGAGAGCAGGAGGAGGTCAATGGTTTTACTCTTCACCATCTCCGGCAGTTTCGTCCTCCTGTGGCTGACGTATGTTGTAGAATTCGTCTATTATCAGATCACAGGATTTGGAACTGGTCGGAATGATTCTCAATGGATCTTTAGCTACGTCGGATATTTGCTGAGGAATCTCAGCTGCTGCACCAACACATTTATTTACGCGGTGACCCAGTCCAAGTTCAGGGAGCAGGTGAAGAGCGCGGTGAGATATCCGCTCACGTCAGTGCTTCGGCTCATGAATAAATCCGCACCCTGAGCGCATCCATCCCAGAGGCCGGGCGGGCGCAGTGTGTCCGCTCCGGGCCCCGGCTCCTGACATTCACCGCCAGAGCCATGAGTGTACATCACATCAAACTGTATTAAGATTTACACAAATCTTTAATCAGCCACAGTAACTTTGGCAGCATTACAAAACGAGGTGTTGTCCAGTACATCCTAGCTGCT
>JAXLNO010003151.1:168223-203223 GCA_038087875.1 Malacoraja senta
CTCTTCAATTCCTCTTGTTATAAAGGCCAACATGCCATTCGCTTTCTTCACTGCCTGCTGTACCTGCATGCTTACTTTCATAGACTGATGTACAAGGACCCCCAGATAATGTTGTACTTCCACTTTTCCCAACTTGACGCCATTTAGATAGTAATCTGCCTTCCTGTTTTTGCTACCAAAGTGGATAACCACACATTTATCTTCATTAAACTTCATCTGCCATGCATCTGCCCACTCCCCAACCTGACTAAGTCACCCTGCATTCTCATAGCATCCTCCACCCAGCTTTGTGTCATCTGCAAAGTTTCTAATGTTACTTTGAATCCCTTCATCCAAATCATTGATGTATATTGTAAATAGCTGCGGTCCCAGCACCGAGCCTTGCGGTACCCCACTAGTCAATGCCTGCCATTCTGAAAGGGACCCGTTAATCCCTACTCTTTGTTTCCTGTCTGCCAACCACTTCTCTATCCATGTCAGCACTTTACCTCCAATACCATGTGCCCTAATTTTGCCCACTAATCTCCTATGTGGGACCTTATCAAATGCTTTCTGAAAGTCCAGGTACACTACATCCACTGGCTCTCCCTTGTCCATTTTCCTAGTTACATCTTCAAAAAATTCCAGAAGATTAGTCAAGCATAATTTCCCCTTCGTAAATCCATGCTGACTCGGACCGATCCTGTTACTGCTATCCAAAATGTGCGGCTATCTCATCTTTTATAATTGACTCCAGCAACTTCCCCACCACCGATGTCAGGCTAACTAGTCTATAATTCCCAATTTTCTCTCTCCCACCTTTCGTAAAAAGTGGGAAAACATTAGCTACCTTCCAATCCACAGGAACCGATCTTGTGTCTATAGGACATTGGAAAATTATCACCAATGCATCCACGATTTCTAGAGGCACTTCCTTAAGTACCCTGGGATGCAGACCATCAGGCCCTGGGGATTTATCAGTCTTCTGTCCCATCAGTCTATCCAACACCATTTCCTGCCTAATGTGGATTTCCTTCAGTTCCTCCGTCACCCCAGATCCTCTGGCCACTACTATATCAGGAAGATTATTTGTGTCCTCCTTATTGAAGACAGATCCAAAGTACCTGTTCAACTCATCTGCCATTTCCTTGTTCCCCATAATAAAGTCACCTTTTTTCGGTCTTCAAGGGTCCAACGTTGGTCTTAACTAATTGTTTCCTCTTCACATACCTAAAGAAGCTTTTACTGTTCTGCTTTATATTCTTGGCTAGCTTACCTTCGTACCTCATCTTTTCTCCCCGTATTGTCTTTTTGGTTATCTTCTGTTGTTCTTTAAACATTACCCAATCCTCTTGCTTCCCGCTCATCTTTGCTACGTTGTACTTCTTCGCTTTAATTTTGATACTGTCCCTGACGTCCCTTGTCAGCCATGGTCGTCCCTTTCTCCCCTTGGAATCATTCTTCCTGCTAGGAATTAACTGATCCTGCACCTTCTGTATTATTCTTAGAAACACCTGCCATTTTTGTTCCACTGTCATCCCTGCTAGTGTATCTTTCCAGTCAACTTTGGCCAGCTCCTCCCTCATGGCCCCATAGTCCCCTTTATTCAACTGACACTGACACCTCATCTCTCAGATTCAGATACAACTTTATTGTCATTGTGCAGTGTACAGCACAGAGACAACGAAATGCAGTTAGCATCTCCCTAGAAGAGCGACATAAATATGAGCAATAAATAAATCTATTTACGTGCATACAGTCATAGTATTTTTCCTGGTGGGAGGAGTGTCCGGGGGGGGGGGGGGGTGATTGGCAGTCACCGAGGTACAGTGTTGAGTAGTGTAACAGCCGCAGGGAAGAAGCTGTTCCTGGACCTGCTGGTCCGGCAACGGAGAGACCTGCAGCGCCTCCCGGATGGTAGGAGGGTAAACAGTCTGTGGTTGGGGTGAGAGCAGTCCTTGGCGATGCTGAGCGCCCTTCGCAGACAACGCTTGCTTTGGACAGACTCAATGGTGGGGAGTGAGGAACCGGTGATGCGTTGGGCAATTTTCACCACCCTCTGCAGTGCTTTCCGGTCAGAGACAGAGCAGTTGCCATACCATACTGTGATGCAGGTGGTAAGGATGCTCTCGATGGTGCAGCGGTAGAAGTTCACCAGAATCTGAGGAGAGAGATGGACCTTCTTTAGACTCCTCAGGAAGAAGAGACGCTGGTGAGCCTTCTTGACCAGAGTTGATGTATTGTGGGTCCAAGAGAGGTCATCGGAGATGTTGACCCCCAGAAACCTGAAGCTGGAAACACGTTCCACCTCCGTCCCGTTAATGTGCATGGGGGTGTGTGTGCCGCCCCTAGACTTCCTGAAGTCTACAATGAGCTCCTTGGTCTTCTTGGAGTTAAGGGCCAGGTTGTTGTCAGCGCACCATGCTGCTAAGAGCTAGACCGCCTCCCTATAGGCCGACTCATCGTTGTTGCTGATGAGGCCAATCACCGTTGTATCATCTGCATACTTGATGATGGTGTTAGTACGATGTACAGGTGTGCAGTCGTAGGTGAAGAGGGAGTAGAGGAGGGGGCTCAGCACACAGCCCTGTGGAACGCCGGTGTTCAGGGTGAGGGTTGAAGAGATGTGCTTGTCTAACCTAACAGACTGGGGTCTGTTGGTTAGAAAGTCCAATATCCAGTTGCAGAGGGAGGAGTCGATGCCCAGGTCACCGAGTTTCGTGATCAGTTTAGAGGGTATGATGGTGTTGAATGCTGAGCTGTAATCGATGAACAGCATTCTTACGTAAGTGTCTCTGTTGTCGAGGTGGGAGAGGGCGGAGTGAAGTGCCGTTGAGATGGCATCCTCTGTACTCCTGTTCTTGCGGTAGGCAAACTGATAGGGATCCAATGTGGGGAGCAGGCAGCCTTTGAGGTGTGCCAGGACCAGCCTCTCGAAGCACTTGGCGATGATGGGAGTAAGTGCAAGTCGTTGAGGCTCGCCGCAGTGGAGTGTTTTGGCACCGGCACGATGGAGGTGGATTTAAGGCACGTGGGCACAACTGCTTGGGCAAGTGACAGGTTGAAGATGTCAGTTCAGACGTCTGTCAGCTGTGCAGCACGGGCCCTGAAGACGCGCCCGGGGATGCCGTCAGGGCCAGCAGCCTCACGTGCATTAGTCCTACTCAGTGCCACGTACACGTCGAAGTTTTCCCTCTCTCTCCAATTGTAGATTAAACCTGACCATGTTTATGGTCACTGCCTCCTAATGGCTCATTAACCTCGAGGTCCTTTATCAAATCCAGTTCATTACATAACACCAAATCCAGAATTGCCTTCTCCCTGGTAGGCTCCAATACAAGCTGTTCAAAGAATCCATCACAAAGGCACTCTACAAAGTCCCTTTCTTGGGGTCCAGTACCAACCTGATTTTCCCAGTCTACCTGCATGTTGAAATCTTCCATAACCACAGTATTACTTTTACTACATACCAATTTTAACTCCTGATTCAACTTGCGCCCTATGTCCAGGCTACTGTTTGGGGGCCTGTAGGTTAGTCCCAATAGGGTATTTTTCCCTTACAATTCCTTAGTTCTATCCATACTGACCCCACATCTCCTGTTTCAATGTTACCCTTGCAAGGGACTGAATTTCATTCCTCACCAACGGGGCAACCCCACCCCCTCTGCCCACCTGTCTGTCTTTTTGTAAGGACGTATACCCTTGAATATTCAGTTCCCAGCCCTGGCCCTCTTGCAGCCATGTCTCAGTAATTCCCACAACATCATACTTGCCCATTTCTAACTGAGCCTCAAGCTCATCCACTTTATTCCTTATACTTTGCACATTCATATAAAGTACTTTGACCTCCGTATTCACTTCCCCCTCGCAATTGGCCCTGACCATACTCTGTTGTCCATTCTCAAGCTTTCCTTCCCATTAATTCGAGAATCTTTTGTAATTTTTCCTGTAGCCACTTCCCCTTCAACTCCATCTTTATACTCCCAATTTGTCAATCCTTTCCCCCCACTATTTAGTTTAAACCCACACGTGTAGCCCTAGCAAACCTGCCTGCCAGAATGTCGGTCCCCCTCCAGTTAGGGTGTAACCCGTCCCTTTGTACAGGTCATCCCTATCCCAGAAGAGATCCCAGTGGTCTATAAATCTAAATCCTTGCTCCCTGCACCCGCCCCTCAGCCACACAGAGGGAGAGACAGACAGAGAAAGATAGCGAGAGAGACAGACAGAGAGAGATAGCGAGAGAGACAGAGAGAGAGAGAGAGGAGAGAGAGACGGAGGGAGAGAGAGAGACGGAGGGAGAGAGAGGGAGAAAGAAAGACAGACTCAGAAAGAGAGAGACAGAGAGAAACAGACAGGGAGACAGAGAGACACAAAGAGTGAGTGATAGAGAGAGGGAGACAGAGAGAGACACACACACATAGATAGAGTGGGAGAGAGAGACAGGCAGATAGAGAGACAGAGACACAAAGGGAGAGAGACTGAGAGAGAGAGGGATAGAGAGAGACAGAGAGAGGGAGGGAGAGAAGGAGAGAGAGAGACAGAGAGGCAGAGAGAGGGAGAGAGAAAGAGAGAGAGAGAGACACTCAGAGAGAGACACACAGAGAGTAACACAGAGAGAGTGAGAGACAGAGGGAGAGAGAGACAGAGAGGAGAGAGAGAGACAGAGGGAGAGAGAGAGAGAGAGAGAGGGGGGAGGCAGGGACATGGAAAGAGGGAGTGACAGAGACAGACATGGAGAGAGATACAGAGAGAGAGAGAAAGAGTCAGAGAGAGAGACAGAGGGAAACAGAGAGAGAGAGAGAGCGACCGGGAGAGAGAGAGAGGAACAGAGAGAGAGAGACAGACAGACAGAAAGGGAGAGAGACAGAGAGAGAGAGGGGGAGGAACAGAGAGAGACAGACAGAGAATGAAACAGAGAGAGACAGAGACACAGAGAGAGACAGACAGAGAGAGAGGCAGCGAGAGAGCGTGGGAGAGAGACTCAGAGAGATAGAGAGACACCGAGAGTCAGGGACAGAGAAAGCGACAGAGAGAGAGACAGAGAGAGGGAGAGAGACAGAGAGACAGACAGAGAGAATGAAAGACAGAGATTGAGAGACAGAGAGAGGGACAGGGACAGAGTAAGAGATGGCGAGAGAGAGACAGAGAGAGCGAGAGACAGAGAGAGCGAGAGACAGAGAGGGAGAAAGACAGAGAGTGACAGTGACAGAGACAGAGAGAGAAACAGGGAGAGGGAGGGGGGAGGGAGAGACAGAAAGAAAGACAGCGAGAAGGGGAGAGAGAGACACAGAGAGGAGGAGAGAGAGAGAGAGAGGGAGACAGACTCAGAAAGAGTGACAGACAGAGAGAGATACAGAGAGAAACAGAGAGAGAGATGCAGAGAGAGAGAGAGATGGACAAAAGGAGAGAGGGAGAGAGAAAGAGAGACAGACTCAGATCGAGAGAGGGAGAGAGAGAGACGGAGAGAGAGACAGAGACAGAGGGAGGGAGAGAGAAATAGAGAGAAGCAGGGAGAGTGGGAGAGGCAGACAGAGAGCGACAGACAGGAAGAGACAGATACAGAGAGAGGGAGGCAGACAGAGAGTGGGTGAGAGAGAGAGAGAAACACACAGATACAGAGAGTGGGAGAGTCAAGTCAAAACAACTCTCGTTGGCCAAAGTGCTTTACATTTGTTATAAGAATAGCATAAACAAAACAAACCACATACATATATACATGTAGCCCTCACTCAGAGGACGTCAGCAAAGGCTTGGGAGTATAGATAAGATTTTAGTCTTGACTTAAAAGAGTCGATGGAGGGGGCAGTTCTGATGGGGAAAGGGGATGATGTTCTACAGTCTAGGAGCTGCAACCGCAAGGGCGCGGTCGCCCCTGAGCTTATGCCTAGACCGTGGGATATTCAGCAACCCCAAGTCGGCCGATCTGAGGGGCCTGGAGGTGGAGTGGTGTGGTGTGAGAAGACTTTTTATGGCTTTGTAGACATGGAGGAGGATCTTGAAGTTTATACGGAACCGCACAGGGAGCCAGTGGAGAGAGGCCAGGATCGGGGGGGGGGTGATGTGGTCCCTTTTTCGGGTGCCTGTCAGGAGTCTCGCTGCGACGTTTTTGGACCAGTTGCAGGCGGGACAGGGAAGATTGGCTGATCCCAGTGTAAAGGGAGTTGCAGTAATCTAGGCGAGAGGAGATGAATGTGTGGATGATCTTTTCGAGGTCATCAAACTGGAGGAATTGTTTTATTTTAGCTATCGTCCAGAAGCTGAAGGAAGCTAGCTTTTACCACGGCATTGACTTGTTTGTCAAATTTCAGTGCTGAGTCAAATATCATGCCAAAGTTTTTTGACGTGAGGTTTGAGTAGTGGGGTGAGGCTTCCAAGGCTGCCTGCTATCATTTTGATTGAGTCCGAGGGGCTGAGAAGGATGACCTCAGACTTACTCTCATTTATTTGGAGGAAGTTCTGGGCCATCCAACACTTTATATCCTCGAGCCAGCGGGTAAGGTTAAACAGATTTGATTGTTTTTTTGGGCTTCAGGGGGAAATAGAGTTGTGTATCGTCTGCATAGCAATGGAAGGAAATGCCGTGCCTTTCAATGACTTGGCCTAAGGGGAGCATATACAGTGAGAAGAGAATGGGGCCAAGGGTGGAACCTTGTGGAACCCCACAGCAAAGATTAGCTGGGGAGGAGAAAGAGTTAACTCTGTTAGTCGAGAAACTCCTACCTTTGAGGTAGGAGATGAACTAGCTCAGGGCAGTGCCATCAATACCAACCCCATACCGGAGACGGTCAATTAGGATGGTGTGGTCGAAAGTATCAAATGCTGCGCTGAGGTCAAGAAGGAGCAGAATTGCACAGTCGCCGAGTCAATGGTGAACAGTAGGTCATTGTGTAACTTCAACAAGGCAGACTCTGTGCTATGGTGAGCCCTGAAACCTGATTGGAAAGCTTCCAAGATCGTGTTTTGGTGAAAGGTAAAGCATAAGTTGACTTAAAATTACCTTTTCAAGGGCTTTTCAAGGAGAGAGACAGGCAGACAGAGACAGCGAGACAAAGGGAGAGAGAGAGAGAGAGAGGCAGAGAGGGAGGGAGAGACTGGGAGTGAGGATGAGAGAGAGAGACAGACAGAGAGAGAAACAGAGACAAAAAGAGAGAGAGACCAGAGACAGAGAGTGAGAGACAGAGAGAGAGAGAGAGACAGACAGAGACAAAGAGAGAGAGTGGGAGACAGAGAGAGAGAGATAGAGAGAGAGAGAGAGAGACAGAGACAGACAGAGGGAGACAAATAGAGAGAGACAGTGATAGACAAAGGGAGAGAGAGAGACAGACAGAGACAGAGAGAGACAGAGGGAGAGAGAGAGAGACAGACAGATACAGAGAGAGAGAGAGAGGGTGGGAAACAGAGAGAGACGGACAGAGAGAGACAGAGACACAGAGAGAGACCGAGAGAAAGAGACAGGGAGAGAGACAGAGGGAGAGAGAAACAAAGAGAGACTCAGAGAGAGAGAGAGAGACGGAGAGGGACAGAGATAGCGACTGAGAGAGACAGACAGACAGACAGACAGAGAGAAAGACAGAGATAGGGAGAGAGAGAGAGAGAGAAGAGAGAAAGAGAGGGGAAGAGAGAAAGAGAGACAGACTCAGAAAGAGAGAGAGACAGGGATAGAGAGGGAGAGACACAGACAGACAGAGAGACGGAGAGAGACAGAGAGAAAGAGACAGGCTCAGAAAGAGAGAGGGAGAGAAAAATAGAGAGAGGCAGGGAGAGAGGGAGAGACAGACACAGAGAGAGAGACAGACACAGAGTGAGTGACAGATTGAGAGACAGAGAGACACGGAGAGAGCGACACAGAGAGACAGAGAGAGGGAGGGAGAGACAGAGAGAGAGACAGACGGGGAGAGAGAGACAGGCAGAGAGAGACGGGGAGAGAGACACAGAGAGAGACAGACAAAGAGAGAGAAACAGAGAGAAAAATAGAGAGAGAGAGAGTGAGAGGGGGGACAGAGAGAGACAGAGGGAGACATAGAGAGATACAGAGAAAGAGACAGAGAGACACATGGAGAGAGAGCGACACACAGAGACAAAGTGGGAGAGAGAGACAGAGACAGAGAGACACAAAGGGAGAGGGAGAGAGAGAGAGATTGACAGACAGAGAGGCAGAGGCAGAGTGAGAGACAGAGAGAGAGACAGAGAGAGAGACTGAGAGAGAGTGAACGACAGAGTTAGAGACAGAGGGGGAAACAGAGAGACAGGGAGAGACAGACATACACAGAGGGAGCGGGAGAAACAGAGAGAGACAGACAGAGAGAGGGAGACAGAGACACAGACAGAGAAAGAGAGAGACAGAGAAAGAGACAGACAGAGATAGAGGGAGAGAGAAAGAGAGAGAGGGACAGAGAAAGCTTCACAGAGAGACAGACAGACAGAGAGAATGAGAGACAGAGAATGAGAAACAGAGAGGGAGACAGAGAGAGAGAGAGACACAGATAGAGACATAGAGAGGGAGAGATAGATAGAAACAGAGACAGAGAGAGTGCGAGAGAGTGACATGCAGACAGACAGAGAGAGCGAGAGAGAGAGAGAGAGAGAGAGAGAGACAGGAGAGAACAGAGAAAGGCAGTGAGAGTGAGAGAAACACGGAGAGAGAGAGAGAGAGAGAGACTGACAGACAGAGAGGTAGTGACAGAAGGAGGGGGACAGCAAGAGAGAGGGAGAGAGAAAGAGAGAGACACAGAGAGGGAGAGGTAGAGACATACAGAGATACAGAGGGAGATAGAGAGAGAGACAGAGAGGGAGACATAGACAGAGAGTGAGTGACAGATAGAGAGACATAGGGAGAGGGAGACACAGAGGGAGAGAGACACAAAGGGAGAGAGAGGCAGAAAGAGAGAAACAGAGAGACAATGAGAGAGAGGGAGAGACAGAGAGAGATTGAGACACAAAGGGAGAGAGAGACAGCGAGAAGGAGAGAGAAAGAGAGACAGAGAGAGGTGAGAGACAGAGAGGGGGAGAGAGAGAGAGACAGAGTGACAGAGATGGAGAGAGAGAGAGAGAGAGAGAGGGGGAGGCAGAGACATGGAAAGAGGGAGTGACAGAGACAGACAGGGAGAGAGATACAGAGAGAGAGAGAAAGAGTCAGAGAGAGAGACAGAGGGAAACAGAGAGAGAGAGCGACCGGGAGAGAGAGAGAGGAAACAGAGAGAGAGAGACAGACAGACAGAGAGGGAGAGAGACAGAGAGAGAGGGGAGAAACAGAGAGAGACAGACAGAGAATGAAAGAGAAAGACAGAGACACAGAGAGAGACAGACAAAGAGAGAGGCAGCGAGAGAGAGTGGGAGAGAGACTCAGAAGAGAGAGAGAGACACCGAGAGTCAGGGACAGAGAAAGCGACAGAGAGAGAGACAGAGAGAGGGAGAGAGACAGAGAGACAGACAGAGAGAATGAAAGACAGAGATTGAGAGACAGAGAGAGGGACAGAGACAGGGTAAGAGATGGAGAGAGAGAGACAGAGAGAGCGAGAGACAGAGAGAGCGAGAGACAGAGAGGCAGAAAGACAGAGTGACAGTGACAGAGACAGAGAGAGAAACAGGGAGAGGGAGGGGGAGGGAGAGACAGAGAGAAAGACAGCGAGAAGGGGAGAGAGAGACACAGAGAGGAAGAGAGAGAGAGGGAGACAGACACAGAAAGAGTGACAGACAGAGAGAGATACAGAGAGAAACAGACAGAGAGATGCAGAGAGAGAGAGAGAGATGGACAAAAGAGATAGGGAGAGAGAAAGAGAGACAGATTCAGAACGAGAGAGGGAGAGAGAGAGACGGAGAGAGAGACAGAGACAGAGGGAGGGAGAGAGAAATAGAGAGAGGCAGGGAGAGTGGGAGAGGCAGACAGAGAGCGACAGACAGGAAGAGACAGATACAGAGAGAGGGAGGCAGACAGAGAGTGAGTGAGAGAGAGAGAAATACACAGATACAGAGAGTGGGAGAGTCAAATCAAGTCACATTTATTTATATAGCACATTTAAAAAACAACTCTCGTTGGCCAAAGTGCTTTACATTTGTTATAAGAATAGCATAAACAAAACAAACCACATACATATATACATGTAGCCCTCACTCAGAGGACGTCAGGAAAGGCTTGGGAGTATAGATAAGATTTTAGTCTTGACTTAAAAGAGTCGATGGAGGGGGCAGTTCTGATGGGGGAAAGGGGATGCTGTTCCACAGTCTAGGAGCTGCAAGCGCAAGGGCGCGGTCGCCCCTGAGCTTATGCCTAGACCGTGGGATATTCAGCAACCCCAAGTCGGCCGATCTGAGGGGCCTGGAGGTGGAGTGGTGGGTGAGAAGACTTTTTATGGCTTTGTAGACATGGAGGAGGATCTTGAAGTTTATACGGAACCGCACAGGGAGCCAGTGGAGAGAGGCCAGGATCGGGGGGGCGGTGATGTGGTCCCTTTTTCTGGTGCCTGTCAGGAGTCTCGCTGCGACGTTTTGGACCAGTTGCAGGCGGGACAGGGAAGATTGGCTGATCCCAGTGTAAAGGGAGTTGCAGTAATCTAGGCGAGAGGAGATGAATGTGTGGATGATCTTTGCGAGGTCATCAAACTGGAGGATTTGTTTTATTTTAGCTATCGTCCGAAGCTGAAGGAAGCTAGCTTTTACCACGGCATTGACTTGTTTGTCAAATTTCAGTGCTGAGTCAAATATCACGCCAAGGTTTTTGACGTGAGGTTTGAGTAGTGGGGTAAGGCTTCCAAGGCTGCCTGCTATCATTTTGATTGAGTCCGAAGGGCTGAGAAGGATGACCTCAGACTTACTCTCATTTATTTGGAGGAAGTTCTGGGCCATCCAACACTTTATATCCTCGAGCCAGCGGGTAAGGTTAAACAGAATTTGATTGGTTTTTGAGCTTCAGGGGGAAATAGAGTTTGTATCGTCTGCGTAGCAATGGAAGGAAAATACCGTGCCTTTCAATGACTTGGCCTAAGGGGAGCATATACAGGGAGAAGAGAATGGGGCCAAGGGTGGAACCTTGTGGAACCCCACAGCAAAGATTAGCTGGGGAGGAGAAAGAGTTAACTCTGTAAGTCGAGAAACTCCTACCTTTGAGGTAGGAGATGAACTAGCTCAGGGCAGTGCCATCAATACCAACCCCATACCGGAGACGGTCAATTAGGATGGTGTGGTCGACAGTATCAAATGCTGCGCTGAGGTCAAGAAGGAGCAGAATTGCACAGTCGCCGGAGTCAATGGTGAGCAGTAGGTCATTGTGTAACTTCAACAAGGCAGACTCTGTGCTATGGTGAGCCCTGAAACCTGATTGGAAAGTTTCCAAGATAGTGTTTTGGTGAAGGTAAGGCATAAGTTGACTTAAAATTACCTTTTCAAGGGCTTTTCAAGGAGAGGGACAGGCAGACAGAGACAGCGAGACACAAAGGGAGAGAGAGAGAGAGAGAGAGAGAGAGGGAGGGGAGAGACTGAGAGTGAGGCGGAGAGAGAGAGACAGACAGAGAGAGAAGCAGAGACAAAAAAAAGAGAGAGACAGAGAGAGAGAGAGACAGACAGAGACAAAGAGAGAGAGTGAGAGACAGAGAAGAGAGAGAGAGAGAGAGAGAGAGAGAGAGAGACAGAGGGAGACAAATAGAGAGAGAACGGTGATAGACAAAGGAGAGAGAGAGACAGACAGAGACAGAGAGAGACAGAGGGAGAGAGAGAGAGACAGACAGATACAGAGAGAGAGAGAGAGGGGAGAAAAGAGAGAGACGACAGAGAGAAGATAGAGACACAGAGAGAGACCGAGAGAAAGAGACAGGGAGAGAGAGAGGGGAGAGAGAGAAACAAAGAGAAGACTCAGAGAGAGAGAGAGAGAGAAGACGGAGAGGGACAGAGAAAGCGACAGAGAGAGACAGACAGACAGACAGACAGAGAGAAAGACAGAGATAGGGAGAAGAAGAGGGAAGAGAGAAAGAGAGGGTAAGAGAGAAAGAGAGACAGACTCAGAAAGAGAGAGACACAGGGAAGAGAGGAGGAGAGACACAGACAGACAGAGAGACGGAGAGAGACAGAGAGAAAGAGACAGGCTCAGAAAGAGAGAGGGAGTGAAAAATAGAGAGAGGCAGGGAGAGAGGGGAGAGACAGACACAGAGAGAGAGACAAACACAGTGTGAGTGACAGATTGAGAGACGAGAGACACGGAGAGAGAGACACAGAGAGACAGAGAGAGGGAGGGAGTGACAGAGAGAGAGAGACAGACGGGGAGAGAGACAGGCAGAGAGAGACGGGGAGAGAGACAGAGAGAGACAGACAAAGAGAGAGAAACAGAGAGAAAAATAGAGAGAGAGAGTGAGAGGGGGGACAGAGAGAGACAGAGGGAGACAGAGAGAGACAGACAAAGAGAGAGAAACAGAGAGAAAAAATAGAGAGAGAGTGAGAGGGGGGACAGAGAGAGACAGAGGGAGACAGAGAGAGATACAGAGAAAGAGACAGAGAGACACATGGAGAGAGAGCGACACACAGAGACAAAGTGGGAGAGAGAGACAAGAAGAGAGACACAAAGGAGAGGGAGAGAGAGAGAGAGATTGACAGACAGAGAGGCAGAGGCAGAGTGAGAGACAGAGAGAGAGAGACAGAGAGAGAGACTGAGAGAGAGTGAACGACAGAGTTAGAGAGAGGGGAAACAGAGAGACAGGGAGAGACAGACAGACACAGAGGGAGCGGGAGAAACAGAGAGAGACAGACAGAGAGAGGGAGACAGAGACACAGAGAGAGAAAGAGAGAGACAGAGAAAGAGACAGACAGAGATAGAGGGAGAGAGAAAGAGAGAGAGGGACAGAGAAAGCGACACAGAGAGACAGACAGACAGCGAGAATGAGAGACAGAGAATGAGAGACAGAGAGGGAGACAGAGAGAGAGGGAGACACAGAGAGAGACATAGAGAGGGAGAGATAGATGGAAACAGAGACAGAGAGAGTGCGAGAGAGTGACATGGAGACAGACAGACAGAGAGAGCGAGAGAAAGACAGCGAGAGAGAGAGAGAGAGAGAGAGAGAGAGAGAGAGAGAGAGAGAGAGAGAGAGAGAGAGAGAGAGAGAGACGGGAGAGACAGAGAAAGGCAGTGAGAGTGAGAGAGACACGGAGAGAGAGCGAGAGACTGACAGACAGAGAGGTAGAGACAGAGGGAGGGGGACAGCAAGAAAGAGAGGGAGAGAGAAAGAGAGAGACACAGAGAGGGAGAGGTAGAGACATACAGAGATACAGAGGGAGATAGAGAGAGAGACAGAGAGGGAGACAGAGACAGAGAGTGAGTGACAGAGAGAGAGACATAGGGAGAGGGAGACACAGATGGAGAGAGACACAAAGGGAGAGAGAGGCAGAAAGAGAGAAACAGAGAGACAATGAGAGAGAGGGAGAGACAGAGAGAGATTGAGACACAAAGGGAGAGAGAGACAGCGAGAAGGAGAGAGAAAGAGAGACAGAGAGAGTGAGAGACAGAGAGCAGGAGACAGAGAGAGAGACAGAGTGACAGAGATGGAGAGAGAGAGTGACAGAGAGAGAGAGAGAGAGAGAGAGAGAGAGAGAGAGAGAGAGAGAGAGAGAGACAGAAAGAGGGAGAGACAGACAGAGAGTGCTGGAGTAACTCAGTGGGTCATCTGGAAAGAATGAATGGGTGACATTTTGGGTAGAGACCCTTTGGTTTAGCTTAGTTTAGAGATGCAGCGCGGAAAGAGATCTTTCGGCCCATGGAATCCGTGTCGACCAGCGATCACCCCGTACACTAGCACTATCCCACGCACATTAGGTACAATTTAACAATTTTGCGGAGGCCGATTAATCTACAACCCTGTACGTCTTTGAAATGTTGGAGGAAACTGCAGCACCCGGAGTAAAAACCCACGCAGGTCAAGGGGAGAACGTACAGACTCCGCACAGACAGCACCGGTAGTCTGGATCGAACCCGGGTCCCTGGCAGTGAGGCAGCAGCTGTACTCCTGCACCACTGTGCCACGCAGAATTATATAACGGTTTCCTCCGCCATAAATGCACCCAATATGTGCTAGTAATGTCCTGTTTGCCAGCTTGTTGACCCTCTGTGTTCCCCTCCTGCAGGGTTTAGGAACCGTTGCTGTGGACGGAGAGACGGGGACATGAATGGACATTGAGGGCGGCCAGGGTGCCGGTGAGCCCCCCCCCCATCTGATCGGTGTGCGGGCTGAGCTTCGAGGGGCTGAGCTACGATGGCGGACCACATGATTGGGCACAACAAGGAGAAGCGTTATGTGTGCGACGTGTGTGGCAAGGCCTGGCATTACCCGAGCGAGCTAGAGATCCACCGGCGGGTGCACACGGGAGAACGCCCCTTCGACTGCTCGGAGTGCGGCAAGAGCTTCACCCGCTACGACCACCTGCAACCGCACAACCGCCTGCACTCCAGCGAGATGCCCGTCACCTGCTCCAAATGCGGCAAGAGCTTCACCCGCTACGACCACCTGCAACAGCACAACCGCCTGCACTCCGGCAAGAGGCCCTTCACCTGCTCCAACTGCGGCAAGAGCTTCAAGACGGCAGATGTGCTGAAGATCCACCGGCAGGTGCACACGGGCGAGAAGCCCCATAGCTGCTCCACGTGCGGCAAGAGCTTTGCCCAGTTGTCGGGGCTACGGCAGCACCGACCGGTGCACAGCAGTGAGCGGCCCTTCACCTGCTCCGACTGCAGCAAAAGCTTTAAGTCGTTGCCGGACATGAAGAGGCACTGGCGCCTACACACCGGGGAGCGGCCCTACACCTGCGCCCATTGCGGCAAGGGCTTCTCCCTCTCCACCAGGCTGCTGTCCCACCAGCGCACCCACACCGACGAGCGCCCCTACACCTGCGCCCAGTGCGGCAAGGGCTTCACCCGCTCCGGCAACCTGCTGATGCACCAGCGTACCCACACCGTGGAGCGGCGTTACACCTGTACCCACACCCTTTCTCACCAGCGCGTGCACACCAGTGGCCAGCCCTATGACTGCCCGTACTGTGGTGAGGAGTTTGACAGCTCGCGGGGCTTGCGGCAGCACAGGCGGGCCCATGCCGGTGAGCAGCTGCTCCCACTGTGACAAGAGAGCATGGGGGCTGCGGGATCACCAGCGGATACACACTGGAGAGAGACCCTTTGTGCGCGCTAAGTGCGGCAAGGGTTTCACCCGCATGCCCAGTTTGTGGCAGCACCGGCGGGCCCACGCCGGCGAGCAACTGCTCCCACTGTGACAAGAGAGCATGGGAGCTGCGGGAGCACCAGTGTGGCAAAGGTTTCACCTGCATGTCCAGCTTGTGGCAGCACCGGCATACCCTCAGCGGTGAGCATCCCTTCCCCTGCCCGTCCAGTGGTAAGGGCTTCACCCGCCTTGACCACCTGCTGTAGCACCGGCGAGACCAAACCGGCCTGCACCCCTTTACCTGCCCGCTCTGTGGCAAGGCCTTTGCCCGCTCCTCCAGCCTGCTGGCATACCGCCACGCGGACAGGAGCTGTTTAGGTAGACACAAAATGCTGGAAGGAATGGGTAACGTTTCGGGTCAAGACCCTCTTCACTCTCGACCAGAAAGGTCACCCATTCCTTCTCTCCAGAGATGCTGCCTGTCCAACTGAGTTACTCCTGCATTTTATGTCCTTTTTGTAGACCAGCATCTGCAGTTCCTTGTTTTTAAAACCATTCTGGTTAACAATCTCTGCACCTTCCCCAAAGCCTCCACATCTGTCCTGTAATGAAGTGACCAGAACTGTATGCAACATGTCCCAGCTGCGCTAATCCCACCTGCCTGTGTTTGGTCCATATCCTTCCAAACTTGCCCTATCCATGTACGTGTCGAACTGTTTCTTAAACATTGGGATAATCCCAGCATCAACTACATCCTCTGGCAGGTTGTTCCACACACCCACCATCCTCTGTGTGAAAAACATACCCCTCAGATTCCTATTAAATCTTTCCCCTTCACCTTGAACCCATGTCCTCTGGTCCTCGATTCCCCCACCCTGGGCAAGAGATTCTGTGCATCTAACTAAATTGTGTTCCATACAAGATTCCAGCATCTGCAGTATCTTGTGCCTCCTTCACCTATATCCGCCTGTCACTTCTGAAGAAGGGTCTCATCCTGAAACGTCACCCATTCCTTCTCTCTAGAGATGCCGCCTGTCCCGCTGAGTTACTCCAGCATTTTGTGTTCACCTGTCACTTGCCAGGCTTTGTCCAGCCCCCACCTCTCTTTTACAGCTTCCTCCCCCCACCCTCTCCACTCAGTCTGAAGAAGGGTTCAGACTCAAAACGTCGTCTGTCCATTCCCTCTAAAGCGGTGGAGGAACTCAGTGTGTCAGGCCGCATCTGCAGAGGGAGGGGATTGTAAGGCGACCACTCCCACCTCTCCTTTCCAACTTTCTCCACCCCCCACACCAAGCAGTCTGAAGAATGGTCCTGACGTAGAATGTTGCCTGTCAATGCTCTCCAAAGGTGCAAGTTACTCCAAGGGATTGTGTCTCTCTTTCTAAACCAGCATCTGCTGTTCCGTCTTTACGTATGTGAAGAGGAAAAAAATAGTTAAGACCAAAGTTGGACTCTTGAAAACTGAAAAACGTGAATTTATTATGGGGAACAGGGAAATGCCAGGTGAGTTGAACAATTACTTTGGATCCGTCTTCACTAAGGAAGACACAAACAATCTTCCTGATGTACCAGTGGCCAGAGGATCTAGGGTGACGGAGGAACTGAAGGAAATCCACATTAGGAAATAAAATGGTGTTGGGTAGACTGATGGGACTGAAGTCTGATAAATCCCGACGGCCTGGTGGTCTGCATCCCAGGGTAATTAAGGAAGTGGCTCTAGAAATCTTGGACGCATTGGTGATCATTTTCCAATGTTCTATAGATTCAGGATCAATTCCTGTGGATTGGAGGGTAGCTAATGTTATCCCACTTTTTAAGAAAGGCGGGAGAGAGAAAACGGAATTATAGACGTTAGCCCAGTGGTGGGGAACCTTTTCATGTTGGAATACCGCATTAAGTTGGCTGTAATATAATAAGGCCGCATCCATGAAACTTCAATTAGAGTCAATGGTGCAGTCAATTATTTACAAAGGGGAAATCATGCTTGACTAATCTTCTGGAATTATTTGAGAATGTAACTAGGAAAATGGACAAGGGAGAGCCAGTGGATGTAGTGTACCTGGACTTTCAGAAAGCATTTGATAAGGTCCCACATGGGAGATTAGTGGGCAAATTAGGGCACATGGTATTGGGGGTAGAGTGCTGACATAGATAGAAAATTGGTTGGCAGGCAGGAAACAAAGAGTAGAGATTAATGGGTCCCTTTCAGAATGGCACACAGTAACTAGTGGGGGTACCACAAGGCTCAGTGCTGGGACCGCAGCTATTTACATTATACATCAATGATTTAGATGAAGGGATTCAAAGTAAGATTAGCAAATTTGCAGATGACACAAAGCTGGGTGGCAGTGTGAACTGTGATGAGGATGCCATGGGAATGCTGGGTGACTTAGTCAGGTTGGGGAGTGGGCAGATGCATGGCAGATGAAGTTTAATGAAGATAAATGTGTGGTTATCCACTTTGGTAGCAAAACAGGAAGGCAGATTACTATCTAAATGGCGTCAAGTTGGGAAAAGTGGAAGTACAACATTATCTGGGGGGTCCTTGTACATCAGTCTATGAAAGTAAGCATGCAGGTACAGCAGGCAGTGAAGAAAGCGAATGGCATGTTGGCCTTTATAACAAGAGGAGTATTGGAGCAAAGAGGTCCTCCTGCAGTTGTACAGGGCCCTAGTGACACCACACCTGGAGTATTGTGTGCAGTTTTAGTCCCCAAATTTGAGGAAGGACATTCTTGCTATAGAGGGAGTGCAGCGTAGGTTAATTCCCTGGACGGCGGGACTGTCATATGCTGAGTGAATGGAGCGGCTTGCATACTCTGGAGTTTAGAAGGATGAGAGGGCATCTTATTGAAACATAAGTTTATTAAGGGTTTGGACATGCTAGAGGCAGGAAACATGTTCCCAATGTTGGGGGGGGTCCAGAAACAGGGGCCACAGTTTAAGAATAAGGGGTAAGCCATTTTGAACGGAGATGCAAAAAAATTTCACTCGGAGAGTTGTGAGTCTGTGGAATTCCCTGCCTAGAAGTTCTCTGGCCTCCACCTTTCAAGAGAGAGTTAAATAGGGCTCTTAAAGATAGGGGATATGGGGAGAAGGCAGGAACGGTGTACTGATTGGGGATGATCAGCCATGAACACATTGAATGGTGGTGCTGGCTCGAAAGGTCGAATAGCCTACTCCTGCACCTATTGTCTCTTGTCTAATGTCTATTGTATCAGGACTAGTCGTGCATTTCACCCTACATTGCGCTCGGTCCTCCAAGGCCAGCTGGATCTCCTGGTTGCCAACCATTTTAACTCCCCTTCCAACTCCCACACTGATGTTTCTGTCCTGGGCCTCCTCCATTGCCAGAGTGAGGTGACACACAAACTGGAGGAACAGCACCTCATAGCGTACAGCCCAATGACATGAACATTGAATTCTCCAAATTAAGGAGACTCCCCCGTCCTAATCAAGTCCTGGAGTCTGTCCCAACCCCATCTCTTTCTTCCAGCTTTCTCCCCCGACTCCATCAGTCCAAAGAAGGGTCCAGACCCGACACGTTGCCTGTCCATTCCCCTCCAAAGTGCCGGTAGAACTCAGCAGGTCAGCCATCCATGGTGGGAAACGGATGGAGAAGTGTTCCTATTACAAGCTCTCCTGGGCCCTGTCGAGAATGTGGTGTCCATTCCTAGGATGGGATGCAAGGACCGAGCTGACTAGTCTTCGACAGCCCCCCCCCCCTCCCCTCATGGGCCATCTCTTTGTCATTCCTCTGTCTTCTTCTCGCTGGATGACAAGCAGAACCGTCTTGGCTTAACAGTAGATGTATCTTCTTCCTTTTGGCCTTTCGTTTCTGCAGGTATTTACAGCGGAATCAAAACTACTTCCCTTAGGTCCTGATCTTCCTGTTTTAGTAAAGGTAGAACCTTTGACAGTTGCGATTGGTTTAGGATCTTGAATACTCCCGTAGCGTAAATTTGACATGAACCGTACTTCCTTTTCTATGAAGTTTACCAGATCAGGAAGCATGGCCTCTCGATTCTCATTTTCCTCTAACAGACCAGCTTTGTCTTTTCTCTAAGTCTATAGGGCAGTTTTAGAGTGATCCTTTTCATATTGCTAACAGCATTCATTTTTTGCATGTGGTCTAAGAGGGTAGTCATTTCTTTCATTCTTCTAAGAAATATCGCAAACTAACGCAATGATTTCGTGGCTTCTGGCTGGATAGCTGTCCAAGCATAGGCCTTCTTCATGAGGATGTCTTTGGATCATGGAAGTTTAAAGGGACTTTTATGTAGTGTGTCGGCAGTGAGCGGCGACTGCGGAGTGTTCAACAGCCCCGACCACGGGTGAACAAAAGGGGAAGATGATTGAACTTTATTACCTTCCATCACAGTGAGGAATGTGGATTCTGCTGTGGTGGATGTTTATGTTAGATTTTATTTTATGTGGGTGTGTGTCTTGTTGCTTTTTACTCAGTGTGGCTGTATGGTAACTCAAATATCACTACCTTAATTGGTACATGTGACAATAAATTCCAACTTGAACTTGATAAGCTTTCCTCTATATCTCTACAATGATAAAACTCTAATCTTGGATGTGAATTTATTTGTGTTTGTGATGTTTGTGTGCAATCACATCTTCGCGAAAAACGATGTGCTAACAGTAACATTTTTACATATTCCGGTCGAGATTATCCTCCTGGAGTCCAAAACAGCCATATCTGAAAAATTCGTGCTTTATTTCTCGAGTTATTTGTGAAAATGTTCACAAATCCGAGAAAACGTTGAAAATAAAACAAAATGGTCTCGCTGATGACGTCACAATGGATCTGCTGCGTGCGACCTGCGCTATGTTCCATGCAGTGCGAGTGACGTCACACAACCCCCCGCCCAACTCACAGTCGTTTGGTTGACACCCGCTCCCCCGGTTGCCCGCTGCCCCCCCGCTCTGCCCCCTTGCCCCCTGTTCTTCCCTGCTCCTCCCCGCCGTGCCCCTCCTCCTCGCCCTCCTTTCTCTCCCTACTCTCTCCCCCTCCTCTCTCCCCTCATCTCTCCCCTTCCTCTCTCCACCCTCCCCACTACTTCTACTCTCCTCCTCTTCCCCCTCTATCCCCTCTCTACCCCCTCCTCTCTCCGCCCCTCCCCGCTACCTCGCCTCTCTCCCCCTCTCTCCTCCCTCTCTCCCCCCCCTCTCTCCCCCTTTGTCTCTCACCCCCCTGTCTGTGTGTGTGTGACGCCACTACCGCGTGTTGAAGGAATGGTACACAACGTGTCCTACTTGGTCTAGTATATAATAAAAAAAAGGAGAATGCTGACTGATCGTGCACAATTGTGACGGCTTGATTTCAAAGACAGGTCAGGGGCATTCCCTGAGGGATTCGGGGGGTTGGAAGAGGTTTCTCCTGTGTTTTTCCCCTCGGTTGTTGTCCGGGAAGGAAGGCGGGAGCACTCGTCCCGTCGGGGCTAAGATGGGCGGGAGGAAGGCTCAGCTTGGATTGAGGCTTGGAAGGCTGAGCTCATCTCCCCTGCCCCGACCCGCATCTGGTCCACCACGGAGGCGGAAGCCAGCAAACTCCACACGGACAGCGTCGGTGGTCACCCGGCCTGGAGACTGGGCCTTCGGCCCCTCTCGTCCGTGCTACCCCGGGCTTTCTGCAACACAATCTTGCACAGTCCTGCACTGGATATTGCATTTATTGCGTTTGTCATCACTGTATGTACACTGATTGCTCTGGCGGCTGCGTGTGAACGGGCGATTACATCACCTCCCGATCGGTGTGCAGAACAAACTTACTCCACCAACCTGGCTACCTCCTTTCCCCTTACTCCCCCCATGCTGGCCACCTCCCATTCCCCCTTACTCCCCCATGCTGGCTACCTCCCATTCCCCATACTACCCCAAGCTGGCAACCTCCCATCTCTCCTTCTCCCCAGACTGGCCACCTCCTTACCTTATCCCCCAAGCTGGCTACATCCCATCCGGTATCCCCCTAGGTGAGTACCCCCCATTCATTTATCCTCCAAGCTGCCTACCTCCCATTCCCCTTACTCCTCCAAGCTGGCCACGTCCCATCCCTCCCCTGTCCCACTTAGGAAACCTGAACGTTAACCTCTGGTGACCTTGCGCCCCACCCAATGTTTCCATGAGTCGCCAGATGATTTGGTCACTCGCATGGAAAGCCTCGACCGAAGCGTGAGCTGCATCTAGTGACCAAAGATCCTACAGGATCGTTGCTATCGACCACACACACACACAAACACATCGTGAAGGTGGGAGCCAGGGACAGCGGAGGAGCGCTATCTGCGCAATGAAGAGGAAGGTAAACGGCTGCCGCAGAGCACGGTAAGTCCTTTAGAGACCGCGGGAGGGAGGGAGATAAGGAGAGAGAAGGGGAGAGAGAAGCGGACAGAAGGGAGAGAAGGGGGAGAAGGTGAGAGAGGGGGGATGAGTGGAGACAGTTTAATGAAGTTTAAAAAAGTTAGCGGGCATTTTACAGGATCTTCTAGGTCCTGAAAACCAAAGATCCTATAGAACCTTTGCTGAAAACTCCAATGATCCAATCAAAGTTGTGCCAGGATTAGTACAAACCACATCATGAAGTACGCAGATGACACAACAGTGGTGGGCCTTATCCGGGACGACTATGAGCTGGTTTACAGGGAGGAGGTGAAACAACTGGTGGACTGGTGCAACACGAACAATCTAATCCTGAATGTTGACAAAACAAAGGAGGTCATCGTTGACTTCAGAAGAAACCGGGACAGTCACACACCACTTCACATTAATGGCAGCGATGTGGAGTTGGTCAGTAGCACTAAGTTCCTGGGGGTGCAGATCACGAACAGTATGACCTGGTCAAAAAACATCACATCATTAGTTAAGAGAGCGCAACAGCGGTTGCACTTTCTGCGCCGGATGAGAAGAGCTCACCTCCCCCATCCCGTCCTCACCACTTTCTACAGGGGCACCATAGAGAGCATTTTGACCAGCTGCATCTCTGTCTGGTTTGGGGACTGCAAAGCCTCCGACTGGAATTCCATGCAGAGAGTGGAAAGGACGGCTGAAAAAAAACATCTGGACTTCTCTCCCTTCAATCGGGGACATTGCGTGCGAACGTTGCTAGTCCAAGACCAACAGTATTATAAAGGACCCCACACATCTCCATCATGAACTGTTCACTCTGCAGCCCTCGGGCAAAAGATATTGTAGTATAAGGAGCAGAACGGCCAGGTTTTGCTACAGCTTCTTCCCCCTAGCCATCAGACTCTTGAATGACATCTAATGGGCCGCCACCATTATCTATTTTGTTATTATTATCCATTTTATCATTTTGTTATTTTATGTTGCACGGGGAGCCAGATGCAACAACATTTCCTTCAGACTCGCATTTATTGATGTACTTCTGAATGACAATAAAGTCTTGATTGATTGATTGATTGATTGAATGAAAATGGCCGGTCAGCAAAGGAGATGATCTTCGACTGCCGGTAAGTAAATAGTAACCCCACTGCACTGGCTTCGACCAGACGGCAACCTATTTTTAGTCGAGGCCAGTTTTATATTTGTTGAAATAATCGCAGGAACATAGAAGAAGCCTCGACTACGCGGAAACCACTTTCGACCATTAGGGAGAGTGACCAAAACCTCCAGGAACCTCATGGAAACCTTGGGTGGGGTGCAAGGTCACCAGAGGTTTCTGCTCAGGTTTCCTTTTTTAATTATTTAAAAAAAAAAATATTTATTAGAAGTACATTACATTACAACCACATACATTAGTACTCGTCACTTATATCGTCTTACAATTAATGTACTCCGTTTGTTTTTTACACTAGTAAAAGGAAAGGATAAGATTGAAAGAAAGAAGAAAGTGAAGGAAAAAGTGAGTGTAGAAAATGTGACAAGACAGAACGAAGAACCCTAAAAGAACAAAATTAAAAACAAAAGAAAACGAGTTAAGAAATATACCCTAGAAAAGAAGGAGAAAGAGAAAGAGGAGAAAGAGAAAAACAAATAGTTTTTATCAGCATTACGCAAATGGGACATACCAACATTCCAACTATCATCACCCTTTACCTGACCTCAGTTTTTTTTAAGGTACCTTTGCACCCTATATTTGTAATAATTCTATAAATGCAGACCACGTCAGATGGAAGTGATCTGGTTTACCTGCCAGGAGGAGTCTTATCTCTTCTAGGTGTAATGTCTCAAACATATTTGAAATCCACATGTTATAGTTGGTATTGGAGCCTTCTTCCTAAATTTTAGGATTAGCTTTTTTTCCAGTTATTAACCCATAGTCTATTAGTTTCTTTTGAAACACATTTAGTTCTGGACCATCTTCCGTTGTTCCGAAGATAATCCATTATGCTTTGGGTATCAGTTTTATTTTAAATAATTTTGTAAAGATTTCGAAAATTTATTTCCAAAATTTTTGAATTTTTGTACAGAAAACAAATGAGTGCGCTATAGTAGCCTCTTGGGAAACTGCTCAGGTTTCCTAAGTGGGACAGTGGCTCCCATCCCTTACTCCCCTAAGCTGGCCTGACTCGCACCGCACTGTCAGGGGCTGTGGGTCGGCAGCGCACACACACACGGGGCCGGGTGGAACGGGGCCGCGGCTCCGGGCTCCGGGCAGCGGACACGAGGGGCCACAAACCCGGCAACATCCCCTTCAGTTGCAGCAGAGTTGGGGACAGTCTGGTCCCTCCACCCACCCAGAGTCACTGACCGCGCTGCACCGGCACCACGACCCCCTACCAGGGTGATTCACCCCCCCCCACCCACACACCGGGGTGATTCACCCCCCCCCCCGACCCCCACATGGGGTGATTCAGCGACCCACACATGGGTGATTCACCCCCCGGACCTCACAACAGGTGATTTACCCCCGGACCCCACATGGGGTGATTCACACCCTGACCCCCACATGGGGTGATTCAACCCGACCCCCACATGGGGTTATTCACCCCCGACCCACACACCGGGGTGATTCCACCCCCTGGACCCCCACATGGGGTGATTCATCCCCCCCCGACCCACACACCGGGGTGATTCCACCCCCGGACCCCCACATGGGGTGATTCATCCCCCCCCCCCGACCCACACACCGGGGTGATTCCACCCACCGGACCCCCACATGGGGTGATTCAGCGACCCACACATGGGTGATTCACCCACCCGACCCTCACATGGGGTGATTCCCCCCCCCCCAGGACCCCCACATGAGGTGAGTCACCCCCGGACCCCCACATGGGGTGATTCACAACCCGCCGACCCACACACTGGGGGTGATTCACCCCCCCCCCCGACCCCCACATGGGGTGATTCACCAGGGTGCCAGGCTGTCTGTATTTTGCAGAATTCCAAAGAGCACAGTTGTCAAAGTTCGTCTCTTAAAGAAAGCCGACAGCAACAAAATTATTAAAGGTAAACCAAAGCAATCTTTTAATCAATTTGCCAGACGGGAGTGGCGAGATCTACAAAGAGCACACACGTTGCTCAGCGCTTCCCGGGCTCCACTCAAAGAACAAAGGAAAGTTAGAGTAATTATACATTTTCATATCAATAAAACACACCTAAATCTGAGTGAAAGACCCGTAGCCTAAGGGAAACAAGGGAGGCTGGACCCATATATTTGCAATGTCAGCCTTATTGTCAAATCTTGGCACAGCTTCAGTACAGGAAGGACAACGAACTCCATTTTGTTTTCAAATGACTTCCATCTTGGTTCCAGAATGGGCATCCGCTTGTGAACTAAAACAAGCTTGTAAGACTTGGATGAAAGCCACTACCTTCTCCTTAGTTGGGACAGGCAGTTCAGACAGATATTTAATATGGTGCTGTGCCCAGACAATACATCTCTATGTTAATACATTGTTAATACATTGTTTCAGTGATTAGTATAAACCAAGCTTCTAAGATTTTCCCAGACTTTATTCTGCTGGGAAAATTCTCTTTTAAATTTGACTGTTTTCTGTTTTTCAGCAAATCTCCATTTTTAGTTTACGGACCAAATTAAACTCTTTCACAGTGAGGTCAGGATAAACTTGCTTTATTTGTTACGTATGGCACAAATGTGTCAAAACCTTTAAAAAAAACACTTTAAAATGCCTTAGAAGGAACTGCAGATGCTGGAAAATTGAAGAGAGACAAAAATGATGGAGGAACTCAGCGGGTGAGGCAGCATCTATGGAGCGAAGGAAATAGGCAATGTTTCGGGTCGAAACCCTTCTTCAGACTGATGTGAGGGTGGGGAGAGGCGGAAAGAAGAAAGGAAGAGGTGGAGCCAGTGGGGTGAGGAAGAGCTGGGAAGGGGAGGAGAAAGTAGGGTCCACCTGAAATTAGAGGAATTAATGTTCATACCGCTGGGTTGCAAACTGCCCAAGCGAAATATGAGGTACTGCTTCTCCAATTTACGGTGGTCCACACTCTGGCCATGGAGGAGGCCCAGGACAGAAAGGTCGGTTTCGGAATGGGAGGGGGAGTTGAAGTGCTGAGCCACCAGGAGATCAGGTTGGTTAATGCGTTGGTTAATGCGGACAGAGCGGAGGTGTTCGGCATGTGTGCGTGAAAATATTTGTGTGAATGAGAGTGTGTGTGTGAGAGGGTGTGTGTGTGAGAGAGTGTGTGTGTGAGAGAGAGAGAGAGGGAGTTTGTGAGAGAGACGGAAGGACTATGTGTGTGTGTGTGGGAGCGAGAGAGAGAGAGAATGAGAGAAAGAGGGGGAGTGTTGCGTGTGAGAGAGTGATTGTGTGAGTATGTGTGAGAGAGAGAGAGAGAGGGGGTGGTGTGTGTGTGAGAGAGGGACTGTGTGTGGGTGATATATAGAGAGAGAGAGAGAGAGAGGGAGTGGTGTGTGTGAGAGAGGGAGAGTGATTGTGTGTGTTAGAGAGCAGGAGTGTGTGTGTGAGAGAGAGGGGGAGTGTGTGTGTGTGAGAGCAGGAGTTTGTGTGTGTGAGAGAGAGGGAGTGTTTGTGTGTGTGTGTGTGTGTGTGAGAGCGGGAGTGTGTGTGTGAGAGAGCGGGAGTGTGTGTGTGTGTGAGAGAGGGAGTGCGTATGTGAGAGAGTGTGAGTGCGTGTGTGAGTGTGTGAGAGCGGGAGTGTGTGTGAGAGAGAGAGGGATTGTGTGTGTGTGTGTGTGTGTGAGAGCGGGAGTTTGTGTGTGTGAGAGAGAGGGAGTGTTTGTGTGTGTGTGTGTGTGAGAGCGGGAGTGTGTGTGTGAGAGAGAGGAAGTGTGGGTGTGTGAGAGCGGGAGTGTGTGTGAGAGAGAGTGTGAGTGCGTGTGTGAGTGTGTGAGAGCGGGAGTGTGTGTGTGAGAGAGAGGAAGTGTGGGTGTGTGAGAGCGGGAGAGTGTGTGTGAGAGAGCGGGAGTGCGTGTGTGAGTGTGTGAGAGCGGGAGTGTGTGTGTGAGAGAGAGGGAGTGTTTGTGTGTGTGTGTGTGAGAGCGGGAGTGTGTGTTTGTGAGAGAGCGGGAGTGTGTGAGAGAGAGGGAGTGTTTGTGTGTGTGTGTATGTGTGTGTGTGAGAGCGGGAGTGTGTGTGAGAGAGAGGGGGTGTTTGTGTGTGTGTGTGTGTGTGTGTGTGTGAGAGCAGGAGTGTGTGTGTGAGAGAACCGGAGTGTGTGTGTGCGAGAGATGGAGTGTGTGTGTGAGAGAGAGCGGGAGTGTGTGTGTGTGAGAGAGTGGGAGTGTGTGTGTGTGAGAGAGTGGGTGTGTGTGTGAGAGCAAGAGTGTGTGCGTGAGAGAGCAGGAGAGAGGTAGTGTGTGTGGAGTGGGAGTATGTGAGAGAGCAAGAGCGGGAGTGCGTGTGTGAGAGTGAGACAGAGAGAGAGGTGTGTGGGACAGAGACAGGAAGCGAGAGAGCGAGTGTGTGAGAGAGACAGGGAGAGAGAGGGGAGTTTGAGAGAGGGGAGGAGGGCACGAGAGGGTGGAGTGGAGAGAATTTGGGGGAGTGTACGAGTGGGGGGAGAGGTGTGGGGAGAGGGGAGAGAGAGGAATGTATATGTGCAGCTTTAAGCGACATTGGTGAGGTATCAATTGGAGTATTGCATACCGTTCTGGTCACTCCATTACAGGACTGATGTGGAGGCTTTGGGGAAGGTGCAGAGATGGATAACCAGAATGGTTTAAAAACAAGGAACTGCAGATACTGGTTTACAAAAAAGGACACAAAGTGCTGGAGTAACTCAGCGGGCCAGACAGCATCTCTGGGGAGATGGAATGGGTGACTGAAGATACGACCCGAATCGTTACCCATTCCTTCCAGAATTTTGTCTACCTAACCAGCGCCTATCCACGTGGCGGTGTGCCAGAAGGCTGGAGGAGCTGGCAAAGGCCTTGCCAAAGGATGGGAGGGGAAGGGACACTCACCGCTGTGGGTACGTCGGTGCTGCCACAGGCTGGACATGTGGGTGCAAAACCTTGCCACACTCAGCGCACACAAAGGGTCTCTCTCCGGTGTGTAACCGCTCGTGCTCCCGCAGCCCCCATGCTCTGTTGTCACAGTGGGAGCAGCTGCTCACCGGCGTGGGGCCGCCGGTGCTGCCGCAACCCCCGTGAGCTGTCAAACTCCACACCGCAGTACGGGCAGTCGTAGGGCTGGCCACTGGTGTGCACGCGCTGGTGAGACAGGGCATGGGAAGCCATGGCAAAGCGCTCTCCGCTGGGGACGGGTCGGTCGCTGCCGTGCACCCGCTGGTGGGACAGCAGGTGACTGGACCGGGTGAAGCCCTTGCCGCACTGGGTACATGTGTAGGGACGCTCGCCGGAGTGGGTGCGCTGGTGCAACAGTAGGGTTCTAGACTGGGTGAAGCCCTTGCCGCACTGGGCGCAGGTGTAGGGGCGCTCGCCGGTGTGGATGCGCTGGTGCAACAGCAGGCTGCTGGACTTGGTGAAGCCCTTGCCGCACTGGGCACAGGTGTATGGGCGCTCGCCGGTGTGGGTGCGCTGGTGCTTCAACAGGCTGTCGGAGCGGCTGAAGCCCTTGCCGCACTGGGCACAGGTGTAGGGGCGCTCGCCGGTGTGGGTGCGCTTGTGCACCAGCAGGTGACTGGACTGGGTGAAGCCCTTGCCGCACTGGGCGCATGGTGTAGGGGCGCTCGCCAGTGTGGGTGCGCTGGTGCTCCAGCAGGTTGCTGGACTGGGTGAAGCTCTTGCCGCACTGGGCACAGGTGAAGGGGCGCTTGCCAGTGTGGATACGCTGGTGGGACAGCAGGCTGCTGGAGCAGATGAAGCCCTTGCCGCAGTAGCTGCAGGTGTAGAGGTGCTTGCCGGTGTGGGTGCGCTGGTGGGACAGCAGCTTGCTGGAGCAGAGGAAGCCCTTGCTGCACTGGGTGCAGGTGAAGGGGCGCTCGCCGGTGTGCCCCTTCACCTGGACGTACATGGTAAATGGTAGCGAATTGAGGAATGCAGTTGAACAGAGGGATCTAGGAATAACTGCATAGTTCCATGACGGTGGAATCTCATGTAGATAGGGTGGTAAAGAAAGCTTTTGGTGTGCTGGCCTTTATAAACCAGACCATTGAATATGGAAGTTGGGATGTAATGTTAAAATTGTACAAGGCATTGGCGAGGCCAATTCTGGAGTATGGAGTACAATTTTGGTCACCTAATTATAGGAAGGATGTCAACAAAATAGAGAGAGTACAGAGGAGATTTACTAGAATGTTGCCTGTGTTTCAGCAACTAAGTTACAGAGAAAGGTTGAACAAGTTAGGTCTTTATTCTTTAGAGCGCAAAAGGTTAAGGGGGGACTTGATAGAGGTCTTTAAATGATGAGCGGGTTAGACAGAGTTGACGTGGATACACTTTTCCATTGAGAGTGTGGAAGATTCAACAAGGGACATGACTTGAGAATTAAGGGACAGAAGTTTAGGGGTAACATTAGGGGGAACTTCTTTACTCAGAGAGTGGTAGCTGTGTGGAATGAGCTTCCAGTGGAAGTGGTGGAGGCAGGTTCGATTTTATTCTTTAGAAAATAGTTTGGATGGGTATATGGACGGGAAAGGAATGGAGGGTTATGGTCTGAGTGCAGGTAGATGGGACTAGGGGGAAGTAAGAAGAAAGAAGCGGGAAAATAAATAAAAAATAAAAAAGTGTTCGGCACGGACTTGAAGGGCCGAGATGGCCTATTTCCGTGCTGTAATGGTTATATGGTTATATGGTTATGGAGAGAGGGAGAGAGAGAGAGACAGTGAGAGAGACAGATGGAGAGAAAGACAGAGACTGAGAGGGAGAGACAGAGCCAGCGACAGAGAGAGAGAGAGAGACAGTGAATAGAGAGGAAGAAGCGAGACAGTTAGAGAGAGAAAGACAAGAGAGGGACAGAGAGAGAGTGTGAGAGACAGAGACAGAGAGAAAGAGAGAAAGAGAGAGAGAAACATACAGTGAGAGAGATAGAGAGAGAGTGCTGGAGTAACTCAGCATGTTCAGGCAGCATCTGTGGAGAAGATAGACACAAAGTGTTGGAGTAACTCAGCGGGTCAGGCAGCATCTTGGAGAGATGGATTGGGTGACATTTGGGTCGAGACCCTTCTTTGGTTTAGTTAGTTTAGAGATGCAGAGCGGAAACAGGTCTTTCGGCCGCGAGTCTGCGCAGACAAGCGATCATCCCGTACACTCGCACTATCCTACGCACATTAGGGACAATTTACAATTTTGCGGAGGCTGATTAATCTACAACCCTGAACGTATATGAAATGTTGGAGGAAACCGGAGCACCCGGAGTAAAAACTCACGCAGGTCAAGGGGAGAAGGTACAAACTCCGTACAGATAGCACCCGCAGTCAGGATCGAGCCCGGGTCTCTGGCGGTGAGGCAGCAGCTGTGCTGCTCCGCCACTGGCAGCACAGAATTATATAACGGTTTCCTCCACTATAAACACACCCAATATGTGCTAGTAATGTCCTGTTGCCAGCTTGTTGACCCTCTGTGTTCCCCTCCTGCAGAGTTTAGGAGCCGTTGCTGTGGACGGAGAGACGGGGACGTGAGCGGCCATTGAGGGCGGCCAGGGTGCCTGTGATCCCCCCCCCATCTGCTCGGTGTGTGTGCGCTGGTGCAACAGCAGGCTGCTGCAGTGGGTGAAGCCCTTGCCGCAATGGGTGCAGGTGTAGGGCCGTTCCCCGGTGTGCAGGCACCTGTGCACCTTCAGGTGGTTGGAGCAGGTGAAGGGCCGCTCACTGATGTGCACCCGCCGGTGCCTGCACAACGCTGACGACTGGACAAAGCTCTTGCCGCAGGTGGAGCAGCCATAGGGCTTCTCGCCCGTGTGCACCTGCCAGTGCTTCTTCAGTTGATTCGCCGTCTTGAAGCTCTTGCTGCAGTCGGAGCACGTGAAGGGCCTCTCGCTGGAATGCACACGGTTGTGCTGCCGCAGGTTACTGGAGCTGGTGAAGCTCTTGCCACACTCCAAGCAGTCGAAGGGGCGTTCTCCCGTGTGCACCCGCCTGTGGGTCTCCAGCTGGCTCGGCTTCTGCCTGGCCTTGCCTCACATGTCACACTCATAACGCTTCTCCTTGTTGTGCCCCGTCATGTGGTCCTCCATTGAAGCTCAGCCGCTCGAAGCTCAGCCCGCACACCGAGCAGATGGGGGGGGGGGGATCACAGGCACGCTGGCCGCCCTCAATGGCCGCTCACGTCCCCGTCTCTCCGTCCACAGCAACGGCTCCTAAACTCTGCAGGAGGGGAACACAGAGGGTCAACAAGCTGGCAACAGGACATTACTAGCACATATTGGGTGTGTTTATAGTGGAGGAAACCGTTATATAATTCTGTGCGGCCAGTGGCGCAGCAGCACAGCTGCTGCCTCACCGCCAGAGACCCGGGCTCGATCCTGACTACGGGTGCTATCTGTACGGAGTTTGTACCTTCTCCCCTTGACCTGCGTGAGTTTTTACTCCGGGTGCTCCGGTTTCCTCCAACATTTCATATACGTTCAGGGTTGTAGATTAATCAGCCTCCGCAAAATTGTTAAATTGTCCCTTATGTGCGTAGGATAGTGCGAGTGTACGGGATGATCGCTTGTCTGCGCAGACTCCGCGGGCCGAAAGACCTGTTTCCGCTCTGCATCTCTAAACTAAACTAAACCAAAGAAGGGTCTCGACCCAAAATGTCACCCAATCCATCTCTCCACAGATGCTGCCTGACCCGCTGAGTTACTCCAACACTTTGTGTCTATCTTCTCCACAGATGCTGCCTGACATGCTGAGTTACTCCAGCACTCTCTCTCTATCTCTCTCATTGTATGTTTCTCTCTCTCTTTCTCTCTTTCTCTCTGTCTCTGTCTCTCCCACTCTCTCTCTGTCCCTCTCTTGTCTTTCTCTCTGTAACTGTCTCGCTTTCTTCCTCTCTATCTCACTGTCTCTCTCTCTCTCTCTGTCGCTGGCTCTGTCTCTCCCTCTCAGTCTCTGTCTTTCTCTCCATCTGTCTCTCTCACTGTCTCTCTCTCTCTCCCTCTCTCCATAACCATATAACCATATAACCATTACAGCACGGAAATAGGCCATCTCGGCCCTTCAAGTCCGTGCCGAGCACTTTTTTTTTATTTTTTATTTTATTTTCCCGCTTCTTTCTTCTTACTTCCCCCTAGTCCCATCTACCTGCACTCAGACCATAACCCTCCATTCCTTTCCCGTCCATATACCCATCCAAACTATTTTTAAAGAATAAAATCGAACCTGCCTCCACCACTTCCACTGGAAGCTCATTCCACACAGCTACCACTCTCTGAGTAAAGAAGTTCCCCCTAATGTTACCCCTAAACTTCTGTCCCTTAATTCTCAAGTCATGTCCCCTTGTTTGAATCTTCCCCACTCTCAATGGGAAAAGTGTATCCACGTCAACTCTGTCTAACCCGCTCATCATTTTAAAGACCTCTATCAAGTCCCCCCTTAACCTTTTGCGCTCGAAAGAATAAAGACCTAACTTGTTCAACCTTTCTCTGTAACTTAGTTGCTGAAACACAGGCAACATTCTAGTAAATCTCCTCTGTACTCTCTCTATTTTGTTGACATCCTTCCTATAATTAGGTGACCAAAATTGTACTCCATACTCCAGAATTGGCCTCGCCAATGCCTTGTACAATTTTAACATTACATCCCAACTTCCATATTCAATGGTCTGGTTTATAAAGGCCAGCACACCAAAAGCTTTCTTTACCACCCTATCTACATGAGATTCCACCGTCATGGAACTATGCAGTTATTCCTAGATCCCTCTGTTCAACTGCATTCCTCAATTCGCTACCATTTACCATGTACGTCCTATTTTGATTTGTCCTGCCGAGATGTAGCACCTCACATTTATCAGCATGATACTCCATCTGCCATCTTTCAGCCCACTCTTCCAAATGGCCTAAATCTCTCTGTAGACTTTGAAAATCTACTTCATTATCCACAACACCACCTATCTTAGTATCATCTGCATACTTACTAATCCAATTTTCCACACCATCATCCAGATCATTGATGTACATGACAAACAGTGGACCCAACACAGACCCCTGAGGCACCCCACTAGTCACCGGCCTCCAACCTGACAAACAGCCATCCAACATTACTCTGTGGCATCTCCCATTCAGCCACTGTTGAATCCATCTTGCTACTCCACCATTAATACCCAACAATTGAATCTTCTTAACCAACCTTCCATGAGGAACCTTGTCAAAAGCCTTACTGAAGTCCATATAGACAACATCCACTGCTTTAATCTCTTCAAAAAATTCAAGAAGATTAGTCAAACATGACCTTCCAGGCGTAAATCCATGTTGACTTGCAGCATAGTGAGGCGATTACTAAAAAGCTTAGCTGTAATCTAGCTATTCTTTACAGCCATATAAATAGTTTCACCTTTGCAGATGAGAAAAATAATTGTCTCTCAACTACTACTACCAACACTGGATTATGCTGATATTGTCTATCAGAATACATTTGATATACATCTTCAACCCCTTAATGTAGTTTATAATAGTCTTTGCAGATTTATTTTAAGGTGTCCATATATAACTCACCAGTGTTCTATGTACGAAACTCTAAACTGGTTATCCCCCCACGCTCGAAGATGATACCACTGGTTCCAGTTCATTTTTAAATGCATCCACCTCAATTGCCCTTCTTATTTAAAACAAGACCTATTACCATACACACCCTCATATTCACTAAGACATATTCAGCAACCCTTCTTTTGCATTCCAAGAACTAACAAAGAAATTGGGAGACGTGCATTTAAATTCAAAGCTCCTTCTGACTGGAACACTGCCTAGTACCATAAGAACTATTAGCTCATTTCGTCTATTTAAAAATACACTTTTACATTTTCTTATAAAACCATGTACCTGTTTCTAGTATTAGAGTCTTCGAGCTCCTTTATCTAGCTTGAGTGTGATTATTTGGCATAACTATTGTATATGCATGGCCATTATACTTATGTATTATTGTATTGCATAGTGTAACAAGGTCTTATATTGTATTATGTCACAATATCATGAAATAATATATTATGTAATAATGTTGATAGTATGTATTAACGTACGATGTATGATAGGTGGTATATGGTATTATGCACTAACATTATGCTGTAACACATAACTATTGTTATTATTGGATATGTAAAGTTAATTAACAATTGTTATAAACTATAACAAGTGCGGATGGAGGGGTTTTGGGATTGGTGTGTGGGTAGGTGGGTCAATGAGAGCCTCTATGTATGTTACGTCTTGTGCTGTATGTTCTATGTTGGACCCCCTAGAAAACGAGATGACTGTCCATCTCAAGGGGTTATCCATGAATAAACTTGTTTCAACTTGTTTCAACTATTCCTAATCAGACCCTGCTTATTCAGATGCTTATATATATATATATTATCTCTAAGTATCTTTTCCATTAATTTGCCCACCACTGATGTCAAACTAACAGGTCTATAATTGCTAGGTTTACTCTTCGAACTCTTTTTAAACAACGGAACAACATGCGCAGAACGCCAATCCTCCGGCACTATTCCCGTTTCTAATGACATTTGAAATATTTCTGTCATAGCCCCTGCTATTTCTACACTAACTTCCCTCAATGTCCTAGGGAATATCCTGTCAGGACCTGGAGACCTATCCATTTTCATATTTTTCAAAAGTGTCCGCACCTCCTCTTCTTTGAGTCTCATAGTTTCCATTGCTACTCTGCTTGTTTCCCTTACCTCACATAATTCCATATCCTTCTCCTTGGTGAATACCGAAGAAAATAAATTGTTCAATATCTCCCCATCTCTTTTGGCTCTGCAGATAGCTGTCCACTCTGACTCTCTAATGGACCAATTTTATTCCTTGTTATCCTTTTGCTATTAATATAGCTGTAGAAACCCTTTGGATTTACTTTCACCTTACTTGCCAAAGCAACCTCATATCTTCTTTTAGCTTTTCTAATTTCTTTCTTAATATTCTTTTTAGATTATTTATACTCCTCAAGCAACTCATTTACTCCATGCTGCCTATAATTATTGTAGATCTCTCTCTTTTTCCGAACCAAGTGTCCAATTTTCCTTGAAAACCATGGCTCTTTCCAATTTTTACTATTTCATTTCAACCGAACAGGGACATAAAGATTCTGTATTATTAAAATGTCACCTTTAAATGTCCTCCATTTCTCTTCTACATCCTTCGCATAAAACAACATGTCCCAATTCACTCCTTTTAAATCCTTTCGCATCTCCTCAAAGTTAGCCTTTCTCCAATCAAAAATCTCAACCCTAGGTCCAGTTCTGACCCTCTCCATAATTATATTGAAACTAATGGTATTGTGATCACTGGACCCGAAGAGCTCCCCAACGCATACCTCTGCCACCTGACCCGTCTCATTTCCTAACAGGACGTCCAGCACCGCCCCTTCTCTAGTAGGTACTTCTATGTATTGCTGCAAAAAACT
>JAXLNO010003151.1:205723-208223 GCA_038087875.1 Malacoraja senta
TCTCTTATTCTCTCTCTCTCTCCCACTGTCTCTCCTTCTGCCTCTCTGTCTCTCTCCGTCTCTCACTAACTGTCCCTCTCTCTCTCTGTCCCTCTCTCTGTCCCTCTCTCTCTCTGTGTTTCTCACCATCTCTCTCTCTGTCCCTCTCTCTCCGTCTCTCTATCTCTCTCTCTCCGTTTTTCTCTCTCTATTCAATTTTCAATTTAATTTCAATTGAAAATCTTTATTGGCATGATAAAAAATACATTGTTATATTGCCAAATGATAAAAGATGACATACATATTTAAAATGCATAAGTATAAATACAAGTATACAGTGCATAGATAGATATGTCCCTGTACATAAACTCGCAATAGGCCTATAGCCCTTTATTGATTGCTACACGTTCTTGCAGCTGTAAGCAGTACAACATAATAGCAAGTTTAGCAATTCAATATTAATTTCTGAGTGTCAGTTAATGTCAATTAGTGTGTGCGTACATATGTGCATATTGGTCATTCACCGTCTCTCAGGTTATGGCATGCTGTTACGTATTGTGCACCAAGATGTGCCGTATTTCCTTCACCAAGGATTATTCTTAGTTTTGATGTATCATCTAGTTCTTTAAAATCAGGGGTTGCGTGACTGAGTTTGTCAAAGCATGTTTTCCTTGTTTTGTCAAATGTTTTGCATTTTAGGAGGAAGTGCTGTCTTCCTCTATCTGTCTATCTCTCTTTCTCCCTCTCACTCTGTCTCTCTCTCTCTCGCTCTCTGTTTCTCTCTGTCTGTCTGTCTCCCTCTCTCTCTCTTTCTATCTGTCTTTCTCTCTCTTTGTCTTTCTTTCTCTCTCTCTGCCTCTCCCTCTCTATCTCTCTCTCTGCCCCTCTCTCTATCTCTCTCTCTGTCCCTCTCTCTGACTCTCTTTCTCCCTCTCTCTTTCTCCCTCTCCCTCTCTTTCTCTCTTGCTCTCTCTGTCTCTCTGATTCTCCCTCTCTCTCTTTCTCTGTCTGTCCCTCTGTCTCTTTCTCACTGTCTCTCTCTGTCCCTCTCTATGTCTCTCTCTCTCTCTACCTTTCACTCTCTCTCCCGGTCTCTCTCTGCCTCTCACTCACTTTCCCCGTCTCTCGCTCTGTCTCTCTCTCTGTCTCTCTCTGTCTCTCTCTCTGTCTCTGTCTCTCTGTCTCTTTCTCCCTCTCTTACTGCCTCTCTCTCTCTGTATATCTCTCTCTCACACTCTGTCTCTCTCTCTCTGTCACTCCCTCTATCTCTCTCTCTACTCTCTCTCTGTGTCTCTTTCTTCCGCTCTCTATCTCTCTGTATCTCTCTCTCCCTCTCACTCTGTCTTTCTCCCCGTCTCTCGGTCTCTCTCTCTCCGTCTCACTCTCTGTCTCTCCCTCTCTCTCTGTCTCTCTATCTCTATCGCTACCTCTCTCTCTGTCTCTCTCTTTCACTCTTTCTCTCACTCTCTCTCTCTGTCTCTCATATTTTTTCTCTCTTTGTCTCTCATATTTCGCTATCTTTGTCTCTCTCTCACTCTCTCTCTCACTCTCTCTCTCTCTCTCTCTGTCTCTCTCTCTATCTGTCTCTCATATTTCTCTATCTCTGTCTCTCTCTCTCTTTCTCCCCTCACTCTGTGTCGCTCACTCTCTCTCTCTTCCTCTCTGTGTCTCTCTTTCTCTCTCTCTGCATCTCTCTCTGTCCCGCCATCTCACTGTGTCTCTCTCTTTCTCTCTCTCTCTCTCGCTCTTTCTGCCTCTCTCTCTCCCTCTCTCTCTCCGTCTTTCACTCTCACTCTCTCTGTCTCTCACTCTGTCTCTCTCTCTCTCTCTGTCGCTCACTCCGTCTCTCTCTCTGTCTCCGTCTCTCGTTCCATCTCTCTCTCCATCTCTCTCTGTCTCTCTCTCAACGTCTCTCTCTCTGTCTCACTCTCTCTGTCTCCCTCTCTGTCCCTCTCTGTCTCTCTCTCTGTCTCTCTCTCTACTCTCTCTGTCTCAATTTCTCTGTATGTGTGTCTCTCTCTCTCTTTCTCCGTCTCTCTCTCTGTTTCTCTGTCTGTCTCTCTCTCTCTCTGTCTCTCTCTCTCTCCTTTCTCTCTCTGTCTCTCTCTCTCTCTCTCTGTCTATATCTGTCTCTCTATGTCTGTCTCTGTGTCTCTTAATATCTCTCTCTCGCTCTCTCTATCCGTCTCTCTCTCTGTCTCGCTATCTATTTCTATCTCTCTGCCTCATTCTCTCTCTCTTTCTCTCTCTCTTTCTCTCTCTCTGTCTCTATCTCTCTCTGTCTGTCTCTCTGTGTCTCTTAAGGTCTCTCTCGCTCGCTCTCTCTCTCTCTATCTGTCTCTCTGTCTCCCTCTCTCTCTCTCTTTCTCTCTCTCTCTGTCTATACCTCCCTCTCTCTCTCTCACTCTCTATCTCCCTCAGTTTGTCTTTCTCTCTGTCTCTCTCTCTTTCTCTGTCTCTCTCTCTGTCTCTCTCCCTCTCTCCCTCTGTCTCTTGCTGTCTCTCTCCCACCGTCTTTCTG
>JAXLNO010003151.1:212779-225279 GCA_038087875.1 Malacoraja senta
AACATTCCCCATCTACACTAGTCCCACCCCGATCAATATGCCCCATCTACACTTGTCCCACACCGACCAACATGCCCCATCTACACTAGTCCCACCCTGACCAACATGCCCCATCTACACTAGTCCCACCCCGACCAACGTGCCCCATCTACACTAGTCCCACGCTGACCAACATGCCCCATCTACACTAGTCCCACCCCGACCAACATGCCCCATCTACACTAGTCCCACCCCGACCAACATGCCCCATCCACACTAGTCCCATCCCGACCAACATGCCCCATCTACACAAGAACCACCTGCCCGTGTTTGGCCTATATCCCTCCAAACGTGTCCTATCCATGTACCTGTTGAAGTATTGTGATAGCCCCAGCCTCAACTACTTCCTCTGGCAGCTCTTTCCTTACACCCACCACCCTCTGTGTGGAAAAGTTGCCCCTCAGATTCCTATTCAATTTTCCCCACTCCTGCCTCTCTCACCTTGAACACATGTCCTCAGGTCCTCGATTTCCCTACTCTGGGCAAGAGACTCAGTGTGTCTACCCGATCTATTCCTCTGGCGATTTTGTACACCTCTATAAGATCACCCCTCATCTCCTGCGCTCCAAGGAATAGAGTCCCAGCCTGCCCCAACCTCTCCCTGTAGCTCAGGCCCCTCGAGTCATCGCAACATCCTTGTAAATCTTCTCCGCGCCCTTTCCAAGCTCGACGACATCTTTCCTGTAACACGGTGGCCCAGAACTGAATGCAATACTAAATGCGGCCTCACCAACGTCTTGTACAACTGCAACGTGACCTCCCAACGTCTAGACTCAATACAGGGAGAGAGAGAGGGAGGGAGTGAGGGAGACAGAGGGAGAGATAGAGACAGAGTCAGAGAGAGAGCGAGAGAGAGAGAAAGAGAGAGAGAGAAAGAGAGAGACCGATACAGAGAGAGATACAGAGAAACAGACAGAGACACAGAGAGAGAAACAAAGTGGGACACAGAGACAGACAGAGAGAGGCGGAGAGAGAGATAAAAAGAGAGAGAGAGACAGAGACGGAGAGAGGGACAGAGAGAGAGACAGAGAAAGAGAGAGAGCGAGACATAGACACAGAGAGAAAGAGAGAGACAGAGAGAGAGAGAGAGAGAGAGAGAGAGTGCGACATTAAGAGTGAGAGAGATAGAGAGAGAAATAGAGGGAGAGTCAGAGGGAGAGAGAGACAATGAGAGAGACAGAGAGAGAGAGAGAGACAGAGAGACACACAGTAAAGGAAACCGGCAGAAATGAGAAGCTGGCGTGACTTCATTGTGAGAGAGAGAGAGAGACAGAGAGAGAGAAAGAGACAAGAGGGAGGGAGAGAGAGAGAGAGAGAGAGAGAGACAGTAAGAGAGGGAGAGAGAGATACAGCGCGGAAACAGGCCCGTCAACCCGACCAACATGCCCCTCTACACTAGTCCCACCCCGACCAACATGCCCCATCTACACTAGTCCCACCCCGACCAACATGCCCCATCTACACTAGTCCCACCCCGACCAACATGCCCCATCTACACTAGTCCCACGCTGACCAACATGCCCCATCTACACTAGTCCCACCCCGACCAACATGCCCCATCTCCACTAGTCCCACCCCGACCAACATGCCCCATCTACACTAGTCCCAACCCGACCAACATGCCCCATCTACACTAGTCCCACCCCGACCAACATGCCCCATCTACACTAGTCCCACCCCGACCAACATGCCCCATCTACACTAGTCCCACCCCGACCAACATGCCCCATCTACACTAGTCCCACCCCGACCAACATGCCCCATCTACACTAGTCCCACACCGACCCACATGCCCCATCTACACTAGTCCCACCCCGACCAACATGCCCCATCTACACTAGTCCCACGCTGACCAACATGCCCCATCTACACTAGTCCCACCCCGACCAACATGCCCCATCTACACTAGTCCCACCCCGACCAACATGCCCCATCTACACTAGTCCCACCCCGACCAACATGCCCCATCTACACTAGTCCCACCCCGACCAACATGCCCCATCTACACTAGTCCCACCCCGACCAACATGCCCCATCTACACTAGTCCCACCCGACCAACATGCCCATCTACACTAGTCCCACCCCGACCAACATGCCCCATCTACACTAGTCCCAGCCCGACCAACATGCCCCATCTACACTAGTCCCACCCCGACCAACATGCCCCATCTACACTAGTCCCACCCCGACCAACATGCCCCATCTACACTAGTCCCACCCCGACCAACATGCCCCATCTACACTAGTCCCACCCTGACCAACATGCCCCATCTACACTAGTCCCACCCCGACCAACATGCCCCATCTACACTAGTCCCACCCCGACCAACATGCCCCATCTACACTAGTCCCACCCCGACCAACATGCCCCATCTACACTAGTCCCACCCCGACCAACATGCCCCATCTACACTAGTCCCACCCCGACCAACATGCCCCATCTACACTAGTCCCACCCCGACCAACATGCCCCATCTACACTAGTCCCACACCGACCAACATGCCCCATCTACACTAGTCCCACCCCGACCACCATGCCCCATCTACACTAGTCCCACACCGACCAACATGCCCCATCTACACTAGTCCCACCCCGACCAACATGCCCCATCTACACTAGTCCCACCCCGACCAACATGCCCATCTACACTAGTCCCACCCGACCAAGATGCCCCATCTACACTAGTCCCACCCCGACCAACATGCCCCATCTACACTAGTCCCACCCCGACCAACATGCCCCATCTACACTAGTCCCACCCCGACCAACATGCCCCATCTACACTAGTCCCACCCCGACCAACATGCCCCATCTACACTAGTCCCACGCTGACCAACATGCACCATCTACACTAGTCCCACCCCGATCAACATGCCTCATCTACACTAGTCCCACCCCGACCAACATGCCCCATCTACACTAGTCCCACCCCGACCAACATGCCCCATTTACACTAGTCCCATGCTGACCAACATGCTGAGGTTATCCACTTTGGTGGCAAAAACGGGAAGGCAGACTATTATCTAAATGGTGGCCGATTAGGAAATGGGGAGATGCAGCGAGACCTGGGTGTCATGGTACACCAGTCATTGAAAGTAGGCATGCAGGTGCAGCAGGCAGTGAAGAAAGCGAAGGGTATGTTGGCCTTCATAGCAAGAGGATTTGAGTATAGGAGCAGGGAGGTTCTACTGCAGTTGTACATGGTCTTGGTGAGACCACACCTGGAGTATTGCGTACAGTTTTGGTCTCCAAATCTGAGGAAGGACACATTATAGCCATAGAGGGAGTGCAGAGAAGGTTCACCAGACTGATTCCTGGGATGTCAGGACTTTCATTTGAAGAAAGACTGGATAGACTTGGCTTATACTCGCTAGAATTTAGGAGATTGAGAGGGGATCTTATAGAAACGTACAAAATTCTTATGGGGTTGGACAGGCTAGATGCAGGAAGATTGTTCCCGTTGTTGGGGAAGTCCAGGACAAGGGGTCACAGCTTAAGGATAAGGGGGAAATCCTTTAAGACCGAGATGAGGAAAAACTTTTCACACAGAGAGTGGTGAATCTCTGGAACTCTCTGCCACAGAGGGTAGTTGAGGCCAGTTCATTGGCTATATTTAAGAGGGAGTTAGATGTGGCCCTTGTGGCTAAGGGGATCAGGGCGTATGGAGAGAAGGCCGGTACGGGATACTGAGTTGGATGATCAGCCATGATCATATTGAATGGCGGTGCAGGCTCGAAGGGCCGAATGGCCTACTCCTGCACCTATTTTCTATGTATCTATGTATCTAGTCCCACCCCGACCAACGTGCCCCATCTACACTAGTCCCACCCCGACCAACGTGCCCCATTTACACTAGTCCCACCCTGACCAACATGCCCATCTTCACTAGTCCCACCCCGACCAACATGCCCCATCTACACTAGTCCCACCCCGACCATCATGCCCCATCTACACAAGAACCACCGGCCCGTGTTTGGCCTATATCCCTCCAACTTGTCCTATCCATGTACCTGTCGAAGTATTGTGATAGCCCCAGCCTCAACTACCTCCTCCGGCAGCACTTTCCTTACACCCACACCCTCTGTGTGGAAATGTTGCCCCTCAGATTCCTATTCAATTTTCCCCACTCCTGCCTCTCTCACCTTGAACACATGTCCTCGGGTCCTCGATTTCCCTACTCTGGGCAAGAGACTCAGTGTGTCTACCCGATCTATTCCTCTGCCGATTTTGTACACCTCTATAAGATCATCCCTCATCCTCCTGCGCTCCAAGGAATAGAGTCCCAGCCTGCCCCAACCTGTCCCTGTAGCTCAGGCCCCTCGAGTCATCGCAACATCCTCGTAAATCATCTCCGCGCCCTTTCCAAGCTCAACGACATCTTTCCTGTAACACGGTGCCCAGAACTGAACGCAATACTAAATACGGCCTCACCAACGTCTTGTACAACTGCAACGTGACCTCCCAACGTCTAGTCTCAATACAGGTAGAGAGAGAGGGAGGAAGAGAGGGAGACAGAGGGAGAGATAGAGACAGAGAGTCAGCGAGAGAGAGAAAGAGAAAGAGAGAGAGAGAGAGAGAAAGAAAGAGAGAGAGACCGATACAGAGAGAGATACAGAGATACAGACAGACACAGAGAGAGAGAGAGACATAGTGGGACAGAGACAGACAGAGAGAGGCGGAGAGAGCGATAAAAAGAGAGAGAGAGACAGAGACGGAGAGAGAGAAACAGAGAAGAGAGAGAGAGAAACAGAGAGACACAGAGAGAAAGAGAGAGAGAGAGAGAGAGACAAGAGCGAGAGAGACAAGAGCGAGAGAGGCAGAGACAGGGAGAGAGAGAGAGACAGAGAGAAAGACTGAGGGAGTTAGAGACAGTGAGAGAGAGAGAGAGAGAGAGAGAGAGAGAGAGAGAGAGAGAGAGAGAGAGAGAGAGAATGAGACAGAGAGATAGACAGAGAGAGAGAGAGAGAGAGAGAGAGAAAGAGAGAGAGAGAAAATGAGGGAGACAGAGAGAGAGAGAGAGAGAGAGAGAGAGAGAGAGCGAGAGCGACATTAAGAGAGAGAGAGATAGAGAGAGAAATAGAGTGAGAGTCAGAGGGAGAGAGAGACAATGAGAGAGACAGAGAGCAAGAGAGAGACAGAGAGAGACACACAGTAAAGGAAACCGGCAGAAAATGAGAAGCTGGCGTGACTTCATTGTGAGAGAGAGAGAGAGAGACACAGAGAGAGAGAGAAAGAGACAAGAGGGAGGGAGAGAGAGAGAAAGACAAGAGGGAGAGAAAGAGAGAGAGAGAGAGAGAGAGAGAGAGAGAGAGAGAGAGAGAGAGAGAGAGAGAGAGAGAGAGAGACAGAAAGAGAGAGAGAGATACAGCGCGGAAACAGGCCCGTCAGCCCAACTTGCCCATACCGACCAACATGCCCCATCTACACTAGTCCCACACCGACCAACATGCCCCATCTACACTAGTCCCACCCCGACCAACATGCCCCATCTACACTAGTCCCACACCGACCAACATGCCCCATCTACACTAGTCCCACCCCGACCAACATGCCCCATCTACACTAGTCCCACACCGACCACATGCCCATCTACACTAGTCCCACACCGACCACCATGCCCCATCTACACTAGTCCCACCCCGACCAACATGCCCCATCTGCACTAGTCCCACACCGACCAACATGCCCCATCTACACTAGTCCCACACCGACCAACATGCCCCATCTACACTAGTCCCACACCGGCCAACATGCCCCATCTACACTAGTCCCACCCCAACCAACATGCCCCATTTACACTAGTCCCACCCCGACCAACATGCCCCATCTACACTAGTCCCACACCCGGCCAACATGCCCCATCTACACTAGTCCCACGTTGACCAACATGCCCCATCTACACTAGTCCCACGCTGACCAACATGCCCCATCTACACTAGTCCCACGCTGACCAACATGCCCCATCTACACTAGTCCACCCCGACCAACATGCCCCATCTACACTAGTCCCACCCCGACCAACGTTCCCAATCCACACTATTCCCATGCTGAACAACATGCCCCATCTACACTAGTCCCACACCGGCCAACATGCCCCATCTACACTAGTCCCACCCCGACCAACGTGCCCCATCTACACTAGTCCCACACCGGCCAACATGCCCCATCTACACTAGTCCCACGCTGACCAACATGCCTCATCTACACTAGTCCCACCCCGACCAACGTGCCCCATCCACACTAGCCCCACCCCGACCAACATGCCCCATCTACACTAGTCCCACACCGGCCACATGCCCCATCTATACTAGTCCCACCCCGACCAACATGCCCCATCTACACTAGTCCCACCCCGACCAACGTGCCCCATCTACACTAGTCCCACACCGGCCAACATGCCCCCATCTACACTAGTCCCATGCTGACCAACATGCCCCATCCACACTAGTCCCACCCCGACCAACATGCCCCATCTACACTAGTCCCACCCCGACCAACATGCCCCATCTACACTAGTCCCACCCCGACCAACATGCCCCATCTACACTAGTCCCACCCCGACCAACATGCCCCATCTAGACTAGTCCCACCCCGACCAACATGCCCCATCTACACTAGTCCCACCCCGACCAACAAGCCCCATCTACACTAGTCCCACCCCGACCAACATGCCCCATCTACACTAGTCCCACACCGGCCAACATGCCCCATCTACACTAGTCCCACGCTGACCAACATGCCCCATCTACACTAGTCCCACGCTGACCAACATGCCCCATCTACACTAGTCCCACGCTGACCAACATGCCCCATCTACACTAGTCCCACGCTGACCAACATGCCCCATCTACACTAGTCCCACCCCGACCAACATGCCCCATCTACACTAGTCCCACCCCGACCAACATGCCCCATCTACACTAGTCCCACCCCGACCGACATGCCCCATCTACACTAGTCCCACCCCGACCACATGCCCCATCTGCACTAGTCCCGCGCTGACCAACATGCCCCTCAACACTAGTCCCACCCCGACCAACATGCCCCATCTACACTAGTCCCACGCTGACCAACATGCCCCATCTACACTAGTCCCACCCCGACCGACATGCCCCATCTACACTAGTCCCACCCCGACCAACATGCCCCATCTACACTAGTCCCACCCCGACCAACATGCCCCATCTACACTTGTCCCCCCGACCAACATGCCCCATCTACACAAGTCCCACTCCGACCAACATGCCCCATCTACACTAGTCCCACCCCGACCGACATGCCCCATCTACACTAGTCCCACCCTGACTAACATGCCCCATCTACACTAGTCCCACGCCGACCAACATGCCCCATCTACACTAGTCCCACCCCAACCAACATGCCCCATCTACACAAGAACCACCTGCCTGTGTTTGGCCTATATCCTCCAAACTTGTCCTATCCATGTACCTGTTGGAAGTATTGTGATAGCCCCAGCCTCAACTACTTCCTCTGGCAGCCTCTTTCCTTACACCCACCACTCTCTGTGTGGAAAGGTTGCCCCTCAGGTTCCTATTCAATTTTCCCCAACCCTGCCTCACTCACCTTGAATACATGTTTCTCGGGTCCTCGATTCCCCTACTCTGGGCAAGAGACTCAGTGCGTCTACCCGATCTATTCCTCTGGTGATTTTGTACACCTCTATAAAATCGCCCCTCATCCTCCTGCGCTCCAAGGAATAGAGACCCAGCGTGCCCAAACTTCTCCCTGTAGCTCAGGCCCCTCGAGTCCCGGCAACATCCTCGTAAATCTTCTCCGCGCCTTTCCAAGCTCAACGACATCTTTCCTGTAACACGGTGCCCAGAACTGAACGCAATACTAAATGCGGCCTCACCAACGTCTTGTACAACTGCAACGTGCTCCCAACATCTAGTCTCAATACAGGGAGAGAGAGAGGGAGGGAGAGAGGGAGACAGAGGGAGAGATAGAGACAGAGTCAGAGAGAGAGCGAGAGAGAGAGAAAGAGAAGAGAGAGAAAGAGAGAGACCGATACAGAGAGAGATACAGAGAAACAGACAGAGACACAGAGAGAGAAACAAAGTGGGACACAGAGACAGACAGAGAGAGGTGGAGAGAGAGATAAAAAGGAAGAGAGAGACAGAGACGGAGAGAGGGACAGAGAGAGAGACAGAGAAAGAGAGAGAGAGACACAGACACAGAGAGAAAGAGAGAGACAGAGAGAGAGAGAGACAGGGAGCGAGAGAGGCAGAGAGAGATGAGAGACAGGGAGAGAGAGAGAGAGAGAGAGAGAGAGAGAGAGAGAGACAGAGAGAAAGACAGACTGAGGAGTTAGACAGTGAGAGAGAGAGAGAGAGAGAGGGGGGGGATATAGATAGAGAGAGAGAAAGAGAGAGAGAGAAATGAGACACAGAGAGATAGACAGAGAGAGAGAGAGAGAAAGAGAGAGAGAGAAAGTGAGGGACACAGAGAGGGAGACAGAGAGGGAGAGAGAGAGAGAGAGAGAGAGAGAGAGAGAGACAGGGAGAGAGAGAGAGAGAGAGAGAGAGAGTGCGACATTAAGAGAGAGAGAGATAGAGAGAGAAATAGAGGGAGAGTCAGAGGGAGAGAGAGACAATGAGAGAGACAGAGAGAGAGAGAGAGAGACAGAGAGAGACACACAGTAAAGGAAACCGGCAGAAAATGAGAAGCTGGCGTGACTTCATTGTGAGAGAGAGAGAGACACAGAGAGAGAGAAAGAGACAAGAGGGAGGGAGAGAGAGAGAGAGAGGGAGAGACAGAAAGAGAGAGAGGGAGAGAGAGAGAGAGAGATACAGCGCGGAAACAGGCCGTCAGCCCAACTTGCCCACACCGGCCAACATGTCCCATCTACACTAGTCCCACACCGGCCAACATGTCCCATCTACACTAGTCCCACACCGACCAACATGCCCATCTACACTAGTCCCACACCGGCCAACATGCCCCATCTACACTAGTCCCACCCCGACCAACATGCCCCATCTACACTAGTCCCACCCCGACCAACATGCCCCATCTACACTAGTCCCACCCCGACCAACATGCCCCATCTACACTAATCCCACCCTGACCAACATGCCCCATCTACACTAGTCCCACCCCGACCAACATGCCCCATCTACACTAGTCCCACCCCGATCAACGTGCCCCATCTACACTAGTCCCACCCCGACCAACATGTCCCATCTACACTAGTCCCACACCGGCCAACATGCCCCATCTACACTAGTCCCACGCTGACCAACATGCCCCATCTACACTAGTCCCACCCGGCCAACATGCCCCATCTACACTAGTCCCACGCTGACCAACATGCCCCCATCTACACTAGTCCCACGCTGACCAACATGCCCCATCTACACTAGTCCCACGCCCCGACCAACATGCCCCATCTACACTAGTCCCACCCCGACCAACATGCCCCATCTACACTAGTCCCACCCCGACCAACATGCCCCATCTACACTAGTCCCACCCCGACCAACATGCCCCATCTACACTTGTCACCCCCGACCAACATCCCCATCTACACTAGTCCCACTCCGACCAACATTCCCCATCTACACTAGTCCCACCCCGATCAATATGCCCCATCTACACTTGTCCCACACCGACCAACATGCCCCATCTACACTAGTCCCACCCTGACCAACATGCCCCATCTACACTAGTCCCACCCCGACCAACGTGCCCCATCTACACTAGTCCCACGCTGACCAACATGCCCCATCTACACTAGTCCCACCCCGACCAACATGCCCCATCTACACTAGTCCCACCCCGACCAACTGCCCCATCCACACTAGTCCCATCCCGACCAACATGCCCCATCTACACAAGAACCACCTGCCCGTGTTTGGCCTATATCCCTCCAAACGTGTCCTATCCATGTACCTGTTGAAGTATTGTGATAGCCCCAGCCTCAACTACTTCCTCTGGCAGCTCTTTCCTTACACCCACCACCCTCTGTGTGGAAAAGTTGCCCCTCAGATTCCTATTCAATTTTCCCCACTCCTGCCTCTCTCACCTTGAACACATGTCCTCAGGTCCCTCGATTTCCCTACTCTGGGCAAGAGACTCAGTGTGTCTACCCGATCTATTCCTCTGGCGATTTTGTACACCTCTATAAGATCATCCCTCATCCTCCTGCGCTCCAAGGAATAGAGTCCCAGCCTGCCCCAACCTCTCCCTGTAGCTCAGGCCCCCTCGAGTCATCGCAACATCCTCGTAAATCTTCTCCGCGCCCTTTCCAAGCTCGACGACATCTTTCCTGTAACACGGTGCCCAGAACTGAATGCAATACTAAATGCGGCCTCACCAACGTCTTGTACAACTGCAACGTGACCTCCCAACGTCTAGACTCAATACAGGGAGAGAGAGAGGGAGGGAGTGAGGGAGACAGAGGGAGAGATAGAGACAGAGTCAGAGAGAGAGCGAGAGAGAGAGAAAGAGAGAGAGAGAAAGAGAGAGACCGATACAGAGAGAGATACAGAGAAACAGACAGAGACACAGAGAGAGAAACAAAGTGGGACACAGAGACAGACAGAGAGAGGCGGAGAGAGAGATAAAAAGAGAGAGAGAGACAGAGACGGAGAGAGGGACAGAGAGAGAGACAGAGAAAGAGAGAGAGCGAGACACAGACACAGAGAGAAAGAGAGACAGAGAGAGAGAGAGAGAGAGAGAGAGAGAGAGTGCGACATTAAGAGTGAGAGAGATAGAGAGAGAAATAGAGGGAGATTCAGAGGGAGAGAGAGACAATGAGAGAGACAGAGAGAGAGAGAGAGACAGAGAGACACACAGTAAAGGAAACCGGCAGAAAATGAGAAGCTGGCGTGACTTCATTGTGAGAGAGAGAGAGAGACAGAGAGAGAGAAAGAGACAGAGGGAGGGAGAGAGAGAGAGAGAGAGAGAGACAGTAAGAGAGAGAGAGAGAATACAGCGCGGAAACAGGCCCGTCAACCCGACCAACATGCCCCATCTACACTAGTCCCACCCTGACCAACATGCCCCATCTACACTAGTCCCACCCCGACCAACATGCCCCATCTACACTAGTCCCACCCCGACCAACATGCCCCATCTACACTAGTCCCACGCTGACCAACATGCCCCATCTACACTAGTCCCACCCCGACCAACATGCCCCATCTCACTAGTCCCACCCCGACCAACATGCCCCATCTACACTAGTCCCAACCCGACCAACATGCCCCATCTACACTAGTCCCACCCCGACCAACATGCCCCATCTACACTAGTCCCACCCCGACCAACATGCCCCATCTACACTAGTCCCACCCCGACCAACATGCCCCATCTACACTAGTCCCACCCCGACCAACATGCCCCATCTACACTAGTCCCACACCGACCCACATGCCCCATCTACACTAGTCCCACCCCGACCAACATGCCCCATCTACACTAGTCCCACGCTGACCAACATGCCCCATCTACACTAGTCCCACCCCGACCAACATGCCCCATCTACACTAGTCCCACCCCGACCAACATGCCCCATCTACACTAGTCCCACCCCGACCAACATGCCCCATCTACACTAGTCCCACCCCGACCAACATGCCCCATCTACACTAGTCCCACCCCGACCAACATGCCCCATCTACACTAGTCCCACCCCGACCAACATGCCCCATCTACACTAGTCCCACCCCGACCAACATGCCCCATCTACACTAGTCCCAGCCCGACCAACATGCCCCATCTACACTAGTCCCACCCCGACCAACATGCCCCATCTACACTAGTCCCACCCCGACCAACATGGCCCCATCTACACTAGTCCACCCCGACCAACATGCCCCATCTACACTAGTCCCACCCCGACCAACATGCCCCATCTACACTAGTCCCACCCCGACCAACATGCCCCATCTACACTAGTCCCACCCCGACCAACATGCCCCATTCTACACTAGTCCCACCCCGACCAACATGCCCCATCTACACTAGTCCCACCCCGACCAAGATGCCCCATCTACACTAGTCCCACCCCGACCAACATGCCCCATCTACACTAGTCCCACCCCGACCAACATGCCCCATCTACACTAGTCCCACCCCGACCAACATGCCCCATCTACACTAGTCCCACCCCGACCAACATGCCCCATCTACACTAGTCCCACGCTGACCAACATGCACCATCTACACTAGTCCCACCCCGATCAACATGCCTCATCTACACTAGTCCCACCCCGACCAACATGCCCCATCTACACTAGTCCCACCCCGACCAACATGCCCCATTTACACTAGTCCCATGCTGACCAACATGCTGAGGTTATCCACTTTGGTGGCAAAAACGGGAAGGCAGACTATTATCTAAATGGTGGCCGATTAGGAAATGGGGAGATGCAGCGAGACCTGGGTGTCATGGTACACCAGTCATTGAAAGTAGGCATGCAGGTGCAGCAGGCA
>JAXLNO010003151.1:237779-273076 GCA_038087875.1 Malacoraja senta
GGGGAACAGTTCGGGACCAGTGATCACAATACCATTAGTTTCAATATAATTATGGAGAGGGTCAGAACTGGACCTAGGGTTGAGATTTTTGATTGGAGAAAGGCTAACTTTGAGGAGATGCGAAAGGATTTAAAAGGAGTGAATTGGGACATGTTGTTTTATGGGAAGGATGTAAAAGAGAAATGGAGGACATTTAAAGATGACATTTTAATAGTACAGAATCTTTATGTCCCTGTTCGGTTGAAAGGAAATAGTAAAAATTGGAAAGAGCCATGGTTTTCAAGGGAAATTGGACACGGTTCGGAAAAAGAGAGAGATCTACAATAATTATAGGCAGTAAATGAGGTGCTTGAGGAGTTTAAATAATCTAAAAAGAATATTAAGAAAGAAATTAGAAAAGCTAAAAGAAGATATGAGGTTGCTTTGGCCAGTAAGGTGAAAGTAAATCCAAAGGGTTTCTACAGCTATATTAATAGCAAAAGGATAACAAGAAATAAAATTGGTCCATTAGAGAGTCAGAGTGGACAGCTATCTGCAGAGCCAAAAGCGATGGGGAGATATTGAACAATTTCTTTTCTTCGGTATTCACCAAGGAGAAGGATATGGAATTATGTGAGGTAAGGGAAACAAGCAGAGTAGCAATGGAAACTATGAGACTCAAAGAAGAGGAGGTGCGGACACTTTTGAAAAATATGAAAATGGATAAGTCTCCAGGTCCTGACAGGATATTCCCTGGGACATTGAGGAAAGTTAGTGTACAAATAGCAGGGGCTATGACAGAATATTTCAAATGTCATTAGAAACGGGAATAGTGCCGGACGATAGGCGTACTGCGCATGTTGTTCCGTTGTTTAAAAAGGGTTCGAAGAGTAAACATAGCAATTATAGACCTGTTAGTTTGACGTCGGTGGTGGGCAAATTAATGGAAAAGACACTTAGAGATAATATATTCCGATAGCATCTGAATAAGCAGGGTCTGATTTGGAACATTTGAAACAAGTTGAAACACGTTTATTCATGGCTAACCCCTTGAGATGGACAGTCATCTCGTTTTCGAGGGGGTCCAACATAGAACATACAGCACAAGACATAACATACATAGAGGCTCTCATTGACCCACCTACCCACACACCAATCCCAAAACCCCTCCATCCCCACTTGTTATAGTTTATAACAATTGTTAATTAACTTTACATATCCAATAATAACAATAGTTATGTGTTACAGCATAATGTTAGTGCATAATACCATATACCACCTATCATACATCGTACGTTAATACATACTATCAACATTATTACATAATATATTATTTCATGATATTGTGACACAATACAATATAAGACCTTGTTACACTATGCAATACAATAATACATAAGTGTAATGGCCATGCATATACAATAGTTATGCCAAATAATCACACTCAGAGCAAGCTAGATAAAGGAGCTCGAAGACTCTAATACTAGAAACAGGTACATGGTTTTATAAGGAAAGGTAAAAGTGTATTTTTAAATGGACGAAATGAACTAATAGTTCTTATGGTACTAGGCAGAGTGTTCCAGTCAGAATGAGCTTTGAATTTAAATGCACGTCTCCCAATTTCTTTGTTAGTTCTTGGAATGAAAAAGAAGGTTTGCTGAATATGTCTTAGTGAATATGAGGGTGTGTATGGTAATAGGTCTTGTTTTAAATAAGAAGGGTAATTGAGGTGGATGCATTTAAAGATGAACTGGAACCAGTGGTATCATCTTCGAGCGTGGGGGGATAACCAGTTTAGAGTTTCGTACATAGAACAGTGGTGAGTTATATATGGACACCTTAAAATAAATCTGCAAAGACTATTATAAACTACATTAAGGGGTTGAAGATGTATATCAAATGTATTCTGATAGACAATATCAGCATAATCCAGTGTTGGTAGTAGCAGTTGAGAGACAATTATTTTTCTCATCTGAAAGGTGAAACTATTTATATGGCGGTAAAGAATAGCTAGATTACAGCTAAGTTTTTTAGTAATCGTCTCACTGTGCTGCAACAGTCAACATGAATTTACGCCTGGAAGGTCATGTTTGACTAATCTTCTTGAATTTTTTGAAGAGGTTAAAGCAGTGGATGTTTTCTATATGGACTTCAGTAAGGCTTTTGACAAGGTTCCTCATGGAAGGTTGGTTAAGAAGATTCAATTGTTGGGTATTAATGGTGGAGTAGCAAGATGGATTCAACAGTGGCTGAATGGGAGATGCCAGAGAGTAATGGTGGATGGCTGTTTGTCAGGTTGGAGGCCGGTGACTAGTGGGGTGCCTCAGGGGTCTGTGTTGGGTCCACTGTTTGTCATGTACATCAATGATCTGCATGATGGTGTGGAAAATTGGATTAGTAAGTATGCAGATGATACTAAGATAGGTGGTGTTGTGGATAATGAAGTAGATTTTCAAAGTCTACAGAGAGATTTAGGCCATTTGGAAGAGTGGGCTGAAAGATGGCAGATGGAGTATAATGCTGATAAATGTGAGGTGCTACATCTCGGCAGGACAAATCAAAATAGGACGTACATGGTAAATGGTAGCGAATTGAGGAATGCAGTTGAACAGAGGGATCTAGGAATAACTGCATAGTTCCATGACGGTGGAATCTCATGTAGATAGGGTGGTAAAGAAAGTTTTTGGTGTGCTGGCCTTTATAAACCAGACCATTGAATATGGAAGTTGGGATGTAATGTTAAAATTGTACAAGGCATTGGCGAGGCCAATTCTGGAGTATGGAGTACAATTTTGGTCACCTAATTATAGGAAGGATGTCAACAAAATAGAGAGAGTACAGAGGAGATTTACTAGAATGTCGCCTGGGTTTCAGCAACTAAGTTACAGAGAAAGGTTGAACAAGTTAGGTCTTTATTCTTTAGAGCACAGAAGGTTAAGAGGGGACTTGATAGAGGTCTTTAAAATGATGAGCGGGTTAGACAGAGTTGACGTGGATACACTTTTCCCATTGAGAGTGGGGAAGATTCAAACAAGGGGACATGACTTGAGAATTAAGGGACAAGTTTAGGGGTAACAGGGGGAACTTCTTTACTCAGAGAGTGGTAGCTGTGTGGAATGAGCTTCCAGTGGAAGTGGTGGAGACAGGTTCGATTTTATCCTTTAAAAATAGATTGGATGGGTATATGGACGGGAAAGGAATGGAGGGTTATGGTCTGAGTGCAGGTAGATGGGACTAGGGGGAAGTAAGAAGAAAGAAGGGGTAAATAAAATAAAAAATAACAAAAGTGTTCGGCACGGGCTTGAAGGGCCGAGATGGCCTGTTTCCGTGCTGTAATGGTTATATGGTTATATGGTTATGGAGAGAGGGAGAGAGAGAGAGACAGTGAGAGAGACAGATGGAGAGAGAGACGGAGACTGAGAGGGAGAGGGAGAGCCAGCGACAGAGAGAGAGAGAGAGAGACAGTGAGGTAGAGAGGGAGAAAGCGAGACAGTTACAGAGAGAAAGACAAGAGAGGGACAGAGAGAGAGTGGGAGAGACAGAGACAGAGAGAGAGAAACATACAGAGAGAGAGATAGAGAGAGAGTGCTGGAGTAACTCAGCATGTCAGGCAGCATCTGTGGAGAAGATAGACAGAACGTGTTGGAGTAACTCAGCGGGTCAGGCAGCATCTGTGGAGAGAAGGATTGGGTGACATTTTGGGTCGAGACCCTTCTTTGGTTTAGTTTAGTTTAGATATGCAGAGCGGAAACAGGTCTTTCGGCCCGCGGAGTCTGCGCAGACAAGCGATCATCCCATACGCTCGCACATTAGGGACAATTTAACAATTTTGCGGAGGCTGATTAATCTACAACCCTGAACGTATATGAAATGTTGGAGGAAACCGGAGCACCCGGAGTAAAAACTCACGCAGTTCAAGGGGAGAAGGTACAAACTCCGTACAGATAGCACCCGTAGTCAGGATCAAGCCTGGGTATCTGGCGGTGAGGCAGCAGCTGTACCGCTGTGCCACTGTGCCGCACAGAATTATATAACGGTTTCCTCCACTATAAACACACCCAATATGTGCTAGTAATGTCCTGTTTGCCAGCTTGTTGACCCTCTGTGTTCCCCTCCTGCAGAGTTTAGGAGCCGTTGCTGTGGACGGAGAGACGGGGACGTGAGCGGCCAATGAGGGCGGCCAGGGTGCCTGTGATCCCCCCCCATCTGCTCGGTGTGCGGGCTGAGCTTCGAGCGGCTGAGCTTCAATGGAGGACCACATGACAGGGCACAACAAGGAGAAGCGTTATGAGTGTGACATGTGTGGCAAGGCCTGGCAGAAGCCGAGCCAGCTGGAGACCCACCGGCGTGTGCACACGGGAGAACGCCCCTTCGACTGCTTGGAGTGTGGCAAGAGCTTCACCAGCTACAGTAACCTGTGGCAGCACAAACGTGTGCATTCCAGCGAGAGGCCCTTCATGTGCTCCGACTGCAGCAAGAGCTTCAAGACGGCGAATCAACTGAAGAAGCACTGGCAGGTGCACACGGGCGAGAAGCCCTATGGCTGCTCCACCTGCGGCAAGAGCTTTGCCCAGTCGTCAGCGTTGTGCAGGCACCAGCGGGTGCACAGCAGTGAGCGGCCCTTCACCTGCTCCAACTGCGGCAAAGGCTTCAAGTCGTCCAACCACCTGAAGGTGCACAGGTGCCTGCACACCGGGGAACGGCCCTACACCTGCACCCATTGCGGCAAGGGCTTCACCCACTCCAGCAGCCTGCTGTTGCACCAGCGCACACACACCGGCGAGCACCCCTTCACCTGCACCCAGTGCAGCAAGGGCTTCCTCTGCTCCAGCAAGCTGCTGTCCCACCAGCGCACCCACACCGGCAAGCACCTCTACACCTGCAGCTACTGCGGCAAGGGCTTCATCTGCTCCAGCAGCCTGCTGTCCCACCAGCGTATCCACACTGGCAAGCGCCCCTTCACCTGTGCCCAGTGCGGCAAGAGCTTCACCCAGTCCAGCAACCTGCTGAAGCACCAGCGCAACCACACTGGCGAGTGCCCCTACACCTGCGCCCAGTGTGGCAAGGGGTTCACCCAGTCCAGCAACCTGCTGGAGCACCAGCGCACCCACACTGGCGAGCGCCCCTACACCTGCGCCCAGTGCGGCAAGGGCTTCACCCAGTCCAGTCACCTGCTGGTGCACAAGCGCACCCACACCGGCGAGCGCCCCTACACCTGTGCCCAGTGCGGCAAGGGCTTCAGCCGCTCCGACAGCCTGCTGAAGCACCAGCGCACCCACACCGGCGAGCGCCCCTACACCTGTGCCCAATGCGGCACGGGCTTCACCAAGTCCAGCAGCCTGCTGTTGCACCAGCGCATCCACAGCGGCGAGCGCCCCTACACCTGCGCCCAGTGCGGCAAGGGCTTCACCCAGTCTAGAACCCTGCTGTTGCACCAGCGCACCCACTCCGGCGAGCGTCCCTACATATGTACCCAATGCGGCAAGGGCTTCACCCGGTCCAGTCACCTGCTGTCCCACCAGCGGGTGCACGGCAGCGACCGACCCGTCACCAGCCCGGTGTGTGGAGAGCGCTTTGCCATGGCTTCCCATGCCCTGTCTCACCAGCGCGTGCACACCAGTGGCCAGCCCTACAACTGCCCGTACTGCGGTGTGGGGTTTGACAGCTCACGGGGGTTGCGGCAGCACCGGCGGGCTCATGCTGGTGAGCAGCTGCTCCCACTGTGACAAGAGAGCATGGGGGCTGTGGGAGCACCAGTGGTTACACACCGGAGAGAGACCTTTGTGTGCGCTGAGAGTGGCAAGGTTTTCACCCACATGTCCAGCCTGTGGCTGCACCGACATACCCACAGCGGTGAGTGTCCTTTCCCCTGCCCATCCTTTGGCAAGGCCGTTGCCAGCTCCTCCAGCCTTCTGGCACACCGCCACGTGGATAGGCGCTGGTTAGGTAGACAAAATTCTGGAAGGAATGGGTAACGATTCGGGTCGTATCTTCAGTCACCCATTCCATCTCCCCAGAGATGCTGCCTGTCCCGCTGAGTTACTCCAGCACTTTGTGTCCTTTTTTGTAAACCAGTATCTGCAGTTCCTTGTTTTTAAACCATTCTGGTTATCCATCTCTGCACCTTCCCCAAAGTCTCCACATCAGTCCTGTAATGGAGTGACCAGAACGGTATGCAATACTCCAATTGCTACCTGACCAATGTCGCTTAAAGCTGCACATATACATCCCTCTCTCTTCCCTCTTCCCACACTCCCCCCCCCACTCGTACACTCCCCCCAAATTCTCTCCACTCCACCCTCTCGTGCCCTCCTCCCCTCTCTCGCACTCCCCCTCTCTCTCCCTGTCTCTCTCACACACTCGCTCTCTCGCTTCCTGTCTCTGTCCCACAAACCTCTCTCTCTGTCTCACTCTCACACATACTCCCTCTTTCACACACACACTACCTCTCTCCTCTCTCACACACACACTACCGCTTTCTCACACACACACTCCCGCTCTCTCACACAAACACTCCCGATCTCACACACACACTACCTCTCTCCTCTCTCACACACACACTCCCACTCTCACACACACACTCCCGCTCTCACACACACACAAACACTCCCTCTCTCTCACACACACTCCCGCTCTCTCACACACACACACTCCCGCTCTCTCACACACACACTCCCGCTCTCTCACACATACACAAACACTCCCTCTCACACACACACCACTCCCTCTATCTCTCTATCTCACCCACACACAGTCCCTCTCTCACACACACACAATAACCTCCCTCTCTCTCTCTCTCTCTCTCTCTCACACACACACTCACACAATCCCTCTCTCACACACGACACTCCCCCTCTTTCTCTCATTCTCTCTCTCACTCTCATACACACACAGTCCCTCCCTCTCTCTCACAAACTCCCTCTCTCACACACACACACTCTCTCGCACACACTCTCACACACTCTCTCACACACACACACTCTCACAGACACACCCTCTCATACACACACACACATATTTTCACGCACACACGCCGAACACCTCTGCTCGATTCGCAATAACCAACCTGATCTCCCGGTGGCTCATCACTTCAACTCCCCCTCCCATTCCGAATCCAAACTTTCTGTCCTGGGCCTCCTCCATGGCCAGAGTGAGGCCCACCGTAAATTGGAGGAGCAGCACCTCATATTTCGCTTGGGCAGTTTGCACCCCTGCGGTATGAACATTGACTTCCCTAATTTCAGGTAGTCCCTACTTTCTCCTTCCCTTCTCGGCTCTCCCTCAGCCCACTGGCTCCACCTCTTCCTTTCTTTTTCCCGCCTCCCCCACCCTCACATCAGTCTGGAGAAGGGTTTTGACCCGAAACGTTGCCTATTTCCTTCGCTCCATAGATGCTGCCTCACCCGCTGAGTTTCTCCAGCATTTTTGTCTCTCTTCAATTTTCCAGCATCTGCAGTTCCTTCTTAGGCATTTTAACGTGTTTTTTTAAAGAAAGTTTTGACGCATTTGCGCCTTACGTAACAAATAAAGCAAGTTTATCCTGACCTCTGAAAGAATTTGATTTGGTCCGTAAATTAAAAATGGAGATTTGCTGAAACACAGAAAGCAGTCAAATTTTAAAAAGAATTTTCACAGCAGAATAAATTCTGGGAAAATCTTAGAAGCTTGGTTTATACTAATCATTGAAACAATGTATTAACAATGTATTAACATAGAGATGTATTGTCTGGGCACAGCACCATATTAGATATCTGTCTGAACTGCCTGTCCCTGCGAAGGACAAGGTAGTGGCTTTCATCCAAGTCTTACAAGCTTGTTTTAGTTCACAGACGGATGCCCATTCTGGAACCAAGATGGAAGTCATTTGAAAACAAAATGGAGTTAGTTGTCCTTCCGGAATGGGCAGCTGTACTGAAGCTGTGCCAAGATTTGAGAATAAGGCTGACATTGCAAATATATGGGCCCAGCCTCCCTTGTTTCCCTTAGGCTACGGATCCTTCACTCAAATTTAGAAGGTGTGTTTTATTGATAAGAAAATGTATAATTACTCTAACTTTCCTTTGTCTTTGAATGGAGCCCGAGAAGCTCCCGCCTGAGGATTGGCGGGTAGCAAACGTAACCCCACTTTTCAAGAAGGGAGGGAGAGAGAAAACGGGGAATTACAGACCAGTTAGTCTAACATCGGTAGTGGGGAAACTGCTAGAGTCACTTATTAAAGATGGGATAGCAGCACGTTTGGAAAGTGGTGAAATCATTGGACAAAGTCAGCATGGATTTACGAAAGGTAAATCATGTCTGACGAATCTTATAGAATTTTTCGAGGATGTAACTAGTAGCGTGGATAGGGGAGAACCAGTGGATGTGGTGTATCTGGACTTCCAGAAGGCTTTCGACAAGGTCCCACATAAGAGATTAGTATACAAACTTAAAGCACATGGCATTGGGGGTTCAGTATTGATGTGGATAGAGAACTGGCTGGCAAACAGGAAGCAAAGAGTAGGAGTAAACGGGTCCTTTTCACAATGGCAGCCAGTGACTAGTGGGGTACCGCAAGGCTCAGTGCTGGGACCCCAGCTATTTACAATATATATTAATGAACTGGATGGGGAAATTGAAGGCAATATCTCCAAGTTTGCAGATGACACTAAGCTGGGGGGCAGTGTTAGCTGTGAGGAGGATGCTAGGAGTCTGCAAGGTGACTTGGATAGGCTGGGTGAGTGGGCAAATGTTTGGCAGATGCAGTATAATGTGGATAAATGTGAGGTTATCCATTTTGGTGGCAAAAACAGGAAAGCAGACTATTATCTAAATGGTGGCCGACTAGGAAAAGGGGAGATGCAGCGAGACCTGGGTGTCATGGTACACCAGTCATTGAAAGTAGGCATGCAGGTGCAGCAGGCAGTGAAGAAAGCGAATGGTATGTTAGCTTTCATAGCAAAAGGATTTGAGTATAGGAGCAGGGAGGTTCTACTGCAGTTGTACAGGGTCTTGGTGAGACCACACCTGGAGTATTGCGTACAGTTTTGGTCTCCAAATCTGAGGAAGGACATTATTGCCATAGAGGGAGTGCAGAGAAGGTTCACCAGACTGATTCCTGGGATGTCAGGACTGTCCTATGAAGAAAGACTGGATAGACTTGGTTTATACTCTCTAGAATTTAGGAGATTGAGAGGGGATCTTATAGAAACTTACAAAATTCTTAAGGGGTTGGACAGGCTAGATGCAGGAAGATTGCGCCCGATGTTGGGGAAGTCCAGGACAAGGGGTCACAGCTTAAGGATAAGGGGGAAATCCTTTAAAACCGAGATGAGAAGAACTTTTTTCACACAGAGAGTGGTGAATCTCTGGAACTCTCTGCCACAGAGGGTAGTCGAGGCCAGTTCATTGGCTATATTTAAGAGGGAGTTAGATGTGGCCCTTGTGGCTAAAGGGGTCAGAGGGTATGGAGAGAAGGCAGGTACGGGATACTGAGTTGGATGATCAGCCATGATCATATTGAATAGCGGTGCAGGCTCGAAGGGCCGAATGGCCTACTCCTGCACCTAATTTCTATGTTTCTAAGCGCTGAGCAACGTTTGTGCTCTTTGTAGATCTCGCCACTCCCGTCTGGCAAATTGATTGAAAGATTGCTTTGGTTTACCATTAATAATTTTGTTGCTGTCTGCTTTCTTTAAGAGACGAACTTTGACAACTGTGCTCTTTGGAATTCTGCAAAATTCATGTTGTACTATCAATAATGAAAGGAAATGCCAACCATCTCCAGAAATGATAAGAAATTATTCTCGCCTCCATGCATATCTGTAGCCGTAGGGGAGTCGCACACCTCCCCACTACTTCAAAGATAGTTCCTGCACTTGGCAATATCGTTTGGCCGCTGTTGTCTTTTATTTGTTTCATGGACTTGATTAGATTAGGAAATGTTTCCTTTCCTACAAGGGTCTTCCCTCTGAGGAGTTTCTATAGCAACATGCCCACTCTTGCCTTTACGAAGAGACTGACGATTTGTACTGCGAGGAATGATGGACAAATAATGGATTAGCTGTACAAAAGAAAGTCTTGACGCATTTGTGCCTCAAGGGCCTGTCCCACTTACGTGTCCTTGGCATGCAAATTACGCGACCTCGTGGTCGCGTTGAGCCGCGACAGTCCCGCGAAAGTCGGGCGCGATTATATGCGTACGCAAAGCCGTCTGGAGCCCGTGATGTCATTTGAAGATGGACACAAAGCTGGAGTAACGCAAGGACCGGCAGCATCTCTGGAGAGTAGCAATGTGTGATGTTTCGTGTCGAGACTTCTTCAGTCTGTGAAGAAGGGTCTTGATCCGAAACGTCACCCATTGCTTCTCTCCAGAAATGCTGCCGGTCCCGCTGAGTTACTCCTGCATTTTGTGTCTATCTTCAATTTTCTTGGCCCCACTCTGGGAGTAGAAGTGGGGGGGGGGGGATCCGGTCCGCAACGGACGTGAGGCCCAGGCCAAGTTCGGCGATCGTTTTCCTGCTTCTGCTGCTGTTGGAGCTGAGACGTTGCGTCGCGCCAGGGTCTTGGGCCTGTCCCACTTTGGCCGTCAGTTCCGCGACGCCGTTGGCGCGCAAAGATTTCATTCACTGCAAGAATTTCGGAGCCCCGCGCGATGTCGCGACCGGCCCCGCACAGCTCCATACCCCTCCGCGCTTTTAAGTGGGACCGGCCCCGCGCGGCCATACGGTGCCCGTACGCCTCAAACGACCACGAGGTCGCGTAATTTGCGAGCCAAGGACGCGTATGTGGGACAGTCCCTTGAGTCGTTTGTCTATCATCCGACAATCCGCGGTGAGTGGATGGATCCTGACACTCGGCCAGTCACACAGTGAGCAGCGCATGTCACAAATTAACCGGATTCAGAGGGAATAGACTAGCGGAAGCCTGCGAGCCCTCTAGTAGACCGGTAGTGGAATAACAGGGCTGGTGAACACAACCAGTTACTTCCCTCCACAAGCCGTGGTTCGATTGTCCAAGCCTGTTTTGGAGATCGCAAATTTAGGCAAAGTTATTTGCCGCGATTCGAAAGTGAATCGTAGAACCATTTAATCATAGAGTGCTACAGCGAGGAAACAGACCCTTCGGCCCAACATGCAGTTGTATAGGGCTCTGGTGAGACCACATCTGGAGTATTGTGTACAATTTTGGTCTCCTAATTTGAGGAACGACATCCTTGTGATTGAGGCAGTGCAGCGTAGGTTCATGAGATTGATCCCTGGGATGGCGGGACTGTCATATGAGGAAAGATTAAAACGACTAGGCTTGTATTCACTGGAGTTTAGAAGGATGAGGGGGAATCTTATAGAAAAACATGTACAATTGTAAAAGGACTGGACAAGCTAGATGCAGGAAAAATGTTCCAAATATTGGGCGAGTCCAGAACCAGGGGGCCACCATCTTAGAATAAAGGGGAAGCCATTTAAGACTGAGGTGAGAAAAAACGTTTTCACCCAGAGATTTGTGAATTTGTTGAATTCCCTGCCATAGGGGTCAGTGGAGGCCAAATCACTGGATGGATTTAAGAGAGAGTTAGATAGAGATCTAGGGGCTAGTGGAATGAAGGGATATGGGGAGATGGCAGGCACGGGTTATTGATTGGGGACGATCAGCCACGATCACAATGAATGGTGGTGCTGGCTCGAAGGGCCGAATGGCCTCCTGCACCTATTTTCTATGCCCACACCTGCCAACATATCCCAGCTACACAGGTCGCAACTGCCTGTGTTTGGTCCATATCCTTCAAACCTGTTCTATCCATGTACCTGTCCATATATTTCTTGAATGTTGGGATTCACCCAACCTCAAATACTTCCTCTGGCAGGTTGTGCCATGCACCCACCACCCTGTGTGTGATACAGTTACCCCTCAAAAAACTATTAAACTTATGTCCTATGGCCCTCGATTCGCCTACTCTGGGTTTAAGATTCTCTGGGCGTCTACCCGATCTATTCCTCTGGTGATTTTGTACACCTCTATAAGATCACCCCTCATCCTCCTGCGCTCCAAGGAATAGAGTCCCAGCCTGCCCCAACCTCTCCCTGTAGCCGAGACTCTCTAGTCCTGGCAACATCCAACAATTGTTGGAAGTGGAAGCAGATTTTGGAATTACATTGTAAATACTCACGTTTCCTCTTGTTGGGAGTTTGTTACAAATCAGTCAGCAGTTATTCGACAATCGGCGAGAGACCGAGATTCTCCGCGGTATTTATGTCTCATTTGAATGATCGGACTTTGTAAGATGTGTCGGATGCGTTCGTTCCCTGTGTGATGGGTACCTCCGTAATCTGTCCCCGTGAGCACACCCTGTGATGCTGGCATTGTGTTATTGCATTGTCTTTTATTAGTTTAGTTTAGTTTACAGATACAGCTTGGACACAGGCCCACAGATTCCACGGGGATGATCAATGTGCATCCGGTTACGCCAGCTACATGTTAACCACGTTCACATTCACTCACTCACTGGACAATCGGACTAAATTCACAAAGTCTGAAAACTCGCATATTTTTGTGGTGGGAGGAAACCACAACACCCGGAAGAAACCCGCGCGGTCACAGAGCTAATGTACAAACTCCCCACAGACAACACCCGAGGTCAGGATAAATGGCCGGTCTAGTGCGCTGTGAGGCAGCATCTATATCAGCGGTGTCACTGTGCCGCCCTTGTATACGTTGTGTCTGTATCACGTCAGTACACTCAACATGTGCCTAAGTGGACAAGGTATCAGATTCCGTAACTGCCCCACCTACTCGAAGTACTTTCTGCACTACATACAGTATTTATATCTCAGACCTTCTGTATAGTGTGTGTGGGGGAAAATACCGTTCGTCGAAACGGTGAAAAATATGCGGATGATTCATTGACATGAGGACAATTTTCCACACAAGATGTTGTGTAGAATGGAACTCGATGCCCAAGACGGTGGGAGAGGCAGCAAGTTCATCACGTTTGTACAGCGGGGTGGCACGGTGGCGCAGCGGTAGAGTTGCTGCCTCACAACGGCAGAGACCCGGGTTCGACCCTGACTATGGGTGCTGTCGGTATGGAGCTCATACCTTCTCACAGGCGCTGCCCGGGGTCATCCCCGGTTTCTGCGGTTTCCCCCCACACTCCAAAGACGTACAGGTTGTGCTTAGTGTGTAGGTTAGTGCTAGTGTTCGCTGGTCGGCGCGGACTCGGTGGGGCAAAGAGCCAGTTTGCATGCGGTATCTCCTAAAAACATTAAGATGCGTACTTGGAGTGTACGTCCACAGGGCTACGGACAGAGTGATGGAAGGTAAATCTTCGGCAGCACTGACTAGCAGGTTCGGTAACAATGTCATATACCACCAGGTAAAGTTACCGGACACCAAACTGATTCAGTATGAATTACAATGGGCGGGAATGAGCAGCCTTGAAGGAAGTTCTGCTCAATACAATCCACAAACGGGGACGTCAACATCTCAGCGTTTGTGCGGATTCGGACTCTGAGCCGTTTCTTTCAGTTTTCTGCTTGTTTGCCGTGTACAAAATAATTGGGATGGGGTTAATGTGAATACGTTTCAGAGCCCAAATTGTACAATGTCGACCATGGATGCAATGTTTGAGGCAGCGACTGTTGTAGTTCCCTCGATGGTGGGGAAGTCAGTAGCCGTGATGGACTGGGCAGTGGTAATCACATGTTGCAGTCTCCTTCGCTCCTGGCATTCAGGTTGCCGAACAAGGTCGTGGTGCAACCAGACAACATGCTCTCTACGGTACATCTGTGGAAGTTCAAGAGAATACTCGATGTCATACCGAATATCCGCAATCTTTTTAGTAGAGGTGTTACAATTGCATCAATGTTCTGGGTCTCGGAAAGATCTTCAAATACTTCCATGCACAGGAATTTTCAGATTTTGCCTCTCTCCACCATCGATCTAGACAGATTTGTGGGACCTCGTACTTCCTGCTCCGAAGTCCAGAATCAGATCCTTGGTCTTCCTGGTTTTGAGAGCATGGTTGTTGTGCTGGAACCGTGGACATACTAGATGGTGTGATAGCCCAGAATGTCGACGCACATTGTGAGGCAGAGAATATGCTGATTTTAGTTTCCAGTGTATTCCTGAAGTACGATATATTGAAGTCACCGCAGATGATGGGCAAGGCATCAGGGTCTGGTGCTTCCAGACGGAGTATAAATTGTCCAGAGCCACATTGGCGTTGACTTTAGGTGCTATGTAGACCACCGAAACGATGGTGGAAGTGAATTACCCGGTCGGTTACTTGGTGAATTGTTAATCCAGGTGGTTCCCCGAACTATACAAATCATATTTGAGACCAAACATGGCGTACAATGAGCAGTTCTGGTCTTCCAACGATTGGAAGGAAGACATGAAATTCAAAATGGCGCAGGTAAGAATCATAAAACTGTTACCGGGGTGGAAGAGTTTGAGATTTAAGGAGAGCATGGACAGGTTGGAACGTTTTCACCGGACAGTAGGCGATTGATGGGTGATATTACAGATGTATATTTCATCATCAGGGGCAAGGAACCGGTAGACGGTTCCTGTCGTTTTTCCAAGCCTGGGGAGTCTAAAGCTGGAAGATGCCAGAGTGGATAGATTCAGAAGATACTGAGAGGCAACTCTTTTTTCAAAGGCAGTTGTGGTGAGGTGGAAATGGCTGCAAGAGGAAGCTGAAGAGATGGCTTCGATTACAATGTGTAAGAGACATTTCAACGAGTATATGGATATACGTGGTTGGAAGGCTATGGAGCAATCGTGGGCAAGTTGGGCTAGATTGGTTGGACATTTTGCGTGACGTGGACTGCTGGTTCAGAAATATCTTGGTTGGTGATTTGACTATAACTCTATAAATAGCATCGTTATTGTGTGACTGTCAGATTATCTGATATTATGTAGATAGTTACCCTCATTGTGCTTCAAGGACTGTCCACGTGTGGGGATGATTTGGAACCCACGTACGTTCTTTGAGAAGAACATTTTATTTAAAGAAAATACTTAATTTATTATTAACCGAAGCGAGCTGTTGGAAGTTCTGTTTTAGACTCCTGAACTATGATACACTGATCTATTCCTGGAGAATAATTCCTGGCTGTTGTGCAATATCGAGCTATTGAATGATGGGGACATCCAGTGGACGGCATGTGAACTGCAAGATAGAGCGGCCTCACAAACGTCTTGTGAACTGTACTATAACGTCCCGTCATCTGCACTTATTGCCGTAACTAGTGATCGACACCGTGCCGAAATCTTCATTACCATCTTAACGACCCGCGACTCCAAATTCAGAGATATATGACGTGAACTCCTCGATCTCCTTGCTCCACAGTACTCCGCAGGGTCGAACATGTCATTGAGAAAGACCTGACATGACCAACCAATATAAATTAAATCACAAATATACAAATTAAATGCCATACGCTATTCCACCGCCAACTTTCCCAGCTGATCAAAATCCCAACGTCATTCTTCATATCCGTCTTGGCAATCTACCACACTTGCCTTAATATTTATTTGTAAATTTACTAATCATACCTTGCACCATCTCAATCAATACGATGATATCAATGAAATATAGAAACATAGAAACATACAAAATAGGTGCAGGAGTAGAGCATTCGGCCCTTCGACCCTTCACCGCCATTCAATATTATCATGGCTGATCATCCAAAATCAGTACCCCGTTCCTGCTTTCGTCCCAAATCCCTTGATCCCGTTAGCCTTAAGAGCCACATCTAACTCGCTCTTGAAAACATCCAGTGAATTGGCCTCCACTGCCTGCTGTGGCAGAGAACTCCACAGATTCACAACTCTCTGGATGAAAACGTATTTCCTCATCTCAGTCCTAAATGGCCTGCCCCTGATTCTTAAAATGATTGTGGTGGTGGGACAGATGCTGGAGTAATAATGGGGCATTTGGATAGCAGTAAATGGATTAGTCGAAGTCAACATGGATTTGTGAAAGGGAAATCACGCTTGACTAAACTTCTGCAATATTTTGAGGATGTGACAAGAAAAATGGATGAAGTGTATCTAGACTTTCAGAAAGCCTTTGATAAGGTCCCGCACGGGGGACTGGTGACTAAAATTAGAGCACATGGTATTGGGGTTAGGGTGTTGACATGGATAGAAAATTGTTTGGCAGACAGGAAGCAAAGTGTAGGAGTGAACGGGTCCTTTTCAGAATGGCAAGCAACTGTTTACCATATATATTAATGATTTGGACGAGGGAATTAGGAGCAACACCAGCACGTTTGCGGATGACACAAAGCTGGGTGGCAGTGTGAACTGTGAAGAGGATGTTAGGAGGTTGCAGGCTGACCTGGGCAGGTTGAGTGAGTGGGCAGATGCGTGGCAGATGTAGTTTAATATAGATACATGTGAGGTTATCCACTTTGGCGGCAAAAACAAGGGGGCAGATTATTATCTCAATGGGGTTAGGTTAGGTTAGGGGGAGGTGCAGCGAGACCTGGGTGTCCTTGTACACCGGTCACTGAAAGTTGACTTACAGGTAGAGCAGGCAGTGAAGAAAGCTAGTGGAATATTGGCCTTCATAACAAGAGGATTTCGGTATAGGAGAAAAGAGGTTCTTCTGCAGTTGTATAGGGCTCTGGTGAGACCACATCTGGAGTATTGTGTACAGTTTTGATCTCCTAATTTGAGGAAGGACATCTTTGTGATTGAGGCAGTGCAGCGCAGGTTCACGAGATTGATCCCTGGGATGGCGGGACGGTCATATGAGGAAAGATTGAAAAGATTAGGCTTGTATTCGCTGGAGTTTAGAACGATAATCTTATAGAAACATATAAAATTATAAAAGGACTGGACAAGCTAGATATAGGAAATATGTTCCCAATGTTGGGCGAGTCCAGAACCAGGGGTCACCGTATTTTAATAAACGGGAGGCCGTTTAAGACTGAGGTGAGAAAAAACGTTTTCACCCTGAGAGTTTTTCACCCACATAGGGCAGTGGAGGCCAAATCACTGGATGGATTTAAGCGAGAGTTAGATAGAGCTCTATGGGCCAGTGGAATCAAGGGATATGTGGAGAAGGCAGGCACGGTTATTGATTGGGGACGATCAGCCATGATCACAATGAATGGCGGTTCTGGCTCGAAGGGCCGAATGGCCTCCTCCTGCACCTATTTTCTATGTTTCTATCTTTCTATGTTACCCCTGGTTCTCGGGTACCCCAATATCGGGAACATTTTTCTTGCATAGCCTTCACTGAGGAGGACACAAACAATCTTCCTGATATAGTAGTGGCCAGAGGATCTGGGTGACAGAGGAATGAAAGGAAATCCACATTAGGCAAGAAATTGTGTTGGATAGACTGATGGAACAGAAGGCTGATTAATCCCCAGGGGCTGATGATCTGTATCCCAGAGTACTTAAGGAAGTGGCTCTAGAAATCGTGGATGCATTGGTGATAATCTTCCAATGTTCTATAGACTCAGGAACATTTTATGTGGATTGGAGGGTAGCTAATGTTATCCCACTTTTTAAGAAAGGCGGGAGAGAGAAAACGGGGAATTATAGACTAGTTAGCTAGACATCGATGGTGGGGAAGATGCTGGAGTCAATTATAAAAGATGAGATAGCCCCACGTTTGGATAGAAGTAACAGGATCGGTCCGAGTCACCATGGATTTACAAAGCGGAAACAATGCTTGACTAATCTTCTGGAATTTTTTGAACATGTAACTCGGAAAATTGGGAAATGAGAGCTAGTGGATGTAGAGCACCTGGACTTTCAGAAAGCATTTGATAAAGTCCCACATATATGATTAGTGGGCATAATTAGGGCACGTGGTATTGGGGGTAGAGTGCTGACATGGGTAGAGAAGGGGTTGGCAGACAGGAAACAAAGAGTAGGGATTAACGAGTCCATTTCAGAATGGCAGGCAGTGACTACTGGGTTACCGCAAGGCTCAGTGCTGGGACCGCAGCTATTTACAATATACGTCAATGATTTGGTTGAAGGGATTCAAAGTAACATTAGCAAATTTGCAGATGACACAAAGCTGGGTGGCAGTGTGAACTGTGAGGAGGATGCTATGAGAATGCAGGGTGACTTGGAAAGGTTGGGGGAGTAGGCAGATGCATGGCAGATGAAGTTTCATGCGGATAAATGTGAGGTTATCCTCTTTGGTAGCTAAAAAAGGAAGGCAGATTACTATTTAAATGGCGTCAAGTTGGGAAAAGGAGAAGGTCATCAGGATCTGGGGGTCCTTATACATCAGTCTATGAAATTAAGCATGCAGGTACAGCAGGCAGTGAAGAAAGCGAATGGCATGTTGGCCTTTATAAAAAGAGTAATCGAATATAGTAGCAAAGAGGTCCTTCTGCAGTTGTACAGAGCAATAGTGAGACCACACCTGAAGTATTGTGTGCCGTTTTGGTCCCCTAATTTGAGGAAGGATATTCTTGCTATTGAGGGAGTGCAGCGTAAGTTTACAAGGTTAATTCCCGGGATGGCGGGACTGTCATATGCTGAGAGAATGGAGCAGCTGGGCTTGTACACTCTGGAGTTTAGGAGGACGAGAGGGGATCTCATTGAAACATAAGATTGTTAAGGGCTTGGACACGCTAGAGGCAGGTAACATGTTCCCGACGTTGGGGGAGTCCAGAACAATTTTTGTAATTCATCCATGCGATCTTTAAATCTTTGCCATGGCATCTCCACCGTTAACCCTTTAATTATCATTGGTCAGTCCATCCTCGCCAATTCCCGTCTCGTACCATCAAAGTCGCCTTTCGTGCAGTTCAGGACCCTCGTCTCTGAATTAACCGTGTCGCTCTCCACCTTAATGCAGAATTCCACCAATTGTGATCACTGTTGCACAATGGGCTTTGCAGCACAGGATTGCTAACTAATCCTTCCTCATTACACAATGCCCAGTCTGGGCTGTCCTGCCCTCTCCTTGGTACCTCTACATATTGGCAGAGAAAACCCTCCCTTATATACTCCTGGAAATCCTCATCTTCAGCGTTATTACCAATGCGGTTAGCCCAATCTATCGGGCAGACGGCAATGGGACCACCGGTGCCGCATGAGGCAAGTCAACAGTCAGGGACCTGCAATGCGAAAATCCGTTTAATGTTTAGGTTCATGTGGAATGGTTAACCTTGTTTCTCATTCCACGAATCACGCGTGACCTGCTGTGTTCAATGCAAACCAGCATCTACTGCTCCTTGTGGCTACATTCTTTATTTCCTTGGTACGGAAGATAATCTAAATGTGGAGCAGAGACGTGCTTCATTCACGTGTTCTGGATGTCCGGGTTGTCATATGCTTTCACTGTTATTGGGGCTCTCTCCCCTAACACAATGCCGAATGCTACCGCAGTAGCAGCTTCACCTGAAGACCTGCATGAAGCGGTTTAATATGGATTAATTAACTGGCTGAACGTTTGTTGGTTTAGTGGTACGTTTCGCGATTCTGGTGGTAAAATATAAAATGTTCACTATGGAGTCAGGAGTGGTCCCTGATGAAGATTGAGGGGTAGAGCCAGATGATTGCCAAATTGCCAATATTACCGCGGTGCACAAAAAATGAGCAAGGCAGAACAGCGGGAACCAGAGGCCGGTTCTTCTGATTTTAGAATCCATTATGAAGGATGAGGTTACGGAGTACTTAGAGGTTCCGGATAAAATACGCCGAAGTCAGCATGTCTTTGTGAAGAGCATGTCTTGCTTGACAAATTCGCTGGAATTCTTTGAAATTTCAGTAGATGTTTTAAATCCCTGTCTCACGGTACGAGTCGACCCACGAGTGACCCCGAGTTCAAAACAAATTTAACTCGTGGTAATCACGTACAATGAACGTAGCGGGAACGTCGGAACTCGTGGACGCAACTTAGCGACTCGTGGCGCTAACGGCAGGTACCCGGGAAACTTGCTAACTCTTGAAATTGTTTAAACATGTTTAAAGATTTCCACGAGTCAAATTTACTCTTGAAGTTAAAATTTTAAACAATTAAACTCGTTGTAAGAACGTAGTGGCCCGGGAGTTTACCGTAGTGACTCTTGAGTCTACCGTGTGTTTGCCCTGAGTGCCAGATGTGAAATGTTGACGATTAGTCAGATCTTAATGGAAAATGAATGAATGGATGGATGGATAGGGGTCTGAAATTAACTTGGATACTTTCGATGGGAGAGAGTCGCCGATGAAGCTGAAGGTACAGAGCGAAGATGGGGGCTCAAGCATTGATGGGAAAGGTTAACACCGGGCGGGAGCATACTCCGGGAATTCCCACGTATATGAAGCAGAGAGAAACGTGAGTTCTACATAGACTATGTTTGAGCCAGCGAGGAGACATTTCTTCAGATACTGATTTTACAATGTGAGGTGACATTATAAGCCATGGGATATAGACACAAAATGCTAGAGTAACTCAACGGGGCAGACAGCATCTCTGGAGAAAAGGAATTGGTGACGGTTCGGGTCGAGACCCTTCTTCAGACTGGTTTTGTGCTGTGCTGTTGCCGTATCTCTGGAGAGAAGTAATAGGTCTCGACCCGAAACGTCACCCATTCCTTCTCTCCAGAGATGCTGCCTGTCCCGCTGAGTTACTCCAGTATTCTGTGTCCATCTTCGCTGGCGAGGAACCCTGCCTGCTCTTTGCAAGTTTTCGCTCTCGAACACAGATAGCAGCGGATTATTAAGGGAAGAAACTCGCGTTCATGCTGCACGACGTGTTTGACCACCTGCCCCCGCTACTCAAGGAGCTTGTGCTGAGCGGTAACCAGCTGTGGAGCTTCAACTGGGGCAGGCTTTACCTGCTAGGCTGGTTGGAGCTGCTGGACCTCGGTAGCAACCTGTTGACCACGGTGCCTCGCATGCTGTCCAACTGCACCCAGACCCTACGCGTCTTCAACCTCACCCGCAACCAGATCTCCAAGCTGACCAAGGACTTCCTGCGGGACCTGACCTCCCTGCAGTACCTGGTTGTCAGCTACAACAACCTGAAGACCATCCAGACCTCCAGTTTCCCGGACAGCGCCATCAAACACCTTCGGGAGCTGCGGCTAAGCGGCAACCAACTTCTCTGCACCTGCGACGCCAGGTGGTTCGTGTGGTGGATCAATCAGACCACGGTCAACACCCCTCGCCTGGTCACCGATGTCACCTGCACCTCACCCAAAGCCCACCGCGGCCACGGCGTCGTCATGGTGGACCTGCACTCCTGCGAGTTGGATTACCTGGGCATTGGCCTCTACACTTTCTCCGCCTTGATCACCCTCTTGCTCCTCTATTTGATACTTAAAACAGGCCTTCATTCACGGTGGTGCAGCTGCCTGACAGCGAATGCAGCGTCGGAGACCCAGGTTCTATCCCGACTACGGGTGCTGTCTGTACTGAGTTATTAAGTTCTCCCCGTGCCCTGCGTGGGTTTTCTCCGAGATCCCCCCACACTCCAAATACGTACAGGTTTGTAGGTTAATTGGCTTGGTGAATGTAAAAATGTCCATAGTGGGTGTAGGATGGTGTTAGTGTTCAGGGATCGCTGGTCGGCGCGGACCCGGTGGTCCGAAGGGCCTGTTTCCTCTCTGTATCTCTAAACTAAACTAACAGGGGAGAACACTGTACCTTCTTGGACAGTTTATTATTTTACACTTATATACATCACACAGATCACGGAGTGTGAAATAAAGCTGGCAAGCAGAGGTCATGCAAGAAACGGAGGAAAACGGGAGACGATTTTATTCAGCAACTCCGTTCTGGCAGAACATCTATCCTGTGTTAAGAAACCTAACTTTCAGGGGATTTAAATCTTGAGTTCAACTTCTACCTGAATTTAATCGATTTACAAAAGCTTTCTCCCTGCAGTCCGTTTCTTAAACATTACGTTTTGCGCTTTTTTTGACAGCCAAGTACTTTAAATGCCATTTATTGCATTGTAGCAATGATAGGCAACGATTTGATGAAAGCGGTTAATTACATGACAAGAGAAGCATGCAGCTACATACACGGAGAAGATGATCATCGGGGCAGTTCTGTCCATGGTCATGGGAGGCTTTTTATAGTAACACAAAACTGCATGACATTTTTATCCATGTGATGATTTTTCCACACGTCGGTAGTCGTTGTTGGCTCAAGAGTAACTCGGGAGAGAAACTTGCTACATCGCAGAAATGAGACGTAAACGGCAAACTTAGACATACACGTGGGAACTCGTTTAAACTCGTGAACATAAACTTGTAATCTCGTAGACAACCACGAGTGCGATTTTTTCTTTCACTGTGGATCACTCGTGGGTGGACTCGCACCGTGAGACAACTCCTCAGTCCGCTTGTTCCATACATCCACCACCGTCGGAGTGTAATGTATTTACTTCAGGTTCCTGTCAATATTGCCACTGACGCGGTGCAATCACATTGATGCGACATACAAGAGGACAAACAAACGAAAAAAAAAAAACATTAATCACGTCTCCCGTTACACTTGCAAAAATATGGTAAGAAGCTTATTGTCACGTTGCCTCGTAGCTTGTTGTCGGAACGACTATGCCAAGACCGCGAGATATTGCAGAGTCCATCTCAGAGCCCAGACCAATCATAGTCTTCATCTGCATTTCACGCTGCATAACATTACCCAAACACCCAACAAAATCAAAGACTTGGCAAATCCCGATCAGTTTTTTTCTTTCCCAACATCTATCCGGCAAAAGGTAGAGATGTTTGTGAGCGCGAATCACAAGACTTAGGAATTGGTTCATTTCCTCCGCTATCGGGCATATGAACGGTCCCTCCATAGTCTAGGGCAATATTCAATCCCCTCTACCCCATTGGCCATTGAATTTTGTCTGAGGTACTGATGTATAAAATAGCGCTACAATGCTGATCAATGTATTCTGCTCTCTCTATTTTCCACTTTATTCTCTCTATTGTCATGAGTCACACGGCGCAGGAACAGGTCCTTTAGCCCAATCTGCCAACGCCGATCAATGTACACCGGTCACATAAGTCCCACCTGCCGTTTTTGTCCCGTGTCACTTCCGATGTGTGTTGGGCCAAGTGTATTTTAGATCCTGTGTAGTTTCTACCTCAGCTACCTCCTTTGGCAGCTAATTCTATATGTACGTCTCCCGCTGTGCGAATCCATGTAGCAACCACACTCTGAGCGCATCCATATGCCCAGTGCCCTGTATCATGGCGTTTGAACCGATAACATTTAATTATGATATATGTAATCTGTATGGATAGCATGCAGAACAATGTTATTCACAGTACATCGGTACATGTGCCAATAATATCCCTAAACCTGAAGCTAAAACCTAAAGTGCCTGTCAACTGCATTGTTTACAACACCATGAAACAAGCGGAATGTCTCATAGGTTGCAGAAGCATTGCATCATCCATTTTGGGGATGCAACAAGTAAAATGGACAAGTGAGCGCCAGTGGATGTAGTGTACCTGGACTTTCCGGAAGCATTTGTTAAGGTCCCACACGAGAGATTGGCGACTAAAATTATAGCACATGGTATAGGGGTTGGGTATTGACATGGATATTGATATTGACATTGGACCGCAGCTAATTACAATATATATTAATAATTTAGATGAAGGAATTAAAAGAAGAATTGCAGATGAAACAAAGCTGGATGGAAGTGTGAACAGTGTATAGGATGCTATGGGGATGCAGGCCGGTTTGGACAGGTTGGGTGAGTGGGCAGATGCATTGCAGATGCAGTATAATGTGGATACATGTGGGGTTATCAACTGGTGGTAAGGACGGGAAGTCAGCTTATTATCTGAATGGTATCAGGAGTGGAAAAGGGGAAGTACAACGAGACCTGTGCGTCCTTGTACATATGTCACTTAAAGTAAGCATGCAGGTACAACAGGCAATCAAGAAAGCTAATGGCATGTTGCCTTCATAACTAGAGGAGTTGTGTATCGGAGCAAAGAGGTCCTTCTGCAGTTGTACAGGGATCTGGTGAAACCACACCTCGAGTATTGTGTGTAGTTTTGGTGTTCTCATTTAAGGATGGACATTCTTGATGGGATTCTAGCTAGGTTCACGAGGTCAATGCCCGGGATGGCGGGTCTGGCATATGATGAAAGCATGGAGCGACTGGGTTATTACACACTGGAATTTAGAAGGATGAGAGGGAGTTTTCTTGATACATATAACATTATTAAGTGATTGGACACGCTATATACAGGAAACATGTCCCCGATGTTGGGGGAGTCCAGAAACAGGGGCCCGCAGTTTAAGAACAAGGTGTAGGCCATTTAGAACTGAGATGATGTAAAACTTGTACAGACAGAGAGTTGTGAATTTGTGGAATTCGCTGACTCAGAAGGCAGTGGACGCCGATTCACTGAATGCATTCAAAATAAATTTAGATAGAGCTCTGTAGTCTAATGGAATGAAGGGTTATGGGGAGAAGGCAGGAACGGGGTACTGTTTGTGGATGATCAGCCATGATCACATTGAATGTCGGTGATGGCTCGAAGGTCCTACTCCAGCACCCATTGTCTATATATATATATGTACCAATGTGTCTAGGTTCCAGATATGTACTTCTGCGCGCTTAAATAATATTGTAGCACAAATTATTTGCTTTGTGTTTTCACAGAACTCGAATTCTCCTACTGCCCTTATCCAGTTCTACGGAGAATGATATTATGCAATGTGGCTTGAGAAAATGTTGTTGATTCTCATAACGGACAATTCAGGGGTTGGTGGAAATAACCAACAATATTCAACGTGATATTCAATGTAATGAACTATATTCGGAATTCAGTATCTACCTCTTCGCTCCATCTGCAGGACTGATTGTATCTATATATGACATATCTTAACCGAATGGACACGCTTTTCACTGTACCTTGGAACATGTGACGATATTAAACCGAGCCCAACCTCACCTAACCTAATGAGCTGACATAAGTAACAACTGTGATCAGAGAGAGATGTTCCTACTATGTTGACGACGAAGATTGTCAATGTAACACAAACAGTATTGCTATAAAAGAGAAGGTGTTGAAAAGGACAACTACAAATGGACTGTTGGACAAATGCGAAGTCAAGGTGAAGAGTTTGCTCAGGAAACAGATCATTGTCAAACAACTGATACTGTATCCCAGACCATATTTAATTAACGGGCCTCTGCAATGCTGGAGTGAAACATAATATACTCAGAAGACTCTGATGGCATCCGTCCAGGGAGGAAAAATATGTAATGTCAGAAGCGCATGATCTTATCAAAGTTGGTACCATGTTCCCAGCACCCTCTTTGCGTCAAGTCATCTCTTCAGGTTCCTAGAAAATCCTGCCCCTCTCACCTTAAACATATGAGATCTGATTTTTGATTCACCATCATGGGTAAAATACTGCATTCATCCTACCTTTTCCTCTCATGGTTGTTAACACCTTGATATTCCCACCATGCAACTTCCTTCGCTCCAATGAATAAAGTCCTCACCTCTCCGTACAGCTGGGACACACAAGGAAAGAGTAGTACAGTCCTGCTATAACTACTAACGGTGATGCCACATGTGGAGAAACATGCAGAGACTGGACCAAGACTCATTGTCATACAACAAAGAAACAGGCCCAGCAACTCTCTGTGTAAATGCTATCCAATTACAGAATCACATTTACCAGCACTCTGGTCCAAAGAGTATTAAGCCTTGGCCATATCTCTTTTAAAGAATGTGATATATTTTTGAAGTGGTGTAGAATCAGAAGTCCAGATTTATTACTCGAATCAAAATGGCTGTGAAACGACGGACGATTGACCAGATCCGCTACATTGTGCAGTTCGTAAGAAGAACATCGACGCAACATCCAAGAAGGCACATCAATGCCTCTACTTCATGAGGAGACTGTGTAAGTTCGGCATGTCTCCAGTCACTCTTACATACTTCTCGGGATGTACCGTAGAAAGCATATTGTCGAGTTCCATCAGAGATTGATTGGGAACGAGTCTCCCAAGACCTCGAGACTTTGCAGAGTTATTAACGTAGGTATGTTACAAAACTTACCGTCAGTCGCGCTGTAATTCTGCCACTGGCCGTGTGCGCGATTTTGGCGCCTTTAAGGGGGGGCGGGGTTAAAACGCGGTTTCTCCTCCCTTGTCCTGGAAATATTTTGTTGGAGTACAAACCTTGGCTGACAAAATCGTTCCTAGTGGCCTTTTGTGAATTTTTTATTTTTATTAAATCGTCAATGTCAGCGCTACAGTCATTTTAAAAGCAGCTCGTGAAGCGTCAACGCCGATAACGGGGACGGATTTCACACAATGGACAGGTAAACGAAAGTGCTTTCTTTAAATGTATAAAAGTGCTTCTTAAGAAGCCTTTAATTCACATTTTGTCATGCGACACGGTGATTTTATTCCCCGAATTAACGGCAGTATTTTTCATGCCAATACGGGGTTAAATTCACCGCAAATCAACGTTCCAAATGATCGCGTTCCAGCAAATCCTCACTCGCAAGATGAATTAAATGCCCATTAATTTACATGTATTAAAGATTCAATTCCTTCCATTTGGCCTGTAAATTCATGAAAATTAGATTTAAAAATTATGTTATATTGTGAATTATTGTGTGAATGTTATTTGGACACTTAGGCTATTTAAAAATGTTAATCTATTCTTAAGAAATTGATAGATGTTTAGATCTAGTAATTGAATTTTGTAATTAGCTACAATTAGGTAACTAACTATTTATATGCTTTACTTTCATGTCTTCGAAGTAAGATTGTTTCATATTTGTTTCAGAATGCTTCAATCTATAACACCTGAAAATTTCTTTCAGTTACCATAATTATTAAGAAAGTTATGGGCTTTTAACTGTCCTCGATCACAGCTTTTGTGTTAAGTCAATGGAAAAGCAATAGGGAACTAGATGCTAATTTCTGAGTATGATAATGGCCATAACTTTTTTAATACTGAAGATATGAAAGTGAATTAAGTGTCAAATTAAACTTCTTTTTATGCTTTATCTGATGGGATAAATTGCAGACTTTATTTTTAAAATCTCAAAATTTTGTAACATTGCTAATTAACGCAGCCCAATCCGCCACACACACCAGACGTCCCACCATTGACTTCATCTACACTTTACGCTGCCTCAAAAAAACACCGAACGTAATCAGACCTGACCAGACCGGTCAGTTCATCTTTCCCAACTGAAGTCCCGCACAACGTACAGAAGTTTGAAAGTGAGCTACTCCGGATTAAGGAATAACTCATTTCCCTCCGTTAACAGGCTTCTAAACTGTCCCTCCTTGGGCTAGTGTACTCTTCAATTCGCTTCTCTCCCATTGCGGATATAAGACATTGTCTCAGTAGCTGATGCACTGCAATCCTGCGAACTATATTGTGCACTCTGTATCTTCCACATTGGTCTATCTATTGTTATAGAGTCATCGAGTCCTACGGCATGGTAACGGGACTTCCAACCCATCTTGCCCAGGCGGACCAATGTGCCCCTTCTGCACCAGTCACTCACACCCACCTTTCGGCCACATTACTCTACATCGTTCCTATTCATGAGGCAGTCTAATTGTCTTTGAAAGTTTGTCATATTTTCCGGCGCAACCATTTACTTTCGGTGCAGAGATGGAGTCAATATTTATCTGCGGTGGGAGAGGCTGTCAAAGGAACAACAATTGAGGAGATCCTCCACTCTGTGCAGGTTGGAAGATGATATATTCCAAACTCCTGGGCCGGGGGATCACCTCCCCGCTCTATCACCGGATGCTCAATTTTAGCTCCACAGCCCACAATTAATAAGGATAAGTGACACCTCTTCAACAATAACTTCGAAGACTGGAGCACCGCAAGGATCCGTTCCAAGTTCGCTACTATGTCACCTTTACACTCGCGAACGTATGGCCATATTCGGCTCTAATTTTACTTATGAGTTTGCAGAAGACATCATCGTGAATGGTCGAATGATGGGCAATGGCGGGACCGAGTACAAGAAGGAGATAGTGAGCTTATTGACATGTTGTCATGACAATGGCCCCTCTTTCAAGACGAAGGAGATAGTTTTTGACTTCTGGAAGCAGTGTAGAGTAGTTGCCCCAATCTGCATCAATGGCACGGGATGGTTAAGAGCTCAAGTTCCATGTGTCACATCATCCAACGATATGTCTTGTAGTAATCACAATGATGCGTAACCAACGAAGGTACACCATCATCTCTACTTCATCAAGAGACGTAAACAATTGACATGTCTACAGTGATTCTTATAAAACTTCTAGAGATGGTGCATAGAAATCATATTGTCGGGTTGGATTACATTGTGGTTTGGGTACAGATCTGACAAGACCGGGATAATTTGGAGAGAGTTGTAAATGTAGCCCAATCCATCATGCAGACCTAACGTCACACCATTGTCTCCATCTACACTTCACGCATCTTCGGGGGGGAAAATACCCAACATCATCAAAGATGTCTAAGTCGGGTCTGTTCTTCTTGCCTGTTCTCTTATCTGCCAGAATGTACAGAAGGTTGAAAGCGCACATCACAGCGGAATGGCTTATTTTACATCGTTATCGGGCTTCTGCCCGATCCCTCCATATGCGAGAATACTGTTCGATTCGTATTGCCCCAGTGTACACATTGGACTTTGTTTAAAAAAATGATTGTCCACGAGAAGCTACAAATCTGAGAACCTCATTCTGTACTCTGTATATCTACCTATTGTCATGGAGTCACACATTAAGGGAACAGATCCTTCAACCCAGCTCGCCCATGCCGACTAATGTGCCCCATCTACGCTACCCCACTTACAGAGTTTGGCAAAAATCACTCTGAACCTTCCTATCCATGCACCTGTCCAATGCGTTTTAAATATTGTCATAGCTTCTGCCTTAGCGACGTCCTTTGGCAGCTCATTCTATGTACCCACCACCGTCTGTGCAAATCTATATTCCCACCACCCCTGTGTGAATACATAGACCCTGCACCCTCTGTCCTCGCCTCTGTATCTATTTGTGGTACATCTGACCAGTCTGCATAGCATGAAAAACAAAGGGTTTAATGTTCATCGGTACATGTGACAATAATGAACATAACCCAAAAGCTAAAACTCCATGCGTCTCACATCGTAATTGTGTACAACACCACAAATACAGCGGGATGTCTCATGGTTTATCGACGGACTACATCATCCTTCGCTCCACCTGCGCACCTCGGCACAGTTTACTAACATGTGTTGTACATGTAGGAGGGGATTTTGTGCTTTACCCGTACCGTATATCTAACTTTACTCAGATCGGCACAGACAAAAATTATAACAGCTCATAGATCAGTGGTGAGGCAACCGAACATGTCGATTTAATACAGGCCTCAGCGATGTACATCGCGAAACAGTGTGAGGAAGCTCAAGCTGCTTCAAAATCCCACGGTAACTGTAGGATTTTTCTACCCTCATGATACAATGGTTACTTGTGGAGTTGAAATACAACATCATTAATCAATGCCTCTGTAACCTTTCATCTTTGCGTTTCCCCAAAGTTAACTTTAATCTTGGGTTTCTTGTTGTTTAGAAATCTCCTTCCCATGTATCTAACGTAGATATCATAAATGTCCAGATTCTTCTCGACAAATGGAGTCCCCTCGTAAAGGAGATCGTTTGTTATCCTTTTGGAGACTTGCCTGCTAAACACAGTGACCAAAAGCAGATGTTAAAGCACGATTGCGACAGATATGTACCTACTGTAGACAGAACTACAAAAGTCTATCATCCCCCTACTGATAAGGAACCCTGCTTCTCAGCAGAATATTTCAGATTTAGCTATTTTAACTACATTCTATCTTGGCAACGCTCCCATCATGCTCCCCAGTATGTGAGCTACAGTGTTAAACAAATTATAACTTATTCATCTTCCTTATAATTCTCACAATTTCCGACAACAGTACACATTTTTGTTTTGTTTTGCAGAGCTTGAAATCTCCGATTGCACATATCGAGTACCAGGAAGAACGGAATTATGCGATGCAGCTTGAGCAAATGTTATTCATTCTTGCAAATATAAGGACGATTTAAAGTTTGATTGAAACAAAGAATCATATTCAGGATTATAATCTATACATCATGAACTATTTTCTGCCTCTGTATTATCCCTGTTGATCTATGAATTGCTCTAATGAATTTGCTTGAACTGATTGTATCCATGAATGGTATGTTGGATCTGAGTGGATAGGAGGCAGCACATCCTTTCACTGTTTCTCGATACTTGTGACTAATATTCCAAGCCTAACCTAACCAAACACAATGATCAGAGGTAAGAACCAAATATGTACCAACTACCAAATATCAAGTGGGCGATATGCAGAGTACTGCCCTGCCGACTACAAATTCAGAAGGTTCAGAAGGTATGATCAGAGCCGGAATGATCGTACTGTGATGGCGATTCAGATTCATAGACGACATTGATATTCAAGAGACCTGATGAATGGTTGTTAAGTACAAACAAACTGTTGGACAAATGCGAAGAGAAAGTGAAGACTGGGGCAGGAGGAGTAACACAGTAAAAACGCTGCTGCTGTATTGTAGTCCGCAGTAATTGTCGGGCATCTACACATACAAGAGGAAAACGGGAAATACTCAGATGACTCTGAAGACATCCTGGAGTGAGGATGGACATCTAATGTTATAAATGGATGTCCTGATCAAATCCCCGATTCTTGTGAAGTAAATGCACGATATGGTGTCGTTTCACAAAATACAAGAATGCCGCACTCCGCATTAGAGTGCAAACTGGCGCATCAGGGCACCTGAACATTGCTGCAGAATCAGGTGCTGCCGAACATTTATTGCTCAACACAAATAACGAAAGATGGTCACCTATTTACCTCGTGCTACTGTCGAGATGGCAGCTAGATTTGCAAACGTAGTGACTAGAAATGCCAGCATCGACTCAACATATCTCAACGACCGCATCTGATAGCTCGTTCCGTACATGTATCGCTGTCTGAGTGTAGAGTCTTCCCGTCAGGTTCCTTGTAAATCTTGCTCTCTCACCATATACCCATGATCTCTGGTATTTGATTCCCCATTCTGTAGAAAAGTCTGTGCATTCTCCCGATCTATTCCCCGTATATACCTTTATAAGCAACATTTCAGCTTCCTGTGCTCCAATGAATAAAGTCCTCATCCCTACCAAGAGCTCGGCCCATACAAGGATAGTGTAGAGAAGTCCTGCTCTAACGACTGACGGTGATACTACAAATGGAGAAACGTGTATATACTGGTCCGTGAGTCATTTAGTCACACAGTAGAGACACAGACCAAACACCTATCTACATCTATGCTATCCATTTACTAATTCCCATTTACTAGCACTTGATCAGCAGAACATTATGCCCTGACACTATACATCTTTCAAGGAAGGCGGTCCTTACAATACGATGCAGAGTCTGAAGTTAAGATATATCCCACGGATGAAGGAACTGCCAAAGGAGCAACAATTGATCAGATCATCTACGCCGTGAGGTTTGGAAGAACGACAAGTGAATATATTAAAACTGTAAATGTCGGATTCTACGAGGGCTGACAGGATAGATATTGAAAGCATTACACAATCGCTAGATGGGTGATGACGTTAGGAAACAAGTTTCAGAGTTGGTGTTTACCATGGAGTGAATTGAGATGAGAAGAAATTTATGCTCGCAAATATATCTGAACCTCCAGTACCATATAGCCCAAACATTAGTGATGATAACTCATTCCGTTCATATAGGGCTGGAGCACGTGTGTTTGTAGACAATGGTGTAATGACGGCTAACGTGACCAGCTGTGGATTAATATGAGTCGTACGTCAGATCCTGTTTAATGTGGAAAATAGGAACAGCCTCGCGCTGTAAATGATGCGTTCAGCAGTGTGTACCTGTATGTGATAGGGATGGAGTGGCTATTATCTCCAAACGCCGGCACCGAGGTATCTTCTCCGCCTCTACCGCTGAATGCTCGATTTTAGCACCAACAATCCCCAGTCAGTGAGGATAGGTGACACCTCATCCAAAGTAACACCGGAGACTACAATAAATCATTTTCAGTCCGCTACTATATCTCCTTTACATCGAGTACTGGACGAAATTTGTATCAAAGGTACAATAGACAATAGTCAATAGGTGCAGGAGTAATCCATGCGGCCCTTCGAGCCAGCACCGCCAGTCAATGTGATCATGGCTGATCATCCACAATCAGTGTCCCGTTCCTGCCCTCTTCCCATATCCCCTGATTGCGCTATCTTTCATTGCCTTATTAAGTTCTTACTTGAAAGTATCCAGAGAACCGGCCTCTACCGCCCTCTGAGGCAGAGAATTCCACAGGCTCGCAATACTCTGAGTGAAAAAAATGTTTCCTCATCTCCCATCTAAATTCCTTACCACTTATTCTTAAACTATGGCCCCTGGTTCAGGACTCCCCCAACATCGGGAACACGTTTCCTGCCTCTCGCGTGTCCAAACCCTTAATCGTCTTATATGTTTCAATAAGATGCCCTCTCACGCTTCTAAATTCCAGAGTATGCAAGCCCGTAGACTAGGGTACTGCTCAATTCGATTCTACCGCATTGCGGATATTTAAAATTGTCTAAGTAACTGATGCAGGAAAATACACACCAATGCTGCCAACTATATTTTGCATCTTCCACGTTGCTCTATCTATTTTCATAGAATTATCGAATCCTACAACATGGTAATGGGATTATCTACCCAGCTTGCACATGCCGACCAATTTGCCCATCTACACTAGTCACCCCTTCCCGCATCTCGCCCACATCACTCTAAATCATTCCTATCCATGCAGCAGTCCAGCTGTCTTTGAAAGATGCCCTCATATATGCCGCAACTACCGCATATGTCAACTCATTCTCTGTGTAAATCCGTATACCCACTGCTCGAGTTTTAGCTATTACTGTATATATCTACTTTAGCTCGGTACATGCAACAATAAACTTAAATATAATAATAATAATAATAATAACTTTATATATAAAGCACTTTAAACAACCACAGTTGCCACAAAGTGCTGTACATGAGAAATCATGAACAAAAAGCTATTACAAACAATTAAAAACCTTTAAAAACCGTAAAACGAAGGACTATAAAAAACACACATAAAAATTAAAAGACATTAAAAGCACTGAAAAACAGGGGCAATGCCTCTGTTTCCTCATGAAGCTGATATTTGACGCCTCTCCTCTTAATTGTTTACAACTTCGCGATCCCAGCGGGATGTCTCATTACATCATCTACTGTTCCAGATCAGACCTTCTGCAAACTTAAATAATATTTTTGCAAAAAATGTGTTGCTTTGTGATTTTACAAAACTCAAATTATCCAACTGCACTTGTCCAGTTCTACGGAGAACGGATTGATGCAAAGTGGCTTGAGCAAATGTTGTTCATTCTCACAAATACACGGACAATTCAGGGGTTGATGGAAATAACCAACAATAGTCAGCATGATCTTCTGTCATTAAAAATATTCGGCATTCTGTATCTTCCTCCTCGCTACATCTGCAGGACTTTAACAGTTTGTAGTTTAAGAGAGAATTAGATTTAACTCTTACGGCTCAGGGAATCAAGGGATATGGTGGAAAGCCAGAACGGGTAACTGATTTTGGATGATCATCTTGAATGGCAGTGCTGGCTCGAGGGGCCGAATGGCCTACTCCTGCACCTATTTTCTATGTTTCTATGTATCTGTATAGGGCCATATCTGAACTGAATGGATAGCGTGCAATGCCACGCTTTTCACTGCACGACGAAATATCTGACAATAATAACCAAGCCTAACCTCAGCTAAACTAATTATCTGACGTAAGTACCAACTACGACCAGAGAGGGATTACTCGTACCACGATGTCTACTATGATTGTCCATGTAACACAAAGAGTATGATATACAAGAGAAGTTGTTGATGGGGGTGAACAAATGCGAAGACAAGGTGTGAAGTGGGCACAGGAGGAAGAACTCAGTAAAACACCTGATACCTTATCGTGGACCGTATTAAATTACCGCGCATCTGCAATAACAGGAGGAAAACATAGTATAGTCAGAAGACTCAGATAACATCCGCCAGGCAGAAAAATTATGTGATGTCAGAAGTGAATGATCTTATCAAAGTTGAAACCATGTACCCAGCATTCTCTATTTGTGTCAAGTCTTCCCTTCAGGTTCCTTGTAAAATTGCTGCTCTCACATTAAACCTATGAGATCTGCCTTTTGATTCTCATTCCTGGGGAAAATGTTCTGCATTTCAGCCTATCTATTCCTCTCATGATTTTATACACCTTCATATCATCACCCCTCAGTCTCCTTCGCTCCAGGGAATAAATTCCTCACCTCTCCCTGCAGCTCGGTCACACAAGGAAGAGTATTGCAGTCGTGCTGTGTAAATGCTATCCAATAACTGAATCGCATTTTCTAGCACTTGGTCCATAGAGTATTATTTCTTAGCCCTCTCTCTTTTAAAGAAGCTGATACTTCCCCTTTGAAGCGGTGTAGAGTCAGTTGGAGATTTATCCACGCATCAAGTGGCTGTGAAACGACCAATGATTGACCAGATCCTCTACTCTGTGCAATTGGTGAGAACAACAAGTCAGTAATTGATGCCGATATGTGGGAGTTTGCGAGGCCCTGAAAGGATGGAGCTTCAGAGCATATAAACAACGGGTATATGGATGGTTACGTTTAGGATGATATGATCAGAATATGAATTCACTTTGGAGTGACAGAGATGTGATGTAATTTACTCTCTCGGATATATCTCAATCTCGAGTACACTCTACCCCAGAAACAACAGTGTGCCCATTTATTAAATACATACAGGGTTTGGAGCGAAGCTCCTTGTGGCCAATAGGGAACTGGAGGCCAATGTGACCAGCAATGGAAAAGAACTTGAGTACTGGATAAGATTGATAATTATGATATTAAATGTCTGAACAGGCTTGAGCTTGGCATTGTGTGTGTGGCCGTGTGTAGCTGTGTCCACAGTCTGGGGTTGGGGAGGGGGAGGGGGGAGAAGGCTGGTTGTTATCTCCGAACTCCAGGACCTAGGAATGTGCTCTGCCCTCCGCCACTGCTTCCTCGTCTCTACGGCCCACGGACCTCAGTCAGTGACGGTAGATGACAACATCTCCTCCATAATAACTCTCAACACCGGCGCCCTGCAAGGATGATTTGTCAGTCCCCAACGATACTCTCTTTCACACATTTCGTCCACAGGTTTTGCTGACGACACCACTGTGATGGGCCGGACCAGGAACAATGAGGAGACAGAGTTCAGGAAAGTGATAGTAGACTTACTGACATTGCGTCAGAAAAATAACCGACCGCTCAC
>JAXLNO010003151.1:273276-315569 GCA_038087875.1 Malacoraja senta
TTGTGCCTCAAGGGCCTGTCCCACTTACGTGTCCTTGGCACGCAAATTACGCGACCTCGTGGTTGCGTTGAGCCGCGACAGTCCCGCGAAAGTCGGGCGCGATTACATGCGTACGCACAGCCGTCTGGAGCCCGTGATGTCATTTGAAGATGGACACAAAGCTGGAGTAACGCAGCGGGACCGGCAGCATCACTGGAGAGAAGCAATGGGTGATGTTTTGTGTCGAGACTCTTCTTCAGTCTGAGAAGAAGGGTCTTGACCCGAAACGTCACCCATTGCTTCTCTCCAGAGATGCTGCCGGTCCCGCTGAGTTACTCCTGCATTTTGTGTCTATCTTCAATTTTCTTGGCCCCACTCTGGGAGTAGAAGTGGGGGGGATCCGGTCCGCAACGGCCGTGAGGCCCAGGCGAAGTTCGGCGATCGTTTGCCTGCTTCTGCTGCTGTTGGAGCTGAGACGTTGCGTCGCGCCAGGGTCTTGGGCCTGTCCCACTTTGGCCGTCAGTTCCGCGACAGGCCGTTGGCGCGCGAAGATTTCGTTCACTGCAAGAATTTCGGAGCCCCGCGCGATGTCGCGACCGGCCCCGCACAGCTCCATACCCCTCCGCGCTTCTAAGTGGGACTGGCCCCGCGCGGCCATACGTTGCCCGTACGCCTCAAGCGACCACGAGGTCGCGTAATTTGCGAGCCAAGGACGCGTAAGTAGGACAGTCCCTTGAGTCGTTTGTCTGTCGTCCGACAATTCGCGGTGAGTGGATGGATTCTGACACTCGGCTAGTCACACAGTGAGCAGCGCATGTCACAAATTAACCGGATTCAGAGGGAATAGACTAGCAGAAGCCTGCGAGCCCTCTACTAGACCGGTAGTGGAATAACAGGGCTGGTGAACACAACCAGTTCCTTCCCTCCACAAGCCATGGTTCGATTGTCCAAGCCTGTTTTGGAGCTCGCAAATTTAGGCAAAGTTATTTGCCGCGATTCGAAAGTGAATCGTAGAACCATTTAACCATAGAGTGCCACAGCGAGGAAACAGACCCTTCGGCCCAACATGCAGTTGTATAGGGCTCTGGTGAGACCACATCTGGAGTATTGTGTACAATTTTGGTCTCCTAATTTGAGGAACGACATCCTTGTGATTGAGGCAGTGCAGCGTAGGTTCATGAGATTGATCCCTGGGATGGCGGGACTGTCATATGAGGAAAGATTAAAAAGACTAGGCTTGTATTCACTGGAGTTTAGAAGGATGAGGGGATATCTTATAGAAAAACATGTAAAATTGTAAAAGGACTGGACAAGCTAGATGCAGGAAAAATGTTCCGAATGTTGGGCGAGTCCAGAACCAGGGGCCACTATCTTAGAATAAAGAGGAAGCCATTTAAGACTGAGGTGAGAAAAAACTTTTTCGCCCCGAGAGTTGTGAATTTGTGGAATTCCCTGCCATAGATGACTGTGGAGGCCAAATCACTGGATGGATTTAAGAGAGAGTTAGATAGAGATCTAGGGGCTAGTGGAATGAAGGGATATGGGGAGAAGGCACGCACGGGTTATTGATTGGGGACGATCAGCCATGATCATAATGAATGGCGGTGCTGGCTCGAAGGGCCGAATGGCCTCCTCCTGCACCTATTTTCTATGCCCACACCTGCCAACATATCCCAGCTACACTAGTCCCACCTGCCTGTGTTTGGTCCATATCATTCAAACCTGTTCTATCCATGTACCTGTCCATATATTTCTTGAATGTTGCGATACACCCAACCTCAACTACCTCCTCTGGTTGTTCCATGCACCCACCACCCTGTGTGTGAAACAGTTACCCCTCAGAAACATATTAAACTTATATCCTATGGTCCTCGATTCGCCTACTCTGGGTTTAAGAGACTCTGGGCGTCTACCCGATCTATTCCTCTGGTGATTTTGTACACCTCTATAAGATCACCCCTCATCCTCCTGCGCTCCAAGGAATAGAGTCCCAGTCTGCACCAACCTCTCCCTGTAGCCGAGACTCTCTAGTCCTGGCAACATCCAACAATTGTTGGAAGTGGAAGCAGATTTTGGAATTACATTGTAAATACTCACGTTTTTTCTTGTTGGGAGTTTGTTACAAATCAGTCAGCAGTTATTCGACAATCGGCGAGAGACCAAGATTCCCCGCTGTATTTATGTCTCATTTGAATGATCGGACTTTGAAAGATGTGTCGGATGCGTTCGTTCCCTGTGTGATGGGTACCTCCGTAATCTGTCCCCGTGAGCACACCCTGTGTTGCTGGCATTGTGTTATTGCATTGTCTTTTATTAGTTTAGTTTAGTTTACAGATACAGCTTGGACACAGGCCCACAGATTCCACGGGGATGATCAATGTACATCCGGTTACGCCAGCTACATGTTAACCTCGTTCGCATTCACTCACTCACTGGACAATCGGACTAAATTCACAAAGTCTGTAAACTCGCATATTTTTGTGGTGGGAGGAAACCACAACACCCGGAAGGAAACCGCGCGGTCACAGAGCTGATGTACAAAACCCCACAGACAACACCCGAGGTCAGGATAAATGGCCGGTCTCGTGCGCTGTGAGGCAGCAGCTATATCAGCGGTGTCACTGTGCCGCCCTTGTATCTGTATCACGTTGTGTCTGTATCACGTCAGTACACTCAACATGTGCCTAAGTGGACAAGGTATCAGATTCGGTAACTGCCCCACCTACACGAAGTACTTTCTGTACTGCATACAGTATTTATATCTCATATCTTCTGTATAGTGTGTGTGGGGGGGAAAATACCGTTCGTCGAAAGGGAGAAAAATATGCGGATAATTAGACGATTCACTGAAATGAGGACCATTTTCCACACAAGTTGTGGTGTAAGTAAAGTAAAGTAAATTTATTTATATAGCACTTTTCAGACGATTTCAATCAAAAGCCAAAGTGCTTTACAGGGAAGACTATCCATAGAAATAATAAAATGAGGTAGAAAAAAATGACACAACACACTATAAGAAATTCAACACGAACATCCCCCCACAGTAGAATTTACACTCCACTGTGAGGGAAGGCACCAAAATGTATAGTCCTCCTCCTCCTCCTAGTCCACCTGAGGTCGGGGCCAGTTTGAGGCCACTGCAGCCAGTCGCCGCAACGGCAGCCCGATGATTATAGGCCCCACCCGCATCGGGTGGAAAAGTCCTCAGCAGCTTAGAAATGTCTGGAGCGGCCGCTCTTTCCCCGGAGACTGCGACGCCCGTGGACTTTAGGCCGTGCCGGTTGGAGCTTCGACTCCGCGGTGCTTCCGATCCAGCGCCGCCCGCCCGCGGCGGGATGCCCTCAAACCGCAGACCGCAGACCGCGGCTGCTCGATGTTGGTGGTCGGCGGTCACAGCACTCCAGAGCGGCGACCCGGCAAGGCATCGCCCGCTCCTTGTTGGTGTCCCAGCACTGTGCCGCCGAAGCTGTGGTCTCCCGGCAGGAAACGCCGCTCCAGCCCGATGGAAGGCCGCATGGGGAGACCGGAGATGCGATTTGGAGGAAAACCGCATCTCCGACCAGGTAGGACTGGGGGTAAAACAGTCCCCCCCCCCACCACCACAAAGAAAGAATAGACTCCAAAAAAAAAGTTTTAGACAATAAAAAAGTTAGAGGAGAATGCAATGGAACTCGATGCCGAAGACGGTGGGAGAGGCAGCAACTTCATCACGTTTGAACAGCGGGGTGGCACGGTGGCGCAGCGGTAGAGTTGCTGCCTCACAACGGCAGAGACCCGGGTTCGACCCTGACTATGGGTGCTGTCGGTATGGAGCTCATACGTTCTCACAGGCGCTGCCCGGGGTCATCCCCAGTTTCTGCGGTTTCCCCCCACACTCCAAAGACGTACAGGTTGTGCTTAGTGTGTAGGTTAGTGCTAGTGTAAGATGTTCGGTGGTCGGCCCGGACTCGGTGGGGCAAAGAGCCAGTTTGCATGCGTTATCTCCTAAAAACATTAAGATGCGTACTTGGAGTGTACGTCCACAGGGCTACGGACAGAGTGGTGGAAGGTAAATCTTCGGCATCACTGACTAGCAGGTTCGGTCACGATGTCATAAACCACCAGGTAAAGTTACCGGACACCAAACTGATTCAGTATGAATTACAATGGGCGGGAATGAGCAGCATTGAAGGAAGTTCTGCTCAATACTATCCACAAACGGGGATCGTCAACATCTCAGCGTTTGTGCGGATTCGGACTCTGAGCCGTTTCTTTCAGTTTCCTGCTTGTTTGCCGTGTACAAAATAATTGGGATGGGGTTAATGTGAACACGTTTCAGAGCCCAAATTGTACTATGTCGACCATGGATGCAATGTTTGAGGAAGCGACTGTTGTAGTTCCCTCGATGGTGGGGAAGTCAGTACCCGTGATGGACAGGGCAGTGGTAATCACATGTTGCAGTCTCCTACGCTCCTGGCATTCAGGTTGCCGACCCAGGTCGTGGTGCAACCAGACAACATGCTCTCTACTGTACACCTGTGGAAGTTCAAGAGAATACTCGATGTCATACCGAATATCCGCAATCTTTTCAGTAGAGGTGTTACAATTGCATCAATGTTCTGGGTCTCGGAAAGATCTTCAAATACTTCCACGCACAGGAATTTGCAGCTTATGCCTCTCTCCACCATCGTCCTGTCGATCTAGACAGGTTTGTGGGACCTCATACTTCCTGCTCCGAAGTCCAGAATCAGATCCTTGGTCTTACTGGTTTTGAGAGTATGGTTGTTGTGCTGGAACCGTGGACATACTAGATGGTGTGATAGCCCAGAATGTCGACGCACATTGTGAGGCAGGGTATATGCTGATTTTAGTTTCCAGTGTATTCCTGAAGTACGATTGATTGAAGCCACCGCAGATGATGGGCAAAGCATCAAGGTCTGGTGCTTCCAGACGGAGTATAAATTGTCCAGAGGCACATTGGCGTTGACTTTGGGTGCTATGTAGACCACCGACACGATGGTAGAGGTGAATTACCCGGTCGGTTACTTAGTGAACTGTTAATCCAGGTGGTTCCACGAACTATACAAATGATATTTGAGACCAAACTTGGCGTACAATGTGCAGATCTGGTCTTCCAGCGATTGGAAGGAAGATATAAAATTCAAAATGGCGCAGGTAAGAATCATAAAACTGTTACCGGGGTGGAAGAGTTTGAGATTTAAGGAGAGCATGGACAGGTTGGAACGTGTTCACCGGACAGTAGGCGATTGATGGGTGATATTACAGATGTATATTTCATCATCAGGGGCAAGGAACCGGTAGACGGTTCCTGTCGTTTTTCCAAGCCTGGGGAGTCTAAAGCTGGAAGATGCCAGAGTGGATAGATTCAGAAGATACTGAGAGGCAACTCGTTTTTCAAAGGCAGTTGTGGTGAGGTGGAAATGGCTGCAAGAGGAAGCTGAAGAGATGGCTTCGATTACAATGTGTAAGAGACATTTCAACCAGTATATGGATAGAAGTGGTCGGAAGGCTATGGAGCAATCGTGGGCAAGTTGGGCTAGATTGATTGGACATTTTGCGTGTCGTGGACTGCTGGTTCTGAAATATCTTGGTTGGTGATTTGACTCTAACTCTATAAATAATATCGTTATTGTGTGACTGTCAGATTCTCTGAGATTATGTAGATAGTTATCTTCATTGTGCTTCAAGGACTGTCCACGTTTGGGTATCATTTGGAACCCACGTACGTTCGTTGAAAATAACATTTTAATTAAAGAAAATACTTAATTTATTATTAACCGAAGCGAGCTGTTCGAAGTTCTGTTTTAGACTCCTGAACTATGATACACTGATCTATTCCTGGAGAATAATTCCTGGCTGTTGTGCAATATCGAGCTTTTGAATGATGGGGACATCCAGTGGACGGCATGTGAACTGCAAGATAGAGCGGCATCACAAACGTCTTGTGAACTGTACTATAACGTCCCGTCATCTGCACTTATTGCCGTAACTAGTGATCGACACCGTGCCGAAATCTTCATTACCACCTTAACGACCCGCGGATCCAAATTCAGAGATATATGACGTGAACTCCTCGATCTCCCCGCTCCACAGTACTCCGCAGGGTCGAACATGTCATTGAGAAAGACCCGACATGACCAACCAATATAAATTAAATCATAAATATACAAATTAAATGCCATACGCTTTTCCACCGCCAGCTTTCCCAGCTGATCAAAATCCCAACGTCATTCTTCATATCCGTCTTGGCAATCTACCACCACACTTGCCTTCGTATTTATTTGTAAAGTTACTAATCATACCTTGCACCATCTCAATCAATACGTTGATACAAATTAAATATAGAAACACAGAAAAATACAAAATAGGTGCAGGTGTAGAGCATTCGGCCCTTCGACCCAGCACCGCCATTCAATATTATCATGGCTGATCATCCAAAATCAGTACCCCGTTCCTGCTTTCGTCCCAAATCCCTTGATCCCGTTAGCCTTAAGAGCCACATCTAACTCTCTCTTGAAAACATTCAGTGAATTGGCCTCCACTGCCTTCTGTGGCAGAGAACTCCACAGATTCACAACTCTCTGGATGAAAACGTATTTCCTCATCTCAGTCCAAAATGGCCTACCCCTGATTCTTAAAATGATTTCGGTGGTGGGACAGATGCTGGAGTAATAATGGGGCATTTGGATAGCAGTAAATGGATTAGTCCAAGTCAACATAGATTTATGAAAGGGAATTCACGGTTGACTAATCTTCTGGAATCTTTTGAGGATGTGACAAGTAAAATGGATGAAGTGTATCTAGACTTTCAGAAAGCCTTTGATAAGGTCCCGCACGGGGGACTGGTGACTAAAATTAGAGCACATGGTATTGGGGTTAGGGTGTTGACATGGATAGAAAATTGTTTGGCAGACAGGAAGCAAAGTGTAGGAGTGAACGGTTCCTTTTCAGAATGGCAAGCAGTGCCGCAAGGCTCGGTGTTGGGGCCGCAACTGTTTACCATATATATTAATGATTTGGACGAGGGAATTAGGAGCAACACTAGCAAGTTTGCGGATGACACAAAGCTGGGTGGCAGTGTGAACTGTGAAGAGGATGTTAGAAGGTTGCAGGCTGACCTGGGCAGGTTGAGTGAGTGGGCAGATGCGTGGCAGATGTAGTTTAATATAGATACATGTGAGGTTATCCACTGTGTCGGCAAAAACAAGGGGGCAGATTATTATCTCAATGGGGTTAGGTTAGGTTAGGGGGAGGTGCAGCAAGACCTGGGCGTCCTTGTACACCGGTCACTGAAAGTTGGTTTACAGGTACAGCAGGCAGTGAAGAAGCTAATGGAATGTTGGCCTTCATAACAAGAGGATTTCAGTATAGGAGTAAAGAGGTTCTGCAGTTGTATAGGGCTCTGGTGAGACCACATCTGGAGTACTGTGTACAGTTTAGGTTTCCTAATTTAAGGAAGGACAACCTTGTGATTGAGGCAGTGCAGCGTAGGTTCACGAGATTGATCCCTGGGATGGCGGGACTGTCATATGAGGAAAGATTGAAAAGATTAGGCTTGTATTCACTGGAGTTTAGAAGGATAATCTTATAGAAGCTTATCAAAATATAAAAGGACTGGACAACCTAGATATAGGAAAAATGTTCCCAATGTTGGGCGAGTCCAGAACCAGGGGGTCACCGTCTTAGAATAAACGGGAGGCCATTTAAGACTGAGGTGAGAAAAAACGTTTTCACCCAGAGAGTTTTTCACCCACAGAGGGCAGTGGAGGCCAAATCACTGGATGGATTTAAGAGAGAGTTAGATAGAGCTCTAGGGGCCAGCGGCATCAAGGGGTGTGGGGAGAAGGCAGGCACGGTTATTGATTGGGGTCGATCAGCCATGATCACAATGAATGGCGTTTCTGGCTCGAAGGGCCGAATGGCCTCCACGTGCACCTATTTTCTATGTTTCTATGTTTCTATGTTACACCTGGTTCTCGGGTACCCCAATATCGGGAACATTTTTCTTGCATAGTCTTCACTAAGGAGAACACAATCAATCTTCCTGATATAGTAGTGGCCAGAGGATCTGGGGTGACAGAGGAACTGAAGGAAATCCACATTATGCAGGAAATGGTGTTGGATAGACTGATGGGACTGAAGGCTGATTAATCCCTAGGGCCGGATGATCTGCATCCAAGAGTACTTAAGGAAGTGGCTCTAGAGATCGTGGATGCATTGGTGATAATTTTCCAATGTTCAATAGACTCAGGATCATGTCCTGTGGATTGGAAGGTAGCCAATGTTATCCCACATTTTAAGAAAGGCGCGAGACCGAAAACGGGGAATTATAGACTAGTTAGCCTGATATCGATGGTGGGGGAGATGCTGGAGTCAATTATAAAAGATGAAATAGCCGCACATTTGGATAGAATAGTAAGATTAAACGAGAACTTACCTAAGTTTGAAGTTTGATCTTTATTTTATGAGGAGTTACGTAGGTGATTACGTGAAAAACCCCGCCAGTGCGCCTGCGCGTCAATCTTCAAAGCAGCGGTGTGAAATCACAAAAAACAACAACCGAAGTAATATAGTCTCATAATAAAACGAGTAATACAAGAACTTCCATCTGACCTTTATGATAGAGGGTAGGGTCGTGGTGGGCACGTAATCACCTACGTAACTCCTCATAAAATAAAGATCAAACTTCAAACTTAGGTAAGTTCTCGTTTAATCTTACTATTTTAATTCGGAGTCACGTGAGTGACTACGTGAAGATTTTAAAGCTTTGTGATTTCATGCCGTGGATCAAACCCGGCTTCTCACTGCATAAATTGACACGGAACGAGAATAATCAATCATGCATTCATAATAACATTTGTACCACAAATGCAGTAATTCATTTCAATAATGAAATGAATCAGATCCCCTTTAAACCAGAGGAATTTACACAGAACTTAAAATAGTTTCTGCAAACAACCCCGCATTAACAATAGGCCGATGGTAAAAATATTGAAACATCAACTCATTGGACCACCCGGCGGCTGCGAGGATATGATCGACGGGGACGTCTTTTACCCTGGCCGCCGACGTTTCTGCTGCCCTAGCCGAGTGAGACGTAAAAACATAAGCGTTAATACCAGCAGCTGTTAAGACTTCTTTTATCCATCTGGAAATAGTCTGTATTGAAACTCTCTTGTGTGGTTTCTTGTGTGTGATCAACAACCCAGTTTCCGTATTCTCAAATTCTTTGTGACCTCAATGTATTGTAATAAATATGTCTTAATACAGAGACATGGATCATTTGGATATGCTGCTAGCATAATTTTAAATCCTGTCACACCTGGCCTAATTTACTTTAGTAGGTCATAGATATAGAATGTAACCTTGTCTTCAGTTACTTCCATACTGTCTATTTGTAATTTTCCAAGTGTTTGCACTCGTTGTGCTGTCACTCATGCCATAAGCATGAATACTTTCATACTGAGCTTGACCAAAGGTAAAGACACACTTGATGACCATTCACGAAGTAGTTTCAGTACCACACTTACATCCCAGATTATCACGTACCTAGGTTTCGGTGGTTTGGAATTAAAGATTCCTTTCATTAGTCTGGAAACAATTGGGTGCGACCCAATTGAGTTTCTTTCTGAATTCAGAACCAAATATGAGGACAATGCACTTCTGGCTGAATTAATTGCACTACAACTCAGACCTTCATCATAATAAAGTTTTGACAGAAATTCTAAACATTTGAAATATCTGCAGTACTTTATTGCACATTCTTTTGTACACAGAACTCTTCCCCTTTCTTAATATAAGAAAGGTACTGTTTTTGAGTGCTCTTCCTCCCGGCTGCCGTAAGCATGTCCACAGTATGCTCAGACAGTCCTCGTCCCAGAAAACGCATTCTTAAAACCTGCAAATCAACAAATCCAAACGATGATATAATGGATGTTGTTACCCTGTTACAGGGTGCAGCAATAAATTACTCCTTTTTGGGACTTTCATCAACATTTGTGTTGTTAATTCTAATATCAACAGATACCATGGCTGTATAGGCCAATCTGGTACTTACCAATACCCTTGAAGCAGCATCTTGCCTGATTTTAAGCAAACATTGGCTTATGAGGCAGAAAGGTGGAAATATATATGAAAACATACCACCCCAATGTAGCGAGAAAGCATCAATCGCCACTGCAATTGGATCTGGTTTCCATGAGACATATCTCGATAGCTGATGATTCAAGTCGATGTCGGTCATTCCAAATCTGATTACTATATCATTGAATACCTCTTGATTCAACATACATTCTTTATTATCATGGAACTTTTCGTGACCTGGTGTCTGCTATCGTGTTCATTCTACCTGGTAGATAGATAGCTGAAATCCAAATGTTCTTTTCAATACACCAAGACCCAAGTTGATTTAACCATTTTGTCACATGACACCGACTTAATTCCACCCATATCATTAATATAGGCAACTACTGTTGTCTTTATTAATTTGAACTTGAACCTTCCTTTTAGTTGTGTTAGAACCATAAGCTTGGAGTCCATAGAAACCTCCTAAAAGCTCCAAATAGGGAATTCCCCATGTCTGCAGTAACACTAACTTTTCCTGATTCCATCTGCCTCCGCAGCTCCATGTTAAGTCAGTTGCACCTCATCCTAGTGCACTGGCATCAGTTTGTAATATCATGGAAGGTTGTTCAATCAGCACTTTGCCTGAACTGCTTGAGACATGTAGAATCTACCACTGCAGCTTAGAAACAGCATTTGTTGTTACTTGCATGGTTCTATCAAAATGACCAGCATTTACTCTCAGTGCCTGTTCTTTAATTCTCTGCAGCTGTTGATAATGTAATGGTTCATTCTGGACTGCTGGGAATCTACTAATTTTCCCAGTACTCGAGCCACCTGTCTGATTAGAGGTTTTTGCTCGTTTAACAGATTACTGCAATCTTTAATCAACTCCACCCTTTTTTCACTGGGCAAAGTAATTTGCATTTGGGCTAAATCAATTGTGAACCCCAAATAATTAATCGAGGTACATGTTTTTAACCTTGATTTCTTTGGATGAAGTTAGAAACCCCCAAACCTTCAAAAGTTTGATTTTATTACTGCAACAGATGCTTCTGTTGACTGTTTTGTCCTTCCTATAATCAGGACATCATCCAGGTATGCCATTAGTACATGCCCCTGGCTCTCAGCAACCCCAGAATTGATTTTTATGAATATTCTGGGAGGGAACGTTAACCCTTTACGCAGAGCTTTGAACTGCCCTAATTGGTTCATCCATGTAAATTTAAAATACTTCATATCTTGCAAGTGAACAGACACTGAACAAAAGGATTCAGACTTGTCAAGTCTATAATAATCCTACATCCTCCATCCTTTTTTGATCGAGGGAATATATTTGACCCAAATTGGTGAATTTTGTAGACTGATTCTTTAATAACACCTTTTATATATAGGGTTTTGAAGCACAACTTGAACCTCCATTACTTCGCAAAGTGGAGAGTTCTGCTAGGAACATGCTGGACAGGCAAATCATAATTTGGATTGAATTCAATTCGAAATTCTTGTATATTATTCAGAATTACCACATCTGAAGTAATCTTCTTCCAATGTTTATAGAAGAGACGTAATCTGCCTCCAACTTTTGGACTTAATCCAGTTAGTATGTTCCCCTGAGAACCAGGTCCACCTACCTCTCGAGTCATTTGAGTATTCTGAGATTCCTGGATTCTCCCGGAAGCACCACCACTGGTCCTTACTCCCGCTGCAGGCCGCCAGCTACGTCCCTGCGTTGATGAGCGACTTGGTCCTGGTCTAGGATCCGTATGACGTCTGAAAGGATACTTCCTCTTTACAGACTTTGCAACCATTGATGTATTTATCAATCCTGTTTTCGCTTCAACGTCCAACTCTTTAATACGTCTCCCGAGATCCTCTCCAAAGAGTAAGTTGGGTAATTGTATATTACTTGGTTTGCAGAGTGCTGCGAATTTCGGATTCATAGTAGGCCGTATAGCACTTTCCTCAGATAATTGATCTCGAAGTGGGTGCTGCATAGGAACCCCAGTGCTTGCTGATGCAACTTCGTCATCTTTTGGTTGTTACCTGCTATTCTGGTAAAAGCAGTTTTTCCAGAACCCAGCAGCTTTAATATTCTCTGCAACAGATTCCAGATAATTTGGTTCACTGCTGCTGCTTTTAGCAACCCACAGTTACTTGGGGTCTCCTGCCTTCTTGCCGTCTCATCCATCTCCTGCTGTTCCAACTAATGGTAAACCAAGTAATTTATTAAGGAGGCCAGTTCTTCTCCTAATGGCTCTCCTGACCCTGACGGGGCAGCGAATCCTACTGCCAGGGGTGGAACATCTGGCAGCTGCCGTTCATCGCCTTGTACAGCCTCACCGTCAGAGTCGGGGTCTGAAATCTCATGACCCGTAGCACGCTCCACATTCCTGAGGGTGCATTCCATCAGCCCTGAACCAGGTGCTGTTAAGCTGCTCCTGCAGATTGGATTACAGTACACTCCTTCCTGAGTGAACTTTGCTCCAACAGCCTATCAAAAAGGCTTTCTATTTGGGCAATACGCTCGAAAGCAGTATCTAGCCCTGTACCAGGAGCTGTTTTAGCTGTTTCCAGCAGCTTGGCTTTCAGTACACTCCTCCCTGAGTGAACTTGCTCCAACAGCCTCTGTAAAAGGCTTTCTATTTGGGCAATACGCTTGAAAGCAGTATCTAGCCCTGGAGCTACTTCCATTGCCTGGGACTCCCTCCGTGGGCCGTTGGGATTTAAACTTTGTCTTTTGCCCGACAGGCGCTGACTGTTTTCACCAGCCCCAGGTCCACAGTCGCTATGCTCACCGCTGGCGACTGTACTGGGGTTTAGAGGCGGTTGGTCTCTAACCGCGGACTCCCGACTTTCCCGACTTTCTGTCGGCTGTGTCGCTCGCCTCTTCCCCCTGTCCGTTTTTTCCATGGCGTCTGTGGAAAAAATCCCCATAGACCCACAGTAAACGGACCTGGAAAACCTGAAAAAAGTTTTTACTTACCTTGTAGTTGAAAAACTACAAACCACTGTAGGAGCTCTGCTCCTCACGTCCGTTTGCGTCAAGGCGTCTGACGTAATGACGCGCAGGCGCACTGGCGGGGTTCTTCACGTAGTCACTCACGTGACTCCGAAGTAAAATTAACAGGATCGGTCAGAGTCAGCGTGGATTTACGAAGGGGAAATCATGCTTGACTAATCTTCTGGAATTGTTTGAAGATGTAACTAGGAAAATGGACAAGGGAGAACCAGTGGATGTAGTGTGCCTGGACTTTCAGAAAGCATTTGATAAGGTACCACATAGAAGATTAGTGGGCAAAATTAGGGCACATGGTATTGGGGGTAGTGTGCTGACATGGATAGAGAAGTTGTTGGCAGACAGGAAACAAAGAGTAGGTATTAACGAGTCCATTTCAGAATGGCAGGCAGTGACTAGTGGGGTACCCCAAGGCTCGGTGCTGGGACCGCAGCTATTTACAATATACATCAATGATTTGGATGAAGGGTTCAAAGTAACATTAGCAAATTTGCAGATGACACAAAGCTGGGTGGCAGTGTGAACTGTGAGGAGGATGCTATGAGAATGCACGGTGACTTGGAAAGGTTGGGGGAGTGGGCAGATGCATGGCAGATGAAGTTTAATGCGGATACATGTGAGGTTATCCACTTTGCTGGCTAAAAAAGGAAGGCAGATTACTATCTAAATGGCGTCAAGTTCGGAAAAGGAGAAGTTCAACATTATCTGGGGATCCTTGTACATCAGTCTATGAAAGTAAGCATGCAGGTACAGCAGGCAGTGAAGAAAGCCAATGGCATGTTGGCCTTTATAAAAAATAAGAATCGAATATAGGAGCAAAGAGGTCCTTCTGCAGTTGTACAGAGCCCCAGTGAGACCACACCTGGAGTATTGTGTGCCGTTTTGGTCCCCTAATTTGAGGAAGGACATTCTTGCTATTGAGGGAGTGCAGCGTAAGTTTACAGTGTTAATTCCCGGGATGGCGGGACTGTCATATGCTGAGAGAATGGAGCAGCTGGGCTTGTACACTCTGGAGTTTAGAAGGACGAGAGGGGATCTCATTGAAACATAAGATTGTTAAGGGCTGGGACACGCTAGAGGCAGGAAACATGTTCCCGATGTTGGGGGAGTGCAGAACAATTTTTGTAATTCATCCATGCGATCTTTAAATCTTTGCCATGGCATCTCCACCCTCAACCCTTTAATTATCATTTGTCAGTTCATCCTCGCCAATTCCCGTCTCGTACCATCAAAGTCGCCTTTCTTGCAGTTCAGGACCCTCGTCTCTGAATTAACCGTGTCGCTCTCCATCTTAATGCAGTATTCCACCATATTGTGATCACTTTTCTCCACATGGGCTTTGCAGCACAGGATTGCTAACTAATCCTTCCTCATTATACAATGCCCAGTCTGGGATGCCCTGTCCTCTACTTGGTACCTCTACATATTGGCAGAGAAAACCCTCCCTTATATACTCCTGGAAATCCTCATCTTCAGTGTTATTACCAATGCGGTTAGCCCAATCTATCGGGCAGACGGCAATGGGACCACCGGTGCCGCATGAGGCAAGTCAACAGTCAGGGACCTGCAATGCGAAAATCCGTATAATGTTTAGGTTCATGTGGAATGGTTAACTCTGTTTCTCATTCTACGAATCACGCGTGACCTGCTGTGTTCAATGTAAACCAGCATCTACTGTTCCTTGTGGCTACATTCTTTATTTCCTTGGTACGGAAAATAATCTAAATGTGGAGCAGAGACGTGCTTCATTCACGTGTTCTGGGTGTCCGGGTTGTCACATGCTTTCACTGTTATTGGGGCTCTCTCCCCTAACACAATGCCGAATGCTACCGCAGTAGCAGCTTCACCTGAAGACCTGCATGAAGCGGTTTAATATGGATTAATTAACTGGCTGAACGTTTGTTGGTTTAGTGGTACGTTTCGCGATTCTGGTGGTAAAATATAACATGTTCACTTTGGAGTCAGGAGTGGTCCCTGATGAAGATTGAGGGGTAGTGCCAGATGATTGTCAAATTGCCAATATTACCGCGGTGCACAAAAAATGAGCAAGGCAGAACAGCGGGAACCAGAGGCCGGTTCTTCTGATTTTAGAATCCATTATGAAGGATGAGGTTACGGAGTACTTAGAGGTTCCGGTTAAAATACGCCGAAGTCAGCATGTCTTTGTGAAGAGCATGTCTTGCTTGACAAATTCGCTGGAATTCTTTGAAATTTCAGTAGATGTTTTAAACCCCTGTCTCACGGTGCGAGTCGACCCACGAGTGACCACGAGTTTAAAACAAATTTAACTCGTGGTAATCACGTACAATGAACGTAGCGGGAACGTCGGAACTCGTGGACGCAACTTAGCGACTCGTGGCGCTAACGGCAGGTACCCGGGAAACTTGCTAACTCTTGAAATTGTTTAAACATGTTTAAAGATTTCCACGAGTCAAATTTACTCTTGAAGTTAAAATTTTAAACAATTAAACTCGTTGTAAGAACGTAGTGGCCCGGGAGTTTACCGTAGTGACTTTTGAGTCTACCGTGGGTTTCGCCTGAGTGCCAGAAGTGAAATGTTGACGATTAGTCAGATCTTAATGGAAAATGAATGAATGGATGGATGGATAGGGGTCTGAAATTAACTTGGATACTTTCGAGTGGAGAGAACCGCCGATGAAGCTGAAGGTACAGAGCGAAGATGGGGGCTCAAGCATTGATGGGAAGGGTTAACACCGGGCGGGAGCATACTCAGGGAATTCGCACGGATATGAAGCAGAGAGAAACGTGAGTTCTACATAGACTATGTTTGAGCCAGCGAGGAGACATTTCTTCAGATACTGATTTTACAACGTGAGGTGACATTATAAGCCATGGGATATAGACACAAAATGCTGGAGTAACTCAACGGGGCAGACAGCATCTCTGGAGAAAAGGAATTGGTGACGGTTCGGGTCGAGACCCTTCTTCAGACTGGTTTTGTGCTGTGCTGTTGCCGTATCTCTGGAGAGAAGTAATAGGTCTCGACCCGAAACGTCACCCATTCCTTCTCTCCAGAGATGCTGCCTGTCCCGCTGAGTTACTCCAGCATTCTGTGTCCATCTTCGCTGGCGAGGGACCGTGCCTGCTCTTTGCAAGTTTCCGCTCTCGAACACAGATAGCAGCGGATTATTAAGGGAAGAAACTCGCGTTCATGCTGCACGACGTGTTTGACCACCTGCCCCCGCTACTCAAGGAGCTTGTGCTGAGCGGTAACCAGCTGTGGAGCTTCAACTGGGGCAGGCTTTACCTGCTGGGCTGGTTGGAGCTGCTGGACCTCGGTAGCAAGCTGTTGACCACGGTGCCTCGCATGCTGTACAACTGCACCCAGACCCTACGCGTCTTCAACCTCACCCGCAACCAGATCTCTAAGCTGACCAAGGACTTCCTGCGGGACCTGACCTCCCTGCAGTACCTGGATGTCAGCTACAACAACCTGAAGACCATCCAGGCCTCCAGTTTCCCGGACAGCGCCATCAAACACCTTCGGGAGCTGCGGCTAAGCGGCAACCACTTTCTCTGCACCTGCGACGCCAGGTGGTTCGTGTGGTGGATTAATCAGACCGCGGTCTACATCCCTCGCCTGATCACCGATGTCACGTGCACGTCACCCAAAGCCCACCGCGGCCACGGCGTCGTCATGGTGGACCTGCACTCCTGCGAGTTGGATTACCTGGGCATTGGCCTCTACACTTTCTCCGCCTTGATCACCCTCTTGCTCCTCTATTTGATACTTAAAACAGGCCTTCATTCACGGCGGTGCAGCTGCCTGACAGCGAATGCAGCGTCGGAGACCCAGGTTCTATCCCGACTACGGGTGCTGTCTGTACTGAGTTATTAAGTTCTCCCCGTGCCCTGCGTGGGTTTTCTCCGAGATCCCCCCACACTCCAAATACGTACAGGTTTGTAGGTTAATTGGCTTGGTGAATGTAAAAATGTCCATAGTGGGTGTAGGATGGTGTTAGTGTGCGGGGATCGCTGGTCGGCGCGGACCCGGTGGTCCGAAGGGCCTGTTTCCTCTCTGTATCTCTAAACTAAACTAACAGGGGAGAACACTGGACCTTCTTGGACAGTTTATTATTTTACACTTATATACATCACACAGATCACGGAGTGTGAAATAAAGCTGGCAAGCAGAGGTCATGCAAGAAACGGAGGAAAACGGGAGACGATTTTATTCAGCAACTCCGTTCTGGCAGAACATCTATCCTGTGTTAAGAAACCTAACTTTCAGGGGATTTAAATCTTGAGTTCAACTTCTACCTGAATTTAATCGATTTACAAAAGCTTTGAAGTTCTCCCTGCAGTCCGTTTCTTAAACATTACGTTTTGCGCTTTTTTTGACAGCCAAGTACTTTAAATGCCATTTATTGCATTGTAGCAATGATAGGCAACGATTTGATAAAAGCGGTTAATTACATGACAAGAGAAGCATGCAGCTACATACACGGAGAAGCTGATCATCGGGGCAGTTCTGTCCATGGTCATGGGAGGCTTTTTATAGTAACACAAAACTGCATGACATTTTTATCCATGTGATGATTTTTCCACACGTCGGTAGTCGTTGTTGGCTCAAGAGTAACTCGGGAGAGAAACTTGCTACATCGCAGAAATGAGACGTAAACGGCAAACTTAGACATACACGTGGGAACTCGTTTAAACTCGTGAACATAAACTTGTAATCTCGTAGACAACCACGAGTGCGATTTTTTCTTTCACTCTGGATCACTCGTGGGTGGCCTCGCACCGTGAGACAACTCCTCAGTCCGCTTGTTCCATACACCCACCACCGTCGGAGTGTAATGTATTTACTTCAGGTTCCTGTCAATATTGCCACTGACGTGGTGCAATCACATTGATGCGCCACACAAGAGGACAAACAAACGAAAATAAAAAAACATTTATCACGTCTCCCGTGGTAAAATATGGTAAGAAGCTTATTGTCACGTTGCCTCGTAGCTTGTTGTCGGAACGACTATGCCAAGACCGCGAGATATTGCAGAGGGTTGTAAATATAGCCCAGTCCATCTCAGAGCCCAGACCAATCATAGTCTTCATCTGCATTGCACGCTGCATAACATTACCCAAACACCCAACAATATCAAAGACTTGGCAAATCCCGATCAGTTTTTTTCTTTCCCAACATCTATCCGGCAAAAGGTAGAGATGTTTGTGAGCGCGCATCACAAGACTTAGGAATTGGTTCATTTCCTCCGCTATCGGGCATATGAACGGTCCCTCCATAGTCTAGGGCAATATTCAATCCCCTCTACCCCATTGGCCATTGAATTTTGTCTGAGGTACTGATGTATATAATAGCGCTACAATGCTGATAAATGTATTCTGCTCTCTCTATTTTCCACTTTATTCTCTCTATTGTCATGAGTCACACGGCGCAGGAACAGGTCCTTTAGCCCAATCTGCCAACGCCGATCAATGTACACCGGTCACATAAGTCCCACCTGCCGTTTTTGTCCCGTGTCACTTCCGATGTGTGTTGGGCCAAGTGTATTTTAGATCCTGTGTAGTTTCTACCTCAGCTACCTCCTTTGGCAGCTAATTCTATATGTACGTCTCCCGCTGTGCGAATCCATGTAGCAACCACACTCTGAGCGCATCCATATGCCCAATGCCCTGTATCATGGCGTTTGAACCGATAACATTTAATTATGATATATGTAATCTGTATGGATAGCATGCAGAACAATGTTATTCACAGTACATCGGTACATGTGCCAATAATATCCCTAAACCTGTAGCTAAAACCTAAAGTGCCTGTCAACTGCATTGTTTACAACACCAGGAAACAAGCGGAATGTCTCATAGGTTGCAGAAGCATTGCATCATCCATTTTGGGGATGCAACAAGTAAAATGGACAAGTGAGCGCCAGTGGATGTAGTGTACCTGGACTTTCCGGAAGCATTTGTTAAGGTCCCACACGAGAGATTGGCGGCTAAAATTATAGCACATGGTATAGGGGTTGGGTATTGACATGGATATTGATATTGACGTTGGACCGCAGCTAATTACAATATATATTAATAATTTAGATGAAGGAATTAAAAGAAGAATTGCAGATGACACAAAGCTGGATGGAAGTGTGAACAGTGTATAGGATGCTATGGGGATGCAGGCCGGTTTGGACAGGTTGGGTGAGTGGGCAGATGCATTGCAGATGCAGTATAATGTGGATACATGCGGGGTTATCAACTGGTGGTAAGGACGGGAAGTCAGCTTATTATCTGAATGGTATCAGGTGTGGAAAAGGGGAAGTACAACGAGACCTGTGCGTCCTTGTACATATGTCACTTAAAGTAAGCATGCAGGTACAACAGGCAATCAAGAAAGCTAATGGCATGTTGCCTTCATAACTAGAGGAGTTGTGTATCGGAGCAAAGAGGTCCTTCTGCAGTTGTACAGGGATCTGGTGAAACCTCGAGTATTGTGTGTAGTTTTGGTCTTCTCATTTAAGGATGGATATTCTTGATGGGATTCTAGCTAGGTTCACGAAGTCAATGCCCGGGATGGCGGGTCTGGCATATGATGAATGCATGGAGCGACTGGGTTTGTACACACTGGAATTTAGAAGGATGAGAGGTAGTTTCCTTGATACATATAACATTATTAAGTGATTGGACACGCTATATACAGGAAACATGTCCCCGATGTTGGGGGAGTCCAGAAACAGGGGCCCACAGTTTGAAGAACAAGGTGTAGGCCATTTAGAACTGAGATGATGTAAAACTTGTACAGACAGAGAGTTGTGAAATTGTGGAATTCGCTGACTCAGAAGGCAGTGGACGCCGATTCACTGAATGCATTCGAAATACATTTAGATAGAGCTCTGTGGGCTAATGGAATGAAGGGTTATGGGGAGAAGGCAGGAACGGGGTACTGATTGTGGATGATCAGCCATGATCACATTGAATGTCGGTGATGGCTCGAAGGTCCTACTCCAGCACCCATTGTCTATATATATATGTACCAATGTGTCTAGGTTCCAGATATGTACTTCTGCGCGCTTAAATAATATTTTAGCACAAAGTATTTGCTTTGTGTTTTCACAGAACTCCAATTCTCCTACTGCCCTTATCCAGTTCTACGGAGAATGATATTATGCAATGTGGCTTGAGAAAATGTTGTTGATTCTCATAACGGACAATTCAGGGGTTGGTGGAAATAACCAACAATATTCAACGTGATATTCAATGTAATGAACTATATTCTGAATTCAGTATCTACCTCTTCGCCGCATCTGCAGGACTGATTGTATCTATGTATGGCATATCTTAAATGAATGGACACGCTTTTCACTGACCTTGGAACATGTGACGATATTAAACCGAGCCCAACCTCACCTCACCTAACCTAATGAGCTGACATAAGTAGCAACAATGACCAGAGAGAGATGTTCATACTATGATGACGACGAAGATTGTTAATGTAACACAAACAGTATTGCTATAAAAGAGAAGTTGTTGAATGGGGTCAACCACAAATGGACTGTTGGACAAATGCGAAGTCAAGAAGAAGAGTGGGCTCAGGAAACAGATCATTGTCAAACAACTGATACTGTATCGCGGGCCGTATTTAATTACCGGGCCTCTACAATGCTGGAGTACAACATAATATACTCAGAAGACTCAGATGTCATCCGTCCAGGAAGGAATGATATGTAATGTCAGAAGCGCATGATCTTATCAATGTTGGTAGCATGTTCCCAGCATCCTCTTTGCGTCAAGTCATCTCTTCAGGTTCCTAGAAAATCCTGCCCCTCTCACCTTAAACATATGAGATCTGATTTTTGATTCACCATCATGGGTAAAAGTCTGCATTCATCCTACCTTTTCCTCTCATGGTTATAAACACCTTGATATTCCCACCATGCAGCTTCCTTCGCTCCAAGGTGAGAAGTCCTCACCTCTTCCTACAGCTGGGACACACAATGAAAGAGTAGTACAGTCCTGCTATAACTACTGACGGCGATACCACATGTGGAGAAAGGTGCAGAGACTGGACCAAGAGTCATCGTCATACAACAAAGAAACAGGCCCAGCAACTCTCTGTGTAAATGCTATCCAATTACAGAATCACATTTACTAGCATTTGGTCCACAGAGTATTGGCATTGGCTCTATCTCTTTTAAAGAAGGTGATATTTTTGAAGCGGTGTAGAATCAGAAGTCCAGATTTATTACTCGAATCAAGTCACTGTGAAACGACGGGCAATTGGCCAGATCCGCTACAGTGAGCAGTTGGTAAGAAGAACATCGATGCAACATCCAAGAAGGCACATCAATGCCTCTACTTCATGAGGAGACGGTGTACGTTTGGCATGTCTCCAGTGACTCTTACAAGCTTCTCGGGATGTACCGTAGAAAGCATATTGTTGAGTTCCATCAGAGATTAATGAATGAATGAATACTTTATTGTCATTATAACATGTAAACATGTATAACAACGAAATTAGAAATGCCAACCAGTCAGTGCACCACTCACACATTTTCTTGGAGCAAAAGTCTAAGATGAACAACTAAAATAAATAACATGAAAAAAAACATTCTTCTGTCGATTTCACAGTCCATTTGGTGTGTAGCACACCTGTACTCATTTGGTGGCTACATTAAGTGTATTTATTGCTGTGGGATAAAAACTGTTTTTGAGTCTGTTTGTCCTTGTCCTCATTGATCTGTACCGTCTGCCTGACGGCAGCAGTTCAAACAGGGAGTGACCGGGGTGTAAAATGTCCTTTATGATCTTCTGGGATTTTTTGAGACAGTGGGAACTGTGTAGGTCCTTCGAGGTGAGGAGAGGGCAGCCGATAATCTTCTGGGCATTGTCAATAGCCCTCTGGAGCGCCTTCCTCTTAGCCGCTGTGCAGCTGGTGTACCACACGCATACACAGTATGTTAAGATGCTCTCTATTGAGCATCGATAAAAGGATAGCAGCAGTCTCTGGGTGATGTTGTTCTTCCTGAGCACCCTCAGGAAGTACAGTCTCTGCTGGACCTTTTTCAGCAGCGCAGAGGTGTTCACGCTCCAGGTCCTCCTCAATGTGGATTCCCAGGAAGCGGTAATCCGCCACCCTCTCCACACAGTCCCCATCGATGATTAGTGGTGTAATGTCCGTTTTCTTCTTTCTGTAGTCTATTATGAGCTCCTTGGTCTTTGAGGTGTTGAGGAGCAGGTTATTTTCTCCACACCACCCTGTCAGCTGCTCCACCTCCTCCCTGTAGGCGTACTCATCCCCCCCAGAGATGAGCCCCACCACCGTGGTGTCATCCGCGAATTTGACAATGGTGTTACTGTGGTGGGCGGGGGTGCAGTCATATGTGTAGATGGTGTAAAGCAGGGGGCTCAGCACGCAGCCCTGTGGAGAGCCGGTACTGAGGCTGAGGGACGTAGATGTGTGATGGCCCACTCTGACTCTCTGACTGCGACCCGACAGGAAGCTCTTTATCCACATGCAGGTGGAGTGTGGAAGTCCCAGGTCCCCCAGTTTGTCCACCAGTTTGTGGGGAAGGATGGTGTTTAAAGCAGAGCTGTAGTCCACAAAGAGCATCCGCACGTAGCTCTATACGCAAACTGGTGGGGGTCAAAGCTTCGGGGCAGGAGTGATGTGATGTGACCCCGGACCAGGTTTTCAAAGCACCTCATCACCACTGGTGTGTGCGACTGGCCGGTAGTCGTTGAGACTGGAAATGTGGTTTTTTTTGGGGCAAGGGGACTATGGTGGAGGACTTCAGACAGGATGGGACAGTGCTGGGCCAGAGACTGGTTGAAAATCCTCGTAATTGGGAACAAGTCTGCTAAGACCTCGAGAAATTGCAGAGTTATTAACGCAGCCCAATCCATCACACACACCAGACGTCCCACCATTGACTCCATCTACAATTTACGCTGCCTAAAAAAAAACACCGAACGTAATCAGACCTGTCCAGACCGGTCAGTTCTTCTTTCCCGACTGAAGTCCCGCACAACGTACAGAAGTTTGAAAGTGAGCACCACCGGATGAAGGAATAACTCATTTCCCTCCGTTAACAGGCTTCTAAGCGGTCCCTCCTTGGACTAGTGTACTCTTCAATTCGCTTCTCCCCCATTGCGGATATAAGACATTGTCTCAGTGGCTGATGCACTGCAATCCTGCGAACTATATTGTGCTCTCTGTATCTTCCACATTGGTCTATCTATTGTTATAGAGTCAACGAGTCCTACGGCATGGTAACGGGATTTTCACCCCATCTTGCCCAGGCGGACCAATGTGCCCTTCTGCACCAGTCACTCACACCCACCTTTCGGCCATATTACTCTACATCGTTCCTATTCATGAGGCAGTCTAATTGTCTTTGAACGTTTGTCATATTTTCCGGCGCAACCACTTACTTTCGGTGCAGAGATGGAGTCAATATTTATCTGCGGTGGAAGAGGCTGTCAAAGGAACAACAATTGAGGAGATTCTCCACTCTGTGCAGGTTGGAAGATGATATATTCAAAACTCCTGGACCTAGGGATCTCCCCCCCCTCTATCACCGGATGCTCAATTTTAGCTCCCACAGCCCATAATTAATAAATATAAGTGACACCTCTTCAACAATAACTTCGAAGACTGGAGCATCGCAAGGTTCCGTTCTCAGTTCGCTACTACACCACCTTTACACTCGCGACCGTACGGCCATATTAAGCCTTAGCTATAAATTTGCAGAATACATCATTGTGAGTGAATGAATGAATGAATGAATAAGTTTATTGGCCAAGTATTCACATACCAGAATTTGCCTTGGTGCTCCGCCCGCATGTGACAACGACATGCAGTGACAGTTAGGAATGACACATAAAGCATTGAACATTAATAATACAACATTATAGTTTAACCATGTGAATTAAATAAAATAGCAGAGCAAAGGAGGCTACAGATTTTTGGTTATTGAGTAGAGCTACTACTCGTGGAAAAAAGCTGTTTTTATGCCTGGCTCTGACAGTTTTGACAGACCGGAGTCTCCTTCCAGAGGAAGTGATTCAAAGAGATTGTGGCCAGGGTAGAGGGGTCAGAGATGATCTTACCCGCTCGCCTCCACGAGTAGTAGCTCTACTCAATGGTCGAATGACGGGCAATGGCGGAGCGGAGTACAAGAAGGAGATAGTGAGCTTATTCACACGTTGTCATGACAATGACCCCTCTTTCAGCAAGCCGAAGGAGATAGTTTTTTACCTCAGGAGGCAATGTAGAGTATTTGCCCTAATCTGCATCAATGGCACAATGATGTGTAACCCACGAAGGCACACCATCGTCTCTACATTATTAGGAGACTGGGAAAATTGCATGTTCACAGTGATTCTTATACAACTTCTAGAGATGGAGTACAGAAAGCATATTATCCGGTTGGATTACATTGTGGTTTGGGTACAGATCTGACAAGACCGGGAGAATTTGGAGAGAGTTGTAAATGTAGCCCAATCCATCATGTAGCCCTGACGTCACACCATTGTCTCCATCTACACTTCACGCTTCTTCGGGAAAAATACCCAACATCATCAAAGATGTCTAAATCGGGTCAGTTCTTCTTGCCTGTTCTCTTATCTGCCAGAAGGTACAGAAGGTTGAAAGCGCACATCACAGCGGAATGGCTTATTTTCCATCGTTATCGAGCTTCTGCCCGATCCCACCTTATGCAGGATACTGTTCGATTTGTATTGTCCCCAACGTAATCAAAGACTTGTTAAGACCCGGTCAGTTTTGCTTTCCCCTACCCAGACCTGAAGAAGGGACGGAGAGCGAGCACCACCGGATTAAGCATTAGCTTATTTTCTCCATTATGAGGCGTCTGACCTGTCCCTCTGTAGATGAGTGTACTGTTCAATTCGCTTCTACCGCATTGCGGATATTGGGAATTGTCCAAGTAAGCAAGGTGACTTGGATAGGCTGGGTGAGTGGGAAAATGCATGGCAGATGCAGTATAATGTGGATAAATATGAGGTTATCCACTTTGGTGGCAAAAACAGGAAAGTAGACTATTATCTGAATGGTGGCCGATTAAGAAAAGGGGAGATGCAACGAGATCTGGTGTCATGGTACACCAGTCATTGAAAGCAGGTCGTGAAGAAAGCGAATGGTATGTTAGCATTCATAGCAAAAGGATTGTGTATAAGAGCAGGGAGGTTCTACTGCAGTTGTACAGGGTCTTGGTGAGGCCACACCTGGAGTATTGCGTACAGTTTTGGTCTCCAAATCTGAGGAAAGACATTCTTGCATAGAGGGAGGTCAGAGAAGGTTCGCCAGACTGATTCCTGGGATGGCAGGACTTTCATACGAAGAAAGACTGGATAGACTCTGCTTGTACTCGCTAGAATTTAGAGATTGAGGGGGGGTGCTTATAGAAACTTACAAGATTCTTAAGGGTTGGACAGGCTAGATGCAGGAAGATTGTTCCCGATGTTGGGGGAAGTCCAGAACAAGTGGTCACAGTTTAAGGATAAGGATGAAGTCTTTTAGAAACGAGATGAGAAAATCATTTTTCACACAGAGACTGGTGAATCTGTGGAATTCTCTGCCACAGAATGTAGTTGAGGCCAGTTCATTGCTATGTTTAAGAGGGAGTTAGATGTGGCCCTTGTGGCTAAAGGGATTATAGGATATGGAGAGAAGGCAGGTACAGGATACTGACTTGGATGATCGGCCATGATCATATTGAATGGCGGTGCAGCTCGAAGGGCCGAATGGCCTACTCCTGCACCTATTTTCTACGTTTCTATGTTTCTATGAGAAAGAGAGGAGAGAAAGAGAGGGGAGAGAAAGAGGGAGAGAGAGGATATTAAAAAGAGGAGAGAGAGAGAGGGGCAGAGAGGTAGGGGAGAGAAAGAGGGGAGAGGGAGAGAGGAGTTTAAAAAGAGGAGAGAGAGAGGGGGGGAGAAGAGAGGAGAGAGGAGATTAATAGGACGAGAGAGGGGCAGAGAGGGAGAGAGAGAGAGAGAGAGAGAGAGACAGAGAGAGAGAGAGAGAGAGAGAGAGAGAAAGAGAGAGAGAGAGAGAGAGAGAGAGAGAGAGGGAGAGAGGGAAAGAGCGAGAGAGAGAGAGAGAGAGAGAGAGAGAGAGAGAGAGAGAGAGAGAGAGAGAGAGAGAGAGAGAGAGAGAGAGGAGAGAGAGAGGAGAGAGAAAAGGAGTGAGAAAGAAAGTGGGGGAATAGTTTAATAAGGGGAATAGATAAGGGGACAGATTTTGTGGTATGCACCCTTTAATTCAGTCTCATATCACAAGAATCTTCCCCCTCTTTACCTATTCACCTTAAAAAGTTACCCCTCAGATTCCTATTCAATTTTTCCCCATCCCCACCTCTCTCACCTTAAACCCTTGTCCTCTGGTCCTCGATTCCCCTACTCTGGGCAAGACACTCTGTGTGTCTACCCGATCTATTCCCCTCAGATTCCTATTTAATTTTTCCCACCCCCGCATCCCTCACCTTTAACCCATGTCATCTGATCCTTGATTCCCCTACTCTGGGCAAGAGACTCTGTGCACCTACCCGATCTATTCCTCTGGTAATTTTGTACACCTCAATAAGATCGCCCCTCATCCTCCTGCGCTCCAAGGAAGAGAGTCCCAGCCCTGCCCCAACCTCTCCCTGTAGCTCAGGCCCCTCGAGTCCTGGCAACATCCTCGTAAATCTTCTCCGCGCCCTTCTCTCCTCCAGCTTCCTGTTTCACCTCCCCCTCCAGCTTCTCCTTTTTCTCTCCCCCCCCTCGCTTGTCTCTTTCCTCTCTTTCCCTCGCTCTTTCTCTCTTTCTCTGTGTCGCTATTTCTCTCCCCCTCTCTTTCCCCCCCTTCTTTCTCTCTCGTCTATTTCTCTCTCTCTTTCTCCCACTATCTTTCTCTCCTCTTCTCTCTCCTCTTTGTCTTTCTCTCATTCTCTTCCTCTCTCTTCCCTTTCTCTCTCCTCTCTTCTCTCTTTCTCTCTCCCTCTCGTTCTCTCTCTTTCTCACTCCCCATGCCTGTATCCACCTATCACGCCAACAAAGGTTACTCCCGCACTTTGTGTCCTTTCTTTAAAAAAAAAACAGCATTTGCAGTTCCTTGTGTTTCAAGTTGGTGGGGATTCGGGGTGAAGGGTGGAAGTGATATCCTTAAACCCGACACTGACCTCCTCTCACCCCTTCTCTCTCTCCCTCTTCTCTTTCTCTCCTTTCTTCCTCTCCTCTCTCTCTCATCTCTTTCTCTCTCTTTCTCTCGCTCCTCTCTTCATCTCGCTCTTTTCTTACCCGCTCTCCTCTCTCTTTCTTTCCCTCTCCCTCCCCTCTCCCCCTCCCTCTCTCCTCCTGCTTTCCCAACTCCCACTTTCAACCCACCCCTCATTCATCCTCACCATTAAATAGGAGAGAGAGACATGAAGGCGTCCCTCTCTCCCACAGGCGCGAGGGAGTTAGAAAGAGAGAGAGAACGAGAGGGAGAGAGAAAGAGAGGAGAGAGAAAGAGAAGAGAGAGGAAGAGAACACGTGGAAAGAGGTGAGAGAAAGAGAAGAAAGAGGAAGAGAGGTAGAGAGGAAGAGGAAGGGAGAGCAGGGGGGCAGTGATGGGCAGGAGACTGAATGGACCGAATGGCCTGTTGTGTCTCTGAACCAAATCTCTTTATTTCACTCTGTTTAAGAAGGAACTGCAGATGCTGGAAGATCGGCAGATGCTGGAAAAGTCTGAAGTAGGGTTTTGACCTGAAACGTCGCCTATTTCCTTCGCTCCATAGATGTTGCCTCACCCGCTGAGTTTCTCCAGCATTTTTTCTACCTCTTTATTTCATGCTCCTTCTCTTGCTCTCACTCTTTTGCCGTTTCCTTCTCCTCTCTCCCTTGTCTCTCTCTCTCTTCCTCCCTCCCCTTCTCTCTCTCTCTCCCTCTCTGTCTCTGACTCAGTCTGTCTGTCTCTCTCTCTGCCTCTCTCTGTCTCTCTCTCTGCCTCTCTCTCTCTGTCTCTCACTGTCTCTCTCTTTCTTTCTCCCAATCTCTCTCTCGCTCCCCCCCTCTCTCTCTTCCTTCTCTCTCTTTCTCTCTCCCTCTGTCTGTCTGTCACTGAAACACACACTCACTCCCTCCCCTCTCTCTCTCCCTGCCATTCTCTGTCACACTCCTCCACTCTCTGTCTGTGTGTGTGTGTGTGTCTGTCTGTCTGTGTGTCTGTCTGTGTGTGTGTGTGTGTGTGTGTGTGTCTGTCTGTGTGTCTCTCTGCCTGTGTGTGTGTGTCTGTGTGTGTGTGTCTCTGTGTGTGTGTGTCTGTGTGCGTGTCTCTGTTTGTGTGTGTGTCTGTGTGTGTGTGTGTGTCTGTATGTATGTCTGTGTGCGTGTATGTCTATCCATGTGTGTGTGTGTGTGTGTCTGTGTCTGTGTGTGTGTGAGTGTCGTGAGTGTGTGTGTGTGTGAGGTGGAGGGTGTAGGTGTGTGTGGTGAAGGGTGTGAGTGAGTAAGGTGGAAGGTGTCAAATTATACGAAAGATGTCAACAAAATAGAGAGAGTACAGGGGAGATTTACTAGAATGTTGCCTGGGTTTCAGCACCTAAGTTACAGAAAAAAAGGTTGAATAAGTTAGGTCTTTATTCTTTGGAGTGCAGAAGGTTAAAGGGGGACTTGATCGAGGTCTTTAAAATTATGAGAGGGGTAGACAGAGTTGACGTGGATAAGCGTTTTCCATTGAGAGTAGGAAAGATTCAAACAAGAGGACATGATTTGAGAATTAAGGGACAAATGTTTAGGGGCAACATGAGGGGGAACTTCTCTGTGTGGCTGTGTGGAATGAGTTTCCAGTGGAAGTGGTGGAGGCAGTTATCGTTTTTATCATTTAAAAATAAATTGGATAAGTATATGGACGGGAAAGGAATGGAGGGTTATGATCTGAGTGCAGGTAGATGGGACTAGGTTAGAGTAATTGTTCGGCACGGACTAGAAGGGCCGAGATGGCCTGTTTCCGTGCTGTAATTGTTATATGGTTATATGGTTATAATGGAGTGACCAGAACTGTATGCAATACTCCAAATGCTACTAACCAATGACCCTTAAAGTTGCACATATACATTCCTCTATCCTTCTCACCCCTTTTATCTCCTTATTGTCTCTAGCCTCTGTCACTTATTCCACTCATCTTCCGATCACCCCCTCATCTGTTAACATAGTGTCAGTGTGAAGAAGTGTCCTGACCCGAAATGTCTCCTACCCATGTTCTCCAGAGATGCTGCCTGACCCACCGAGTTACTCCAGTACTCTGTGAAACGTCACATATCCGTGATCTCCACAGATGCTGCCTGACCCGCTGAGTTAGTCCAGCACTCTGTGAAATGTCACCTATCTATATTCTCCAGAGATGCTGGCTGTCCCGCAGATGCGTGGCAGATAAAGTTTAATGTGGATAAATGTGAGGTTATCCACATTATGTGCATTTCAGCCTACACTTGCGCTCGTTCCTCCAAGGCCTGCGGAATCTCCCGGTTGCCAACAATTTTAACTCCCCTTCCCACTCCCACACTGATGTTTCTGTCCTGGGCCTCCTCCATTGCCAGAGTGAGGTGACACGCAAACTGGAGGAACAGCACCTCATAGCTTACAGCCCAATGACATGAACATTGAATTTTCCAAATTAAGGAGACTCTCCCCTCCTAATTAAGTCCTGGAGTCTGTCCCAACCCCATCTCTTTTTTCCAGCTTTCTCCCCCGACTCCATCAGTCCAAAGAAGGGTCCAGACCCGACACGTCACCTGACCATTCCCCTCCAAAGTGCCGGTAGAACTCAGCAGGTCAATCATCCGTGGTGAGAAACGGATGGAGAAGTGTTCCTATTACAAGCTCTTCTTGGCCCTGTCAAGAATGCGGTGCTCATTCTTCGGATGGGATGCAAGGACCGAGCTGAACAGTCATCGACAACCCCCCTTCCCTTCCCTCGTGGGCCATCTCTTTGTCATTCCTATGTCTTCTTCTCGCTGGATGACAAGCAGAACCGTCTTGGCTTAACAGTAGATGTATCTTCTTCCTTTTGGCCTTTCGTTTCTACAGGTATTTACAGCGGAATCAAAACTACTTCCCTTAGGTCCTGATCTTCCTTTTGTTTTAGTAACGGTAGAACCTTTGACACATGCGATTGGTTTAGGATCTTGAATACTCCCATAGCGTAAATTTGACATGAACCGTCCTTCCTTTTCTATGAAGTTCGCCAGATCAGGAAGCTGACCACTCGATTCTCAATTTCCTCTAACAGACCAGCTTTATCTTTTCTCTAAGTCTATAGGGCCGTTTTAGTGATCATTTTCATTTTGCTAACAGCATTCATTTCTTGCATGTGGTCTAAGAGGGTAGTCATTTCTTTCATACTTCTAAGAAATATTGCAAACTCACGCAATGCTTTTGCGTCTTCTGGCTGGATAGCTGTCCAAGCATAGGCCTTCTTCATGAGGATGTCTCTGGATCATGGAACTTTAAAGGGACTTTTATGTAGTGTGTCGGCAGCGAGCGGAGACTGCGGAGGGTTCAACATCCCCGACCACGGGTGAAAAAAAGGGGAAGATGATTGAACTTTATAACCTTCCATCATAGTGAGGAATGTGGATTCCGCTGTGGTGGATGTTTATGTTCGATTTTATTTTATATGGGTGTGTGTCTTGTTGCTTTTTACTTAGTATGGCGGTACGGTAACTCAAATATCACTGTACCTTAATTGGTACATGTGACAATAAATTCCAACTTGAACTTGATCAGCTTTCGTCTATATATTTAAAAAAGGATAATGCTGACTGATAGTGCACAATTGTGACGGTTGATTTCAAAGACAGGACAGGAGCATGCCCTGGGGGATTCGGGGGGTTGGAAGAGGTTTCGTCTGTGTTTTTCCCCTCGGTTGTTGTCTGGGGAGGAAGGCGGCGGCAGTCGGCCCGTCGAGGCTAGGATGCGCAGGAGGAAGGCTGAGCTAGGATTTAGGCTTGGAAGGCTGAGCTCGCCTCCCCTGCCCGACCCACATCCGGTCCACCACGGAGGCGGAAGCGAGCAAACTCCACACGGACAGCGTTGGTGGCCGCCCTGCCCGGAGACAGGCCCTTCGGCCCCTCTTGTCCGTGCTACCCCGGGCTTTCTGCAACACATTATTGTACTGTTCTGCACTGGATATTGCATTTATTGCGTTTGTCATCACTATATGTAAACTGTTTGCTCTGGCGACTGCGTGTGAACGGGCGATTTCATCGCCTCCCGATCGATGTGCAGAACAACAAACTAATGAAGCATCTGGAACACAGTTGTCCTGGGTTGCTGCAGGCTGAAGCATCAAACTACTACCCTGTTGAGCCCCGTCAGTCCCACAGCACAGAAACACACAGCCATGCCTATCGAAGCTAGTCCCACATGCCCACGTCTGGCCCCTCACCCTCTCTGCCTTTCCCAACCATGCCTTTAGAAAGGAGACGAGGAGGAATTTCTTTAGCCGGAGGGTGGTGAATCTGTGGAATTCGTGTGGAAATCTGTGGAGGCCAAGTCACCGAGTATTGTTTAGATCTTAGAGATACTGCGCGGAAACAGGTCCTTCGGCCCAACGAGTCCTCGCCGACCAGTGATCACCCCGTACACTAGCTCCATCCGACACACATTAGGGACATTTTACTGAAGCCAATTAACCTACAAACCAGCAGGTCTTTGGAATGCGGAAGGAAACCGGAGCGCCCGGAGAAAACCGACGCAGGTCACGGGGAGAGAACGTGTAAACTCCGTACAGACAGCGCCCGTGGTGGGGATGGAACCCGGGGCTCTGGCGCCGTGAGGCGGCAACTGTACCGCTGTGCCACCGTGAGGACCAGAGAGGGAGGGAGAGGTGAATACTTCTCTCTCCCACGTCCCTCTCTCTCTCCCTGCTTCTCTCTCTCTATCTCCCTCCTCTCTCTCCCCCTTTCTCTCTCTCTCTCTCTCTCTCTCTCTCTCTCTCTCTCTCTCTCTCTCTCTCTCTCCCCATCTCTCTCTTTCCCTCTCTTTCTCTCCCTCTCTCTCTCCCCCTCTCTCTCTCCTCTCTCTCTCCCCTCCCCTCTCTCTCCCTCTTTCTCTCTCCCTCTCTCCCCCTTTCTCTCTCTTCCAGGACGCCACCTTGAGTCTCCCCCGCACATGCTTACTTGCACAAGACTAATTACATATGCAAATTTTCACATTCCTAACACTTCTCCCACTTTAACTTGGAGGCAAGTAACACAATTTTATTACATACCTAACGCTCCTCCCCATTTAACTTGGAGGCAGGTAATACCATTTCTAGTACATGGTGGGTTCTTTGAAAATTCAAACGATGGTTTGCTTTGCAAATGCAAAAGGTGGTTTGCTTTGAAAATGCAAAAGGTGGTTTGCTTTGAAAATGCCAAAGGTGGTTGCTTTGAAATGCAAAAACATTTGCTTTGGAAATGCAAAAGGTTTGCTTTGGAAATGCAAAGGTTTGCTTCGAAAATGCAAATGTAGGTTTGCTTCGAAAAGGCACATGGCGGTTTGCTTCGAAAATGCAAATGTAGGTTTGCTTCGAAAAGGCAAATGGCGGTTTGCTTCGAAAATGCAAATGGTGTTTTGCTTTGAAAATGCTAAAGGTGGTTTGATTTAAAAATCCTAAAGGTGGTTTGCTTTGAAAATGCAAATGGTGTTTTGCTTTGAAAATGTAAAAGGTTTGCTTTGAAAATACTAAAGGTTTGCTTTGAAAATGCAAAAGGATGGATTTGAAAGTGCAAAAGGTGTGCTTTGAAAATGCAAATGGTGGTTTGCTTTGAAAATACAAAAGGTGCTTTGCTTTGAAAATGCAACAGGTGGATGCTTTGAAAATGCAAAAGGTGGTTTGCTTTGAAAATGCAAAAGGTGGTTTGCTTTGAAAATGCAAAAGGAGGTTTGCTTTGAAAGTGCAAAAGGTGGTTTGGTTTGAAAATGCAAAAGGTGCTTTGCTTTGAAAATGCAAAAGGTGCTTTACTTTGAAAATGCAAAAGGTGCTTTACTTTGAAAATGCAAAAAAATTGCTTTGAAAATGCAAAATGTTTACTTTGAAAATGCAAAATGTTTGCTTTGAAAATGTGAAAGGAGGTTCGGTTTGAAAATGCAAAAGGGGGTTCTGTTTGAATAACAAAAGGAGGTTCGGTTTGTAAATGCAAAAGGAGGTTCGGTTTGAAAATGCAAATGGTTGTTTGGTTTGGAAATGCAAATGGTGGTTTGGTTTGAAAATGTAAATGGTGGTTTGGTTTGAAAATGCAAATGGTGGTTTGGTTTGAAAATGTAAATGGTGGTTTGTTTTGAAAATGCAAATGGTGGTTTTGTTTGAAAATGCAAATGGTGGTTGGGTTTGAAAATGCAAAAGCTTTGGTATGAAAATTCAAAAGTATTGGATTGAAAATGCAAATGGTGGTTTGGTTTGCAAATGCAAATGTGGGTTTGGTTTGAAAATGCAAACGGTGGTTTGATTTGAAAATGCAAATGGTGGTTTGGTTTGAAAGTGCAAAAGGATGTTTGGTTTGAGTATGCAAAAGGTTTGCTTTGAAAATGCATAAGGTTTGCTTTGAAAATGCAAAAGTTTTCATTTGAAAATGCAAATGAAGGTTTCGTTTGAAAAAGCAAATGGCGGTTTGATTTGAAAATGCAAATGAAGGTTTTGGTTTGAAAATGCAAATGGTGGTTTGGTTTGAAAATGCAAATGCTGGTTTGGTTTGAAAATGCAAATGCTGGATTGGTTTGAAAATGCAATTGGTGCTTTGGTTTGAAAATGCAAATGTTAGTTTGGTTTGAAAATGCAAATGGTGGTTTGGTTTGAAAATGCAAAAGGTTTGCTTTGGAAATGCAAAGGTTTGCTTCGAAAATGCAAATGTAGGTTTGCTTCGAAAAGGCAAATGGCGGTTTGCTTCGAAAATGCAAATGTAGGTTTGCTTCGAAAAGGCAAATGGCGGTTTGCTTCGAAAATGCAAATGGTGCTTTGCTTTCAAAATGCAAAAGGTGGTTTGATTTAAAAATGCTAAAGGTGGTTTGCTTTGAAAATGCAAATGGTGTTTTGCTTTGAAAATGTAAAATGTTTGCTTTGAAAATACTAATAGTTTGCTTTGAAAATGCAAAAGGATGGATTTGAAAGTGCAAAAGGTCTGCTTTGAAAATGCAAATGGTGGTTTGCTTTGAAAATACAAAAGGTGCTTTGCTTTGAAAATGCAAAAGGTGGATGCTTTGAAAATGCAAAAGGTGGTTTGTTTGAAAATGCAAAAGGTGGTTTGCTTTGAAAATACAAAAGTCGGTTTGCTTTAAAAATGCAAAAGATGGTTTGCTGTGAAAATGCAAAAGTTGGTATGCTTTGAAAATGGAAAAGGAGGTTTTCTTTGAAAGTGCAAAAGGTGGTTTGGTTTGAAAATGCAAAAGGAGGTTTTCTTTGAAAGTGCAAAAGGTGGTTTGGTTTGAAAATGAAAAAGGTGCTTTGCTTTGAAAATGCAAAAGTGCTTTACTTTGAAAATGCAAAATGTTTGCTTTGAAAATGCAAAAAGTTTACTTTGAAAATGCAAAATGTTTGCTTTGAAAATGTGAAAGGATGTTCGGTTTGAAAATGCAAAAGGGGTTTCAGTTTGAAGAAAACAAAAAAGAGGTTCGGTTTGAAAATGCAAATGGTGGTTTGGTTTGAAAATGCAAATGGTGCTTTGCTTTGTAAATGCAAATGGTGGTATGGTTTGAAAATGCAAATGGCGGTTTGGTTTGAAAATGCAAATGGTGGTTTGGTTTGAAAATGCAAAAGGTTTGGTTTGAAAATGCAACAGGATTGGTTTGAAAATGCAAAAGGTGGTTTGCTTTGAAAATGCGAAAAATGTTTTGCTTTGAAACGGCAAAAGGTGGTTAGCTTTGAAAATCCAAAAGGTGGTTTGCTTTGCAAATGCAAAAAGGTGGTTTGTTTCGTAAATGCAAAAGGTGGTTTACTTTGAAAATGCAAAAGGCGGTTTGCTTTGAAAATGCAACACGGTTTGCTTTGGAAATGCAAAAGGTTTGCTTTGGAAATGCAAACGGTGTGCTTCGAAAATGCAACTGGCGGTTTGGTTCGAAAATGCAAATGGTGGTTTGCTTTGAAGATGCAAAAGGTGGTTTGCTTTGAAAATGCAAAAGGTTTGCTTTGAAACTGCAAAAGGTTTGCTTTGAAAATTCAAAAGGTTTGCTTTGAAACTGCAAAAGGTTTGCTTTGAAAATACAAAAGGTGGTTTGCTTTGAAAATACAAAAGGTAGTATGCTTTGAAAATGCAAAATGTGGTTTGCTTTGAAAATACAATGGGTGGTTTGCTTTAAAAATGCAAAAGGTGGTTTGGTTTGAAAATGCAAAAGGTGGTTTGCTTTGAAAATGCAAAAGGTGTTTTACTTTGAAAATGCAATGGGTGGTTTGCTTTAAAAATGCAAAAGGTGGTTTGGTTTGAAAATGCAAAAGGTGGTTTGCTTTGAAAATGCAAAAGGTGTTTTACTTTGAAAATGCAAAATGTTTGCTTGAAAATGCATATGGTTCGCTTTGAAAATGCAAAGATTTGCTTTGAAAATGCAAACGGTTTGCTTTTGAAAATGCAAATGAAGGTTTGGTTTGAAAAAGCAAATGGTGGTTTGGTTTGAAAATGCAAATGATGTTTTGGTTTGAATATGCAAATGATGGTTTGGTTTGAAAATGCAAATGGAGGTTTGGTTTGTAAATGCAAATGGTGGTTTGGTTTGAAAATGCAAATGGTGGATTGGTTCGAAAATGCAAAAGGTGGTTTGCTTTGAAAATGCAAAAGGTGGTATGTTTTGAAAATGCAAAAGGTGGTTTGCTTCGAAAGTGCAAAAGGTGGTTTGGTCTGAAAATTCAAAAGATGCTTAGCTTTGAAAATGCAAAAGGTGCTTTGCAAATGCAAAATGTTGCTTTGAAAATGCAAATGGTTTGTTTTCAAATGCAGATGTTTGCTTTAAAAATGCAAAAGGTTTACTTTGAAAATGCAAAATGTTTGCTTTGAAAATGTAAAAGGAGTTTCGGTTTGAAAATGCAAAAGTGGGTTCGGTTTGAAAATGCAAAAGGAGGTTCGGTTTGTAAATGCAAAAGGAGGTTCAGTTTGAAAATGCAAATGGTGGTTTGGTTTGAAAATGGAAATGGTGGTTTGGTTTGAAAATGCAAATGGTGGTTTGGTTTGAAAATGCAAATGGTGGTATGGTTTGAAAATGTAAATGGTGGTTTGGTTTGAAAATGCAAATGGTGGTTTTGTTTAAAAATGCAATTGATGGTTGGGTATGAAAATGCAAAAGATTTGGTATGAAAATGCAAAAGGATTGGTTTTGAAAATGCAAGTGGTGGTTTGGTTTGAAAATGCAAACAGTGGTTTGATTTTAAAATGCAAATAGTGGTTTGTTTTGAAATGCAAAAGGACGTTTGGTTTGAATATGCAAAAGGTTTGCTTTGAAAGTGCAAATGAAGGTTTGGTTTGAAAAAGCAAAAATGGTGGTTTGGTTTGAAAATGCAAATGCTGGTTTGGTTTGAAAATGCAAATGGTGGTTTGGTTTAAAAAGGCAAATGGTGGTTTGGTTTGAAAATGCAAATGGTGATTTGGTTTGAAAATGCAAAAGGTTTGGTTTGAAAATACAAAAAGGATTGGTTTGAAAATGCAAAAGGTGGTTTGCTTTGAAAATGCGAAAAATGTTTTGCTTTGAAAATGCAAAAGGTGGCTTACTTTGAAAATGCAAAAAGGTGGTTTGCTTTGAAAATGCAAATGCAAGTGCAGTTGTTTTGAAAAAGCAAAGGCAAGTGCAGTTGCTTTGAAAATGCGAAGGCAAGTGATTAAAAGTCAAATCTTGACCACTTCCTCTTTGCACTCTATGTTGATTTTAGAAAAATCGCTTCCACTTATGGCTGGGATTTTTGGCCGTCTTACTGAGAGTCCCCCTCCAGCTATCAGGGCCAGAGGATTTTTTCCCATCGATGAAAAATAAAAAAATTATTAATGTTTTAAAAATGTTGAGATTCTCTCTCCTGTCAATCACACCATGAAGTCCACGCCTCATCCGGTGGGAGGAAGTGTGGACGTTCCGCAGTCGCTAGTAGATTGCGAGGGAGAGGTCACGACTCTGTCTGAGCTGTGAATAAACTGAACACATGTCTACTAAACTGTGAGTGTGGTTTGATGTGCTTTTATGTGGTTTATTTGGAACTGTGTTTGGAAGGAATAAATGTTTTTATGTGCCTTTTGACTGAGCCGCTAATTGAAAAGCGTGCCTTTTGACTGTGCTGCTAATTGAAATGTGTGCCTTTTGACTGTGCTGCTAATTGAAATGTGTGCTTTTTGACTGTGCCGCTAATTGAAACATGTGTCTTATGACTGTGCCGCTAAACTGTGCCTATATTTTAAAATGTGTTTTGCTTTTTAAATGTGGCTTGAATTTTAAATGTGGCTTGCTGTGCAACCGTTTTTGGAAGGGAAACCCGTGAATAAACGTTTTATTAGATCACAACTGTGTTTAATGCAAAATTGCCGCTCATTCCATGATTTCCGCTTAGTGGAGAGATGGTGCTGATTGCGTAATTTCCGGTGAGTTCAGAGGTGGCGCTCAGTGCGGAAGGGCCAATATGGAGACGCCGCCCTGAACCGTTTGAGTAATTCAAGAGAACTTACTGCCATACTTACTGCCTTACTGACATGTGGTGAGTGTGTGTGTGTTAGTTGAAAGTTACTTAAAGCACGTTTTTGCAGTAGCAGCAGCTCTAGAGGAGTGTTTCAGAATAAAAAAGGCTTTAAACATTTGAATCATTTGGTTTACACATCTGTGTTCTTATTTTCAAATTACTTACATAGAATATATGGTTAGTAACATGATTCAGTATGCTTACCACGTTCTGAAGTTATTTGGCAGTTTAGTATTGGTGCTGTGTGTGAGTGTGCGTCTGTGTGTGTGTGTTTGTTTGTGTGTGTGTGTGTGTGTGAGTGTCTATTTGTTTGTGTGCATGTGTGCGGGTCTTTCTGCTTGTGTGTGTGTATGTGTGTCTTTTTGTGAGTGTGTCTCTGTGTGTTTGTCTGTGCGTGTGTCTCTGTGTGTGTCTGTGTGTGTGTGTGTGTGTGTGTCTCTGTGCGTGTGTCTGTGTGTGTGTCTGTGTGTGGCTCTGTTGGAGTGCAGTGGGGTTGGAATTGCTGCCCGCACCCTGCTTGGAGTGCTGTGGTGTTGCACTTATTGCCTGCACTCTGCTTGGAGTGCTGTGAGGTTGAATTTGCCGCCTGCACTCTGCTTGCTGTCTGGTTAGACTTGCTGCCTGCACTCTGCTTGGAGTGCTGTGAGGTTGGATTTGCTGCCTGTACTCTGCTTGGATTGCTGTGAGGTTGGACGTGCTGCCTGCACTCTGCTTGGAGGGCTGTGAGGTTGGACTTGCAGCCACCACTCCGCTTGGAGTGAGGTTGGGCTTGCTGCCTGCACTCTCCTTGGTGTGCTGTGGGGTTGGATTTGCTGTGTACACTCTGCTTGGTGTGCTGCGAGGTTGGACTTGCAGCAACCCCTCTGCCTGGTGTGCTGTGAGGCTGGATTTGCTGTCTACACTCTGCTTGGAGTGAATTTGGACTTGCTGCCTGCACTCTGCTTGCTGTCAGGTTGGACTTGATGACTGCACTCTGCTTGGAGTGCTGTGAGGTTGGACTTGCAATGTTTTAAGACTAATTCACATTTTAAACTTTAATAAATCCCTTTTCCACTTGCCATGTCTGCGTGTTCTTCATCACAATGGGTGCCAAATAAGCAGGAATGGCTGCGTTGTCGGAGAGCCACTAACAGTGCCGGGGGGCACGAGGGGAGATGGACTGAATGTGTGTGTGGGGAGGGAGGGGAATGGCAAGGAGAAGAGTTGTGGAGTGAAGGGAGGAGGGGTAACTGAGTGAACTGCCACCACACCAGCTGTAAGTGACTGAAGTGCCAGCCCACCAGCCATGACTTCACTGAACTGTAAGTCCAAGAATCCATTCAGTCCACATTGTCCATACTAGCCCTCTGGAAACCAGTCTCTTCAGCCCACAACACCCATACTAGCACTCCAGCGATCCACGCAAGGATAGGCTTTCCTCCTTCATTGCTGGGATCTGTAAAAAAAGATGAACATGTCTAAAATTGATTGTCCACCCTCTCCCCCTTCTCTGTCAGAGTCTGTCACCTGTTTACAGCAGTTTCAGAGCTGCCAGCCCACTAGGCCCGAGTTTCTGAGCTTCCAGCCTGCCAGGCCTGAGTGACTTAGCTGCCAGCCCAAGAATCCCTTCGACCCACAATTTCCATACTAGCCTTCTGGAAACCCTTCGGCCCACAAAACCCGTTGGCGCTCCATAAAGCCCCCCCCCCCGGTCAGCAATATTGGAATTGGTGGAGAGGTGGAATATTGCGTTGGGGGACCAGCCCTCCCGTGTGAAGCTGGGACTCAACGGGTCCCACTTAGTCCAGTTTGTACTATTTGTTATTTATTGAACACTCACACACACCCTCCACCTCACAGACTCTCACACACACCCTCCACCTCACACACACCCTCCACCTCACACACACCCTCCACCTCACACACACCCTCCACCTCACACACACCCTCCACCTCACTCTCACACATCCTCCACCTCACACACACCCACTCACATGCTCACACCCACTCACCACACACATCACAATCACACACCACAGACACACACACACTACAGACATACACACACCCACCCACAACACACATATGGCAGTAGATTTTCTTGAGCAGGAGTTTTGAACTAAACACACTCAGATTTAATAAATAAAACATTTCAGTTTCAAGTACAGGCAGGGCATCAGGCGTTTCATTGTCACCAAGGGCTAACAAATCATTTATTCAAGTACATTGCGCACTCAGAATTGATTTGAGTTGAATTGATCCACAGCAGAATGAGAGTCGAGGCCTCTCCCTCGCCATCTTGCAGAGACTGAGCCACATCCAGCATCCGGCTTTATAGCCCCTCCCCCACACCGGAAGGGGCGTGGCCTTCATGGCAGTGATTGACAGGTGACAGGATCTAAATATATTTTAAACACTAATAACTCTTTTATTTTTGATCGATGGGAAAAATCCTCGGGGCCTGATCAGCGGTGCAGGACTCTGAGTAAGATGGCCAAAAATCACAGCCGTATGTGGTAGCGTTTTTCTAAAATCAAAGCACAACGCAAACAGGGAGTGGTCAATATGACACTTTTAATTATATAGATGGTGTCGTGCCCAGACAATACAGCTCTATGTTAATACATTGTTTATACATTGTTTCAGTGATTAGTATAAACCAAGCTTCTAATATTTTTCCAGAATTTATTCTGCTGGGAAAATTCTTTTAAACTTGACTGCTTTCTGTTTTTCAGCAAATCTCCATTTTTAATTTACGGACTAAATTAAACTCTTTCACAGCGAGGTCAGGATAAACTTGCATTATTTGTTACGTAAGGCACAAATGCGCCAAAACGTCCACTAAAAAAACACTTTAAAATACCTAAGAAGGAACTGCGGATGCTGGAAAATCGAAGGTAGACAAAAATGCTGGAGAAGCACAGCGGGTGAGGCAGCATCTATGGAGCGAAGGAAATATGCAACGTTTCGGGTCGAAACCCTTCTTCACACTGATGTGAGGGTGGGGGAGGCGGAAGATGAAAGGGAGAGGTGGAGCCAGTGGGCTGAGGGAGAGCTGAGACGGGAAGGAGAAAGTAGGGACTACCTTAAATTAGAGAAGTTCAATGTTCATACCGCTGGGGTGCAAACTGTTCAAGTTAAATATGAGGTGCTGCTCCTCCAGTTTGCGGTGGTCCTCACTCTGGCCATGGAGGAGGCCCAGGACAGAAAGGTAGGATTCGGAATGGGAGGGGGAGTTGAAGTGCTGAGCCACCTGGAGATCAGGTTGGTTATTGCGAACCGAGCGGGGGTGTTCGGCGTGTGTGCGTGAGAGTGTGTGTGAGAGAGTGCATGTGTGTGAGAGAGTGCGTGTTTGAGAAGTGTGCAAGACTGCGTGAGTGCAAGTGTGCGTGAGAGTGTGTGTTATAGACTGTGTGAGAAAACGTGAGGGAGAATGTGTGTGAGAGAGCAAGAGAGAGAGGGAGTGAGAGAGGGGCTGTGTGTGAGAGAGCAGGAGGGAGTGTGTGAGAGAGAGAGGGTGTGAGAGAGAGGGAGTGTGAGGGAGAGTGAATGTGTGAGAAAGAGCAAGAGAGAGGGAGTGTGTGTGAGAGAGGGAGTGTGTGTGATAGAGGGAGTGTGTGCGAGACAAGAGAGGGAGGTGTGTGTGCATGTGAGAGAGGGACAGAGACGGGGTTTGAGAGAGAGACGGAGCGATAGAGGGAGTGTGTGAGAGAGACGGATTGAGAGAGGGATGTGTGTGAGAGAGAGGAGGGGGGCATGAGAGGGTGGAGTGGAGAGAAATTGTATGAATAGGGGGGAGAGTGGAGGGAGAGGTGAGAGTGTGGAGAGGAGAGGGGCATTGGTCAGGCAGCATTTGGAGTATTGCATACAGTTCTGGTCACTCCATTACAGGACTGATGTGGAGGCTTTGGGGAAGGTGCAGAGATGGTGAACCAGAATGGTTTACAAACAATGAACTGCAGATGCTGGTTTACAAAAAGGACACAAAGTGCTGGTGTAACTCAGCGGGACAGGCAACATCTCTGGAGAGAGGGAATGTGTGACGTTTTGTGTCAATACTGAAGAAGGGTTACCCATTTCTTCCAGGATTTTGTGTTTACCTAAACAGCGCCTATCTATCCACGTGGCGGTGTGCCAGCAGGCTGGAAAAGCGGGCAAAGGCCTGCCACAGAGCGGGCAGGTGAAGGGGTGCTGGCCGGTGTGGACTCGCCGGTGCTCCAGCCGGTGGTCAAGGCGGGTGAAGTTCTTACCACAGGAGAGGCACGGGAAGGGACACGCACCGCTGTGGGTACGCCGGTGCTGCCACAGTTTGGACATGTGGATTAAACCCTTGCCATACTCAGCGCGCACAAAGGGTCTCTCTCTGGTGTGTATCCGCTGCTGCTCCTGCAGCCCCCATCCTCTCTTGTCACAGTGGGAGCAGCTGTTGCCACAACCCCCGCGAGCTGGTCAAACTCCTCAACGCAGTACGGGCAGTCGTAGGGCTGGCCACTGGTGTGCACACACTAGTGAGACAAGGCGTGGGAGGGCATGGTAAGGCGCGCTCCACACAATCGGGCCTGGAGACGTGACCGTCGCCAGTGTGCACCTGCTGGTGTGGACAGCAGCTGGGGCGAGCAGGTG
>JAXLNO010003151.1:315769-338842 GCA_038087875.1 Malacoraja senta
GTGTGAATCTGTGGAATTCTCTGCCACAGAATGTAGTTGAGGCCAGTTCATTGGCTATGTTTAAGAGGGAGTTAGATGTGGCCCTTGTGGCTAAAGGGATTATAGGATATGGAGAGAAGGCAGGTACAGGATACTGACTTGGATGATCGGCCATGATCATATTGAATGGCGGTGCAGGCTCGAAGGGCCGAATGGCCTACTCCTGCACCTATTTTCTACGTTTCTATGTTTCTATGAGAAAGAGAGGAGAGAAAGAGAGGGGAGAGAAAGAGGGAGGAGAGGATATTAAAAAGAGGAGAGAGAGAGAGGGGCAGAGAGGTAGGGGAGAGAAAGAGGGGAGAGGGAGAGAGGAGTTTAAAAAGAGGAGAGAGAGAGGGGGGGAGAAAGAGAGGAGAGAGGAGATTAATAGGACGAGAGAGGGGCAGAGAGGGAGAGAGAGAGAGAGAGAGAGAGAGACAGAGAGAGAGAGAGGAGAGAGAGAGAGAGAAAGAGAGAGAGAGAGAGAGAGAGAGAGAGAGAGAGAGAGGGAGAGAGAGAAAGAGCGAGAGAGAGAGAGAGAGAGAGAGAGAGAGAGAGAGAGAGAGAGAGAGAGAGAGAGAGAGAGGAGAGAGAAAAGGAGTGAGAAAGAAAGTGGGGGAATAGTTTAATAAGGGAATAGCTAAGGGGGACAGATTTTGTGGTGTGCACCCTTTAATTCAGTCTCATATCACAAAATCTTCCCCCCTCCTTTACCTATTCACCTTAAAAAGTTACCCCTCAGATTCCTATTCAATTTTTCCCCATCCCCACCTCTCTCACCTTAAACCCATGTCCTCTGGTCCTCGATTCCCCTACTCTGGGCAAGACACTCTGTGTGTCTACCCGATCTATTCCCCTCAGATTCCTATTTAATTTTTCCCACCCCCGCATCCCTCACCTTTAACCCATGTCATCTGATCCTTGATTCCCCTACTCTGGGCAAGAGACTCTGTGCACCTACCCGATCTATTCCTCTGGTAATTTTGTACACCTCAATAAGATCGCCCCTCATCCTCCTGCGCTCCAAGGAAGAGAGTCCCAGCCCTGCCCCAACCTCTCCCTGTAGCTCAGGCCCCTCGAGTCCTGGCAACATCCTCGTAAATCTTCTCCGCGCCCTTCTCTCCTCCAGCTTCCTGTTTCACCTCCCCCTCCAGCTTCTCCTTTTTCTCTCCCCCCTCTCTTTCTCTTTCCTCTCTTTCTCCCTCACTCTTTCTCTCCTTCTCTGTGTCAGCTATTTCTCTCCCCCTCTCTTTCCCCCCCTTCTTTCTCTCTCGTCTATTTCTCTCTCCTCTTTCTCCCACTATCTTTCTCTCCTCTTCTCTCTCCTCTTTGTCTTTCCTCTCATTCTCTTCCTCTCTCTTCCCTTTCTCTCTCCTCTCTTTCTCTCTTTCTCTCTCCTCTCGTTCTCTCTCTTTCTCACTCCCCCATGCCTGTATCCACCTATCACGCCAACAAAGTTACTCCCGCACTTTGTGTCCTTTCTTTAAAAAAAACAGCATTTGCAGTTCCTTGTGTTTCAAGTTGGTGGGGATTCGGGGTGAAGGGTGGAAGTGATATCCTTAAACCCGACACTGACCTCCTCTCACCCCTTCTCTCTCTCCTCTTTCTCTCCTTTCTTCCTCTCCTCTCTCTCTCATCTCTTTCTCTCTCTTTCTCTCGCTCCTCTCTTCATCTCGCTCTTTCTTACCCGCTCTCCCTCTCTCTTTCTTTCCCCCTCTCCCTCCCCTCTCCCCCTCCCTCTCTCCTCCTGCTTTCCCAACTCCCACTTTCAACCCACCCCTCATTCATCTCTCACCATTAAATAGGAGAGAGAGACATGAGGGCGTCCCTCTCTCCCACAGGCGCGAGGGAGTTAGAAAGAGAGAGAGAACGAGAGGAGAGAGAAAGAGAGGAGAGAGAAAGAGAAGAGAGAGGAAGAGAACACGTGAAAGAGGAGAGAGAAAGAGAAGAAAGAGGAAGAGAGGTAGAGAGGAAGAGGAAGGGAGAGCAGGGGGGCAGTGATGGGCAGGAGACTGAATGGACCGAATGGCCTGTTGTGTCTCTGAACCAAATCTCTTTATTTCACTCTGTTTAAGAAGGAACTGCAGATGCTGGAAGATCGGCAGATGCTGGAAAAGTCTGAAGTAGGGTTTTGACCTGAAACGTCGCCTATTTCCTTCGCTCCATAGATGTTGCCTCACCCGCTGAGTTTCTCCAGCATTTTTTCTACCTCTTTATTTCATGCTCCTTCTCTTGCTCTCACTCTTTTGCCGTTTCCTTCTCCTCTCTCCCTTGTCTCTCTCTCTCTTCCTCCCTCCCCTTCTCTCTCTCTCTCCCTCTCTGTCTCTGACTCAGTCTGTCTGTCTCTCTCTCTGCCTCTCTCTGTCTCTCTCTCTGCCTCTCTCTCTCTGTCTCTCACTGTCTCTCTCTTTCTTTCTCCCAATCTCTCTCTCGCTCCCCCCCTCTCTCTCTTCCTTCTCTCTCTTTCTCTCTCCCTCTGTCTGTCTGTCACTGAAACACACACTCACTCCCTCCCCTCTCTCTCTCCCTGCCATTCTCTGTCACACTCCTCCACTCTCTGTCTGTGTGTGTGTGTGTCTGGCTGTCTGTGTGTCTGTCTGTGTGTGTGTGTGTGTGTCTGTCTGTGTGTCTCTCTGCCTGTGTGTGTGTGTGTCTGTGTGTGTGTGTGTCTCTGTGTGTGTGTGTGTCTGTGTGCGTGTCTCTGTTTGTGTGTGTGTCTGTGTGTGTGTGTGTGTCTGTATGTATGTCTGTGTGCGTGTATGTCTATCCATGTGTGTGTGTGTGTGTGTGTGTGTGTGTCTGTGTGTGTGTGAGTGTCGTGAGTGTGTGTGTGTGTGAGGTGGAGGGTGTAGGTGTGTGTGGTGAAGGGTGCGAGTGAGTAAGGTGGAAGGTGTCAAATTATACGAAAGATGTCAACAAAATAGAGAGAGTACAGGGGAGATTTACTAGAATGTTGCCTGGGTTTCAGCACCTAAGTTACAGAAAAAAAGGTTGAATAAGTTAGGTCTTTATTCTTTGGAGTGCAGAAGGTTAAAGGGGGACTTGATCGAGGTCTTTAAAATTATGAGAGGGGTAGACAGAGTTGACGTGGATAAGCGTTTTCCATTGAGAGTAGGAAAGATTCAAACAAGAGGACATGATTTGAGAATTAAGGGACAAATGTTTAGGGGCAACATGAGGGGGAACTTCTCTGTGTGGCTGTGTGGAATGAGTTTCCAGTGGAAGTGGTGGAGGCAGTTATCGTTTTTATCATTTAAAAATAAATTGGATAAGTATATGGACGGGAAAGGAATGGAGGGTTATGATCTGAGTGCAGGTAGATGGGGCTAGGTTAGAGTAATTGTTCGGCACGGACTAGAAGGGCCGAGATGGCCTGTTTCCGTGCTGTAATTGTTATATGGTTATATGGTTATAATGGAGTGACCAGAACTGTATGCAATACTCCAAATGCTACTAACCAATGACCCTTAAAGTTGCACATATACATTCCTCTATCCTTCTCACCCCTTTTATCTCCTTATTGTCTCTAGCCTCTGTCACTTATTCCACTCATCTTCCGATCACCCCCTCATCTGTTAACATAGTGTCAGTGTGAAGAAGTGTCCTGACCCGAAATGTCTCCTACCCATGTTCTCCAGAGATGCTGCCTGACCCACCGAGTTACTCCAGTACTCTGTGAAACGTCACATATCCGTGATCTCCACAGATGCTGCCTGACCCGCTGAGTTAGTCCAGCACTCTGTGAAATGTCACCTATCTATATTCTCCAGAGATGCTGCCTGTCCCGCAGATGCGTGGCAGATAAAGTTTAATGTGGATAAATGTGAGGTTATCCACATTATGTGCATTTCAGCCTACACTTGCGCTCGTTCCTCCAAGGCCTGCTGAATCTCCCGGTTGCCAACAATTTTAACTCCCCTTCCCACTCCCACACTGATGTTTCTGTCCTGGGCCTCCTCCATTGCCAGAGTGAGGTGACACGCAAACTGGAGGAACAGCACCTCATAGCTTACAGCCCAATGACATGAACATTGAATTTTCCAAATTAAGGAGACTCTCCCCTCCTAATTAAGTCCTGGAGTCTGTCCCAACCCCATCTCTTTTTTCCAGCTTTCTCCCCCGACTCCATCAGTCCAAAGAAGGGTCCAGACCCGACACGTCACCTGACCATTCCCCTCCAAAGTGCCGGTAGAACTCAGCAGGTCAACCATCCGTGGTGAGAAACGGATGGAGAAGTGTTCCTATTACAAGCTCTTCTTGGCCCTGTCAAGAATGCGGTGCTCATTCTTGGGATGGGATGCAAGGACCGAGCTGAACAGTCATCGACAACCCCCCTTCCCTTCCCTCGTGGGCCATCTCTTTGTCATTCCTATGTCTTCTTCTCGCTGGATGACAAGCAGAACCGTCTTGGCTTAACAGTAGATGTATCTTCTTCCTTTTGGCCTTTCGTTTCTACAGGTATTTACAGCGGAATCAAAACTACTTCCCTTAGGTCCTGATCTTCCTATTGTTTTAGTAACGGTAGAACCTTTGACACATGCGATTGGTTTAGGATCTTGAATACTCCCATAGCGTAAATTTGACATGAACCGTCCTTCCTTTTCTATGAAGTTCGCCAGATCAGGAAGCTGACCACTCGATTCTCAATTTCCTCTAACAGACCAGCTTTATCTTTTCTCTAAGTCTATAGGGCCGTTTTAGTGATCATTTTCATTTTGCTAACAGCATTCATTTCTTGCATGTGGTCTAAGAGGGTAGTCATTTCTTTCATACTTCTAAGAAATATTGCAAACTCACGCAATGCTTTTGCGTCTTCTGGCTGGATAGCTGTCCAAGCATAGGCCTTCTTCATGAGGATGTCTCTGGATCATGGAACTTTAAAGGGACTTTTATGTAGTGTGTCGGCAGCGAGCGGAGACTGCGGAGGGTTCAACATCCCCGACCACGGGTGAAAAAAAGGGGAAGGTGATTGAACTTTATAACCTTCCATCATAGTGAGGAATGTGGATTCCGCTGTGGTGGATGTTTATGTTCGATTTTATTTTATATGGGTGTGTGTCTTGTTGCTTTTTACTTAGTATGGCGGTACGGTAACTCAAATATCACTGTACCTTAATTGGTACATGTGACAATAAATTCCAACTTGAACTTGATCAGCTTTCGTCTATATATTTAAAAAAGGATAATGCTGACTGATAGTGCACAATTGTGACGGTTGATTTCAAAGACAGGACAGGAGCATGCCCTGGGGGATTCGGGGGGTTGGAAGAGGTTTCGTCTGTGTTTTTTCCCTCGGTTGTTGTCTGGGGAGGAAGGCGGCGGCAGTCGGCCCGTCGAGGCTAGGATGCGCAGGAGGAAGGCTGAGCTAGGATTTAGGCTTGGAAGGCTGAGCTCGCCTCCCCTGCCCCGACCCACATCCGGTCCACCACGGAGGCGGAAGCGAGCAACACGGACAGCGTTGGTGGCCGCCCTGCCCGGAGACAGGCCCTTCGGCCCCTCTTGTCCGTGCTACCCCGGGCTTTCTGCAACACATTATTGTACTGTTCTGCACTGGATATTGCATTTATTGCGTTTGTCATCACTATATGTACACTGTTTGCTCTGGCGACTGCGTGTGAACGGGCGATTTCATCGCCTCCCGATCGATGTGCAGAACAACAAACTAATGAAGCATCTGGAACACAGTTGTCCTGGGTTGCTGCAGGCTGAAGCATCAAACTACTACCCTGTTGAGCCCCGTCAGTCCCACAGCACAGAAACACACAGCCATGCCTATCGAAGCTAGTCCCACATGCCCACGTCTGGCCCCTCACCCTCTCTGCCTTTCCCAACCATGCCTTTAGAAAGGAGACGAGGAGGAATTTCTTTAGCCGGAGGGTGGTGAATCTGTGGAATTCGTGTGGAAATCTGTGGAGGCCAAGTCACCGAGTATTGTTTAGATCTTAGAGATACTGCGCGGAAACAGGTCCTTCGGCCCAACGAGTCCTCGCCGACCAGTGATCACCCCGTACACTAGCTCCATCCGACACACATTAGGGACAATTTTACTGAAGCCAATTAACCTACAAACCAGCAGGTCTTTGGAATGCGGAAGGAAACCGGAGCGCCCGGAGAAAACCGACGCAGGTCACGGGGAGAGAACGTGTAAACTCCGTACAGACAGCGCCCGTGGTGGGGATGGAACCCGGGGCTCTGGCGCCGTGAGGCGGCAACTGTACCGCTGTGCCACCGTGAGGACCAGAGAGGGAGGGAGAGGTGAATACTTCTCTCTCCCACGTCCCTCTCTCTCTCCCTGCTTCTCTCTCTCTATCTCCCTCCTCTCTCTCCCCCTTTCTCTCTCTCTCTCTCTCTCTCTCTCTCTCTCTCTCTCTCTCTCTCTCTCTCTCTCTCCCCATCTCTCTCTTTCCCTCTCTTTCTCTCCCTCTCTCTCTCTCCCCCTCTCTCTCCTCTCTCTCTCCCCTCCCTCTCTCTCCCTCTTTCTCTCTCCCTCTCTCCCCCTTTCTCTCTCTTCCAGGACGCCACCTTGAGTCTCCCCCGCACATGCTTACTTGCACAAGACTAATTACATATGCAAATTTTCACATTCCTAACACTTCTCCCACTTTAACTTGGAGGCAAGTAACACAATTTTATTACATACCTAACGCTCCTCCCCATTTAACTTGGAGGCAGGTAATACCATTTCTAGTACATGGTGGGTTCTTTGAAAATTCAAACGATGGTTTGCTTTGCAAATGCAAAAGGTGGTTTGCTTTGAAAATGCAAAAGGTGGTTTGCTTTGAAAATGCCAAAGGTGGTTGCTTTGAAAATGCAAAAACATTTGCTTTGGAAATGCAAAAGGTTTGCTTTGGAAATGCAAAGGTTTGCTTCGAAAATGCAAATGTAGGTTTGCTTCGAAAAGGCACATGGCGGTTTGCTTCGAAAATGCAAATGTAGGTTTGCTTCGAAAAGGCAAATGGCGGTTTGCTTCGAAAATGCAAATGGTGTTTTGCCTTGAAAATGCTAAAGGTGGTTTGATTTAAAAATCCTAAAGGTGGTTTGCTTTGAAAATGCAAATGGTGTTTTGCTTTGAAAATGTAAAAGGTTTGCTTTGAAAATACTAAAGGTTTGCTTTGAAAATGCAAAAGGATGGATTTGAAAGTGCAAAAGGTTTGCTTTGAAAATGCAAATGGTGGTTTGCTTTGAAAATACAAAAGGTGCTTTGCTTTGAAAATGCAACAGGTGGATGCTTTGAAAATGCAAAAGGTGGTTTGCTTTGAAAATGCAAAAGGCGGTTTGCTTTGAAAATGCAAAAGGAGGTTTGCTTTGAAAGTGCAAAAGGTGGTTTGGTTTGAAAATGCAAAAGGTGCTTTGCTTTGAAAATGCAAAAGGTGCTTTACTTTGAAAATGCAAAAGGTGCTTTACTTTGAAAATGCAAAAAAATTGCTTTGAAAATGCAAAATGTTTACTTTGAAAATGCAAAATGTTTGCTTTGAAATTGTGAAAGGAGGTTCGGTTTGAAAATGCAAAAGGGGGTTCTGTTTGAAATAACAAAAGGAGGTTCGGTTTGTAAATGCAAAAGGAGGTTCGGTTTGAAAATGCAAATGGTTGTTTGGTTTGGAAATGTAAAAGGTTTGATTTGAAAATACTAAAGGTTTGCTTTGAAAATGCAAAAGGATGGATTTGAAAGTGCAAAAGGTTTGCTTTGAAAATGCAAATGGTGGTTTGCTTTGAAAATACAAAAGGTGCTTTGCTTTGAAAATGCAACAGGTGGATGCTTTGAAAATGCAAAAGGTGGTTTGCTTTGAAAATGCAAAAGGCGGTTTGCTTTGAAAATGCAAAAGGAGGTTTGCTTTGAAAGTGCAAAAGGTGGTTTGGTTTGAAAATGCAAAAGGTGCTTTGCTTTGAAAATGCAAAAGGTGCTTTACTTTGAAAATGCAAAAGGTGCTTTACTTTGAAAATGCAAAAAAATTGCTTTGAAAATGCAAAATGTTTACTTTGAAAATGCAAAATGTTTGCTTTGAAAATGTGAAAGGAGGTTCGGTTTGAAAATGCAAAAGGGGGTTCTGTTTGAAATAACAAAAGGAGGTTCGGTTTGTAAATGCAAAAGGAGGTTCGGTTTGAAAATGCAAATGGTTGTTTGGTTTGGAAATGCAAATGGTGGTTTGGTTTGAAAATGTAAATGGTGGTTTGGTTTGAAAATGCAAATGGTGGTTTGGTTTGAAAATGTAAATGGTGGTTTGTTTTGAAAATGCAAATGGTGGTTTTGTTTGAAAATGCAAATGGTGGTTGGGTTTGAAAATGCAAAAGCTTTGGTATGAAAATTCAAAAGTATTGGATTGAAAATGCAAATGGTGGTTTGGTTTGCAAATGCAAATGTGGGTTTGGTTTGAAAATGCAAACGGTGGTTTGATTTGAAAATGCAAATGGTGGTTTGGTTTGAAAGTGCAAAAAGATGTTTGGTTTGAGTATGCAAAAGGTTTGCTTTGAAAATGCATAAGGTTTGCTTTGAAAATGCAAAAGGTTTCATTTGAAAATGCAAATGAAGGTTTCGTTTGAAAAAGCAAATGGCGGTTTGATTTGAAAATGCAAATGAAGGTTTGGTTTGAAAATGCAAATGGTGGTTTGGTTTGAAAATGCAAATGCTGGTTTGGTTTGAAAATGCAAATGCTGGATTGGTTTGAAAATGCAATTGGTGCTTTGGTTTGAAAATGCAAATGTTAGTTTGGTTTGAAAATGCAAATGGTGGTTTGGTTTGAAAATGCAAAAGGTTTGCTTTGGAAATGCAAAGGTTTGCTTCGAAAATGCAAATGTAGGTTTGCTTCGAAAAGGCAAATGGCGGTTTGCTTCGAAAATGCAAATGTAGGTTTGCTTCGAAAAGGCAAATGGCGGTTTGCTTCGAAAATGCAAATGGTGCTTTGCTTTCAAAATGCAAAAGGTGGTTTGATTTAAAAATGCTAAAGGTGGTTTGCTTTGAAAATGCAAATGGTGTTTTGCTTTGAAAATGTAAAATGTTTGCTTTGAAAATACTAATAGTTTGCTTTGAAAATGCAAAAGGATGGATTTGAAAGTGCAAAAGGTCTGCTTTGAAAATGCAAATGGTGGTTTGCTTTGAAAATACAAAAGGTGCTTTGCTTTGAAAATGCAAAAGGTGGATGCTTTGAAAATGCAAAAGGTGGTTTGTTTGAAAATGCAAAAGGTGGTTTGCTTTGAAAATACAAAAGTCGGTTTGCTTTAAAAATGCAAAAGATGGTTTGCTGTGAAAATGCAAAAGTTGGTATGCTTTGAAAATGGAAAAGGAGGTTTTCTTTGAAAGTGCAAAAGGTGGTTTGGTTTGAAAATGCAAAAGGAGGTTTTCTTTGAAAGTGCAAAAGGTGGTTTGGTTTGAAAATGCAAAAGGTGCTTTGCTTTGAAAATGCAAAAGTGCTTTACTTTGAAAATGCAAAATGTTTGCTTTGAAAATGCAAAAAGTTTACTTTGAAAATGCAAAATGTTTGCTTTGAAAATGTGAAAGGATGTTCGGTTTGAAAATGCAAAAGGGGTTTCAGTTTGAAGAAAACAAAAAAGAGGTTCGGTTTGAAAATGCAAATGGTGGTTTGGTTTGAAAATGCAAATGGTGCTTTGGTTTGTAAATGCAAATGGTGGTATGGTTTGAAAATGCAAATGGCGGTTTGGTTTGAAAATGCAAATGGTGGTTTGGTTTGAAAATGCAAAAGGTTTGGTTTGAAAATGCAACAGGATTGGTTTGAAAATGCAAAAGGTGGTTTGCTTTGAAAATGCGAAAAATGTTTTGGTTTGAAACGGCAAAAGGTGGTTAGCTTTGAAAATCCAAAAGGTGGTTTGCTTTGCAAATGCAAAAAGGTGGTTTGTTTCGTAAATGCAAAAGGTGGTTTACTTTGAAAATGCAAAAGGCGGTTTGCTTTGAAAATGCAACACGGTTTGCTTTGGAAATGCAAAAGGTTTGCTTTGGAAATGCAAAAGGTTTGCTTCGAAAATGCAAATGGCGGTTTGGTTCGAAAATGCAAATGGAGGTTTGCTTTGAAGATGCAAAAGGTGGTTTGCTTTGAAAATGCTAAAGGTGGTTTGCTTTGAAAATGCAAAAGGTTTGCTTTGAAACTGCAAAAGGTTTGCTTTGAAAATTCAAAAGGTTTGCTTTGAAACTGCAAAAGGTTTGCTTTGAAAATACAAAAGGTGGTTTGCTTTGAAAATACAAAAGGTAGTATGCTTTGAAAATGCAAAATGTGGTTTGCTTTGAAAATACAATGGGTGGTTTGCTTTAAAAATGCAAAAGGTGGTTTGGTTTGAAAATGCAAAAGGTGGTTTGCTTTGAAAATGCAAAAGGTGTTTTACTTTGAAAATGCAATGGGTGGTTTGCTTTAAAAATGCAAAAGGTGGTTTGGTTTGAAAATGCAAAAGGTGGTTTGCTTTGAAAATGCAAAAGGTGTTTTACTTTGAAAATGCAAAATGTTTGCTTTGAAAATGCATATGGTTCGCTTTGAAAATGCAAAGATTTGCTTTGAAAATGCAAACGGTTTGCTTTTGAAAATGCAAATGAAGGTTTGGTTTGAAAAAGCAAATGGTGGTTTGGTTTGAAAATGCAAATGATGTTTTGGTTTGAATATGCAAATGATGGTTTGGTTTGAAAATGCAAATGGAGGTTTGGTTTGTAAATGCAAATGGTGGTTTGGTTTGAACATGCAAATGGTGGATTGGTTCGAAAATGCAAAAGGTGGTTTGCTTTGAAAATGCAAAAGGTGGTATGTTTTGAAAATGCAAAAGGTGGTTTGCTTCGAAAGTGCAAAAGGTGGTTTGGTCTGAAAATTCAAAAGATGCTTAGCTTTGAAAATGCAAAAGGTGCTTTGCAAATGCAAAATGTTTGCTTTGAAAATGCAAATGGTTTGTTTTCAAAATGCAGATGTTTGCTTTAAAAATGCAAAAGGTTTACTTTGAAAATGCAAAATGTTTGCTTTGAAAATGTAAAAGGAGTTTCGGTTTGAAAATGCAAAAGTGGGTTCGGTTTGAAAATGCAAAAGGAGGTTCGGTTTGTAAATGCAAAAGGAGGTTCAGTTTGAAAATGCAAATGGTGGTTTGGTTTGAAAATGGAAATGGTGGTTTGGTTTGAAAATGCAAATGGTGGTTTGGTTTGAAAATGCAAATGGTGGTATGGTTTGAAAATGTAAATGGTGGTTTGGTTTGAAAATGCAAATGGTGGTTTTGTTTAAAAATGCAATTGATGGTTGGGTATGAAAATGCAAAAGATTTGGTATGAAAATGCAAAAGGATTGGTTTGAAAATGCAAGTGGTGGTTTGGTTTGAAAATGCAAACAGTGGTTTGATTTTAAAATGCAAATGGTGGTTTGTTTTGAAAATGCAAAAGGACGTTTGGTTTGAATATGCAAAAGGTTTGCTTTGAAAGTGCAAATGAAGGTTTGGTTTGAAAAAGCAAAATGGTGGTTTGGTTTGAAAATGCAAATGCTGGTTTGGTTTGAAAATGCAAATGGTGGTTTGGTTTAAAAAGGCAAATGGTGGTTTGGTTTGAAAATGCAAATGGTGATTTGGTTTGAAAATGCAAAAGGTTTGGTTTGAAAATACAAAAAGGATTGGTTTGAAAATGCAAAAGGTGGTTTGCTTTGAAAATGCGAAAAATGTTTTGCTTTGAAAATGCAAAAGGTGGCTTACTTTGAAAATGCAAAAGGTGGTTTGCTTTGAAAATGCAAATGCAAGTGCAGTTGTTTTGAAAAAGCAAAGGCAAGTGCAGTTGCTTTGAAAATGCGAAGGCAAGTGATTAAAAGTCAAATCTTGACCACTTCCTCTTTGCACTCTATGTTGATTTTAGAAAAATCGCTTCCACTTATGGCTGGGATTTTTGGCCGTCTTACTGAGAGTCCCCCTCCAGCTATCAGGGCCAGAGGATTTTTTCCCATCGATGAAAAATAAAAAAATTATTAATGTTTTAAAAATGTTGAGATTCTCTCTCCTGTCAATCACACCATGAAGTCCACGCCCCACCCGGTGGGAGGAAGTGTGGACGTTCCGCAGTCGCTAGTAGATTGCGAGGGAGAGGTCACGACTCTGTCTGAGCTGTGAATAAACTGAACACATGTCTACTAAACTGTGAGTGTGGTTTGATGTGCTTTTATGTGGTTTATTTGGAACTGTGTTTGGAAGGAATAAATGTTTTTATGTGCCTTTTGACTGTGCCGCTAATTGAAAAGTGTGCCTTTTGACGGTGCCGCTAATTGAAAAGTGTGCCTTTTGACTGTGCTGCTAATTGAAATGTGTGCTTTTTGACTGTGCCGCTAATGGAAACATGTGTCTTATGACTGTGCCGCTAAACTGTGCCTATATTTTAAAATGTGTTTTGCTTTTTAAATGTGGCTTGAATTTTAAATGTGGCTTGCTGTGCAACCGTTTTTGGAAGGGAAACCCGTGAATAAACGTTTTATTAGATCACAACTGTGTTTAATGCAAAATTGCCGCTCATTCCATGATTTCCGCTTAGTGGAGAGATGGTGCTGATTGCGTAATTTCCGGTGAGTTCAGAGGTGGCGCTCAGTGCGGAAGGGCCAATATGGAGACGCCGCCCTGAACCGTTTGAGTAATTCAAGAGAACTTACTGCCATACTTACTGCCTTACTGACATGTGGTGAGTGTGTGTGTGTTAGTTGAAAGTTTCTTAAAGCACGTTTTTGCAGTAGCAGCAGCTCTAGAGGAGTGTTTCAGAATAAAAAAGGCTTTAAACATTTGAATCATTTGGTTTACACATCTGTGTTCTTATTTTCAAATTACTTACATAGAATATATGGTTAGTAACATGATTCAGTATGCTTACCACGTTCTGAAGTTATTTGGCAGTTTAGTATTGGTGCTGTGTGTGAGTGTGCGTCTGTGTGTGTGTGTTTGTTTGTGTGTGTGTGTGTGTGAGTGTCTATTTGTTTGTGTGCATGTGTGCGGGTCTTTCTGCTTGTGTGTGTGTATGTGTGTCTTTTTGTGAGTGTGTCTCTGTGTGTTTGTCTGTGCGTGTGTCTCTGTGTGTGTCTGTGTGTGTGTGTGTGTGTGTCTCTGCGTGTGTCTGTGTGTGTGTCTGTGTGTGGCTCTGTTGGAGTGCAGTGGGGTTGGAATTGCTGCCCGCACCCTGCTTGGAGTGCTGTGGTGTTGCACTTATTGCCTGCACTCTGCTTGGAGTGCTGTGAGGTTGAATTTGCCGCCTGCACTCTGCTTGCTGTCTGGTTAGACTTGCTGCCTGCACTCTGCTTGGAGTGCTGTGAGGTTGGATTTGCTGCCTGCACTCTGCTTGGATTGCTGTGAGGTTGGACGTGCTGCCTGCACTCTGCTTGGAGGGCTGTGAGGTTGGACTTGCAGCCACCACTCCGCTTGGAGTGAGGTTGGGCTTGCTGCCTGCACTCTCCTTGGTGTGCTGTGGGGTTGGATTTGCTGTGTACACTCTGCTTGGTGTGCTGCGAGGTTGGACTTGCAGCAACCCCTCTGCCTGGTGTGCTGTGAGGCTGGATTTGCTGTCTACACTCTGCTTGGAGTGAATTTGGACTTGCTGCCTGCACTCTGCTTGCTGTCAGGTTGGACTTGATGACTGCACTCTGCTTGGAGTGCTGTGAGGTTGGACTTGCAATGTTTTAAGACTAATTCACATTTTAAACTTTAATAAATCCCTTTTCCACTTGCCATGTCTGCGTGTTCTTCATCACAATGGGTACCAAATAAGCAGGAATGGCTGCGTTGTCGGAGAGCCACTAAGAGTGCCGGGGGGCACGAGGGGAGATGGACTGAATGTGTGTGTGGGGAGGGAGGGGAATGGCAAGGAGAAGAGTTGTGGAGTGAAGGGAGGAGGGGTAACTGAGTGAACTGCCACCACACCAGCTGTAAGTGACTGAAGTGCCAGCCCACCAGCCATGACTTCACTGAACTGTAAGTCCAAGAATCCATTCAGTCCACATTGTCCATACTAGCCCTCTGGAAACCAGTCTCTTCAGCCCACAACACCCATACTAGCACTCCAGCGATCCACGCAAGGATAGGCTTTCCTCCTTCATTGCTGGGATCTGTAAAAAAAGATGAACATGTCCAAAATTGATTGTCCACCCTCTCCCCCTTCTCTGTCAGAGTCTGTCACCTGTTTACAGCAGTTTCAGAGCCGCCAGCCCACTAGGCCCGAGTTTCTGAGCTTCCAGCCTGCCAGGCCTGAGTGAATTAGCTGCCAGCCCAAGAATCCCTTCGACCCACAATTTCCATACTAGCCTTCTGGAAACCCTTCGGCCCACAAAACCCGTTGGCGCTCCATAAAGCCCCCCCCCCCCGGTCAGCAATATTGGAATTGGTGGAGAGGTGGAATATTGCGTTGGGGGACCAGCCCTCCCGTGTGAAGCTGGGACTCAACGGGTCCCACTTAGTCCAGTTTGTACTATTTGTTATTTATTGAACACTCACACACACCCTCCACCTCACACAGACTCTCACACACACCCTCCACCTCACACACACCCTCCACCTCACACACACCCTCCACCTCACACACACCCTCCACCTCACACACACACTCCACCTCACTCTCACACATCCTCCACCTCACACACACCCACTCACATGCTCACACCCACTCACCACACACATCACAATCACACACCACAGACACACACACACACTACAGACATACACACACACCACCCACACCACACATATGGCAGTAGATTTTCTTGAGCAGGAGTTTTGAAATAAACACACTCAGATTTAATAAATAAAACATTTCAGTTTCAAGTACAGGCAGGGCATCAGGCGTTTCATTGTCACCAAGGGCTAACAAATCATTTATTCAAGTACATTGCGCACTCAGAATTGATTTGAGTTGAATTGATCCACAGCAGAATGAGAGTCGTGGCCTCTCCCTCGCCATCTTGCAGAGACTGAGCCACATCCAGCATCCGGGCTTTTATAGCCCCTCCCCCACACCGGAAGGGGCGTGGCCTTCATGGCAGTGATTGACAGGTGACAGGATCTAAATATATTTTAAACACTAATAACTCTTTTATTTTTGATCGAGGGGAAAAATCCTCGGGGCCTGATCAGCGGTGCAGGACTCTGAGTAAGATGGCCAAAAATCACAGCCCTATGTGGTAGCGTTTTTCTAAAATCAAAGCACAACGCAAACAGGGAGTGGTCAATATGACACTTTTAATTATATAGATGGTGTCGTGCCCAGACAATACAGCTCTATGTTAATACATTGTTTATACATTGTTTCAGTGATTAGTATAAACCAAGCTTCTAATATTTTTCCAGAATTTATTCTGCTGGGAAAATTCTTTTAAACTTGACTGCTTTCTGTTTTTCAGCAAATCTCCATTTTTAATTTACGGACTAAATTAAACTCTTTCACAGCGAGGTCAGGATAAACTTGCATTATTTGTTACGTAAGGCACAAATGCGCCAAAACGTCCTCTAAAAAAACACTTTAAAATACCTAAGAAGGAACTGCGGATGCTGGAAAATCGAAGGTAGACAAAAATGCTGGAGAAGCACAGCGGGTCAGGCAGCATCTATGGAGCGAAGGAAATATGCAACGTTTCGGGTCGAAACCCTTCTTCACACTGATGTGAGGGTGGGGGAGGCGGAAAGATGAAAGGGAGAGGTGGAGCCAGTGGGCTGAGGGAGAGCTGAGACGGGAAGGAGAAAGTAGGGACTACCTTAAATTAGAGAAGTCAATGTTCATACCGCTGGGGTGCAAACTGTTCAAGTTAAATATGAGGTGCTGCTCCTCCAGTTTGCGGTGGTCCTCACTCTGGCCATGGAGGAGGCCCAGGACAGAAAGGTAGGATTCGGAATGGGAGGGGGAGTTGAAGTGCTGAGCCACCTGGAGATCAGGTTGGTTATTGCGAACCGAGCGGGGGTGTTCGGCGTGTGTGCGTGAGAGTGTGTGTGAGAGAGTGCATGTGTGTGAGAGAGTGCGTGTTTGAGAAGGTGTGCAAGACTGCGTGAGTGCAAGTGTGCGTGAGAGTGTGTGTTATAGACTGTGTGAGAAAACGTGAGGGAGAATGTGTGTGAGAGAGCAAGAGAGAGAGGGAGTGAGAGAGGGGCTGTGTGTGAGAGAGCAGGAGGGAGTGTGTGAGAGAGAGAGGGTGTGAGAGAGAGGGAGTGTGAGGGAGAGTGAATGTGTGAGAAAGAGCAAGAGAGAGGGAGTGTGTGTGAGAGAGGGAGTGTGTGTGATAGAGGGAGTGTGTGCGAGACAAGAGAGGGAGTGTGTGTGCATGTGAGAGAGGGACAGAGACGGGGTTTGAGAGAGAGACGGAGCGATAGAGGGAGTGTGTGAGAGAGACGGATTGAGAGAGGGAGTGTGTGAGAGAGAGGAGGGGGGCATGAGAGGGTGGAGTGGAGAGAAATTGTATGAATAGGGGGGAGAGTGGAGGGAGAGGTGAGAGTGTGGAGAGGAGAGGGGCATTGGTCAGGCAGCATTTGGAGTATTGCATACAGTTCTGGTCACTCCATTACAGGACTGATGTGGAGGCTTTGGGGAAGGTGCAGAGATGGTGAACCAGAATGGTTTACAAACAATGAACTGCAGATGCTGGTTTACAAAAAGGACACAAAGTGCTGGTGTAACTCAGCGGGACAGGCAACATCTCTGGAGAGAGGGAATGTGTGACGTTTTGTGTCAATACTGAAGAAGGGTTACCCATTTCTTCCAGGATTTTGTGTTTACCTAAACAGCGCCTATCTATCCACGTGGCGGTGTGCCAGCAGGCTGGAAAAGCGGGCAAAGGCCTTGCCACAGAGCGGGCAGGTGAAGGGGTGCTGGCCGGTGTGGACTCGCCGGTGCTCCAGCCGGTGGTCAAGGCGGGTGAAGTTCTTACCACAGGAGAGGCACGGGAAGGGACACTCACCGCTGTGGGTACGCCGGTGCTGCCACAGTTTGGACATGTGGATTAAACCCTTGCCATACTCAGCGCGCACAAAGGGTCTCTCTCTGGTGTGTATCCGCTGCTGCTCCTGCAGCCCCCATCCTCTCTTGTCACAGTGGGAGCAGCTGTTGCCACAACCCCCGCGAGCTGTCAAACTCCTCAACGCAGTACGGGCAGTCGTAGGGCTGGCCACTGGTGTGCACACACTAGTGAGACAAGGCGTGGGAGGGCATGGTAAGGCGCGCTCCACACATCGGGCTGGAGACGTGACCGTCGCCAGTGTGCACCTGCTGGTGTGACAGCAGCTGGGCGGAGCAGGTGAAGCCCCTGCCTCACTGGGCGCAGGTGGTGGGGCGCTCGCCGGTGTGGGTGCGCTGGTGCTTCAGCAGGTGAATGAACTGGGTGAAGCCCTTGCCACAGTGGGCGCACGTGTAGGGGCGCTCGCCGGTGTGGGTGCGCTGGTGCACCAGCCGCTTGCTGGAGCTGGTGAAGCCCTTGCCACACTGGGCACAGGTGAAGGGACGCTCGCCGGTGTGGGTGCGCTGGTGCACCAGCAGGGTGCCGGAGGTGGTAAAGCCCTTGCCACACTGGGCGCAGGTGTAGGGGCGCTCGCCGGTGTGGGTGCGCTGGTGCACCAGCAGGTTGCCGGATTGGGTGAATACGTTGCCACATTGGGCGCAGGTGTAGGGGCGCTCGCCGGTGTGGGTGCGCTGGTGGGACAGCAGTTTGCCGGAGGAGGTGAAGCCCTTGCTGCACTGGGCGCAGGAGAAGGGGCGCTCGCCAGTGTGGGTGCGATGGTGCTTCAGCAGGCTGGCGGAGAGGGTGAAGCCCTCGCCGCACTGGACACAAGTGTAGGGCCGCACCCCGGCGTGGGTGCGTTGGTGGGACAGCAGGTTGCTGGACTGGGTGAAGCCCTTGCCGCAGTCACTGCAGGTGTAGGGGCGCTCCCCAGTGTGCACATGCCTGTGCCTCTTCAGGTCCGGCGACGACTTGAAGCCTTTGCCACAGTCGGAGCAGGTGAAGGGTCGCTCACTGCTGTGCACCAGCTGGTGATTCTGCAGCCCCGACAACTGGGCAAAGGTCTTGCGGCAAGTGGAGCAGCCATAGGGCTTCTCACCCGTGTGCACCTGCCGGTGTCTCTTCAGGTGATTCGCCGTCTTGAAGCTCTTGCCGCAGTCGGAGCAGGTGAAGTGTCTCTCGTCGGAGTGCACGTGGTTGTGCTGCAGCAGGCTGTCGTAGCAGGCGAACTTCTTGCCGCACTCCGAGCAGTCGAAGGGGCGTTCTCCCGTGTGCACCCGCCGGTGGGTCTCCAGCTGGCTCGGTTTCTGCCAGGCCTTGCCACACACATCGCACTCATAACGCTTCTCCTTGTTGTGCCCCGTCACGTGGTCCTCCATCGAAGCTCAGTCCCTCGAAACTCAGCCCGCACACCGAGCAGATGGGGGAGGGTGGGGGGGCTCACCGGCACCCTGGCCGCCTTCAATGGCTGCTCACGTCCCCGTCTCTCTGTCCACAGCAACGGCTCCTAAACCCTGCAGGAGGGAAACACAGAGGGTCAACAAGCTGGCAAACAGGACATTACTAACGTGTGAACATTACTAGTGCTTGAAGGGGGGGAGGGCAGGGGGTTGAGAGTGGGGGGGATGAGGGAGTGGGGCGAGAGGGGGGTGAGGAGGAAAGTGGGAGAAGGGGGGAAGGGCAGGAGGGGTGGGAGTGCGGGGAGCTGGAGGTGAGCATGGGGGAGGAGGGAGGGGGACGGGGAGAGGGTGAGAGGGGGGTCAGGAGGCAAGTGGAAGAAGGGGGGCCTAACTGACGTGTGGCGCCGAGAGTCCGGGCACCGCGTCGAGCCGCCCGCCCGCACGTCCTCCAGCCAGCCGCCCTGCCCCGTGACGTACCCCGCCCTGCGTTGTGACATCTGCCACATGCACGCCGCACACGAATGGCGCCCTGACGTCACCCCCAATCCGAGGGGGACTGCAGGCACCGCCCCGCTGGTGATTGGGGCTGAGTCACGTGAGGCATGCATCATGGGAAGAAGGTCACAGAATGCTGGATTAACTCAGCGGGTCGGGCAGCGTCTGTGGGGAACGCGGATAGGTGACGTTTCACAGAAACATAGGCAATAGGTGCAGGAGTAGGACATTCAGCCCTTCGAGCCAGCACCGCCATTCAATATGATCAAGGCAGATCATGCATAATCAGTACCCCGTTCCTGTTTTCTCCCCATATCCCTTGATTCTGTTAGCCTTAAGTGCTAAATCTAACTCTCTCTTGAAAATATTCAGTGAATTGGCCTACACTGCCTTCTGTGGCAGAGAATCCCAGATTCACAACTCTCTGAGTGAAAAGGTTTCTTCACATCTCAGTCCTAAATGGCCCACCCCTTATTCTTAAACTGACCCCTGGTTCTGGACTGCCCCAACATCAGAAACATCGACAAGTAGCCAAATGACCCGAAACCTAAAACGTTGCCCATATTCCCCCCCCAGCACTTTGTGCCTATCTTTGGCAGACACATGGAACTGCAGATGCTGGTTCATACACAAAAAGACACAGAGTGTTGGAGTAACATAACAGGTGAGGCAGCATCTCTATTCAACGTGGATAGGCCACGTTTCAGGTCTGCAGAAGAAGGGTCGTGACCAAAAAAACATCCCCTTTTCTCCAGACGCTGCCTGAGCTGCTGAGTGACCCAGCCACCTCAACCTCTCTCTGTAGCTCACACCCTCGAGTCCTTTGTGTCTATCTTCTCCACAGATGCTGCCTGGCCTGACCCGACCCTCCGCCTCCCCCCCATGAGGCACGTCCGGTTCAACCTGAGGGGGCAAACGGGGAGGTGAGTGGGGGTGTGGGAGGGGTTGAGAGGAGGGGGTGAGGGGGAGCAGCCAGTGGGGGAGGGGGTGCGAAGCGGTGGGGGTGAGTTGGGGGTTGGGTGAGTGGGGGTGTGAGGGGTGAAGGGCGTGAGGGGGGATGACGGGGGTGGGGGGTGAGGGGTGTGGGGGTGAGGGGTGTGGGGGGTGAAGGGGAGGGGTGTGAGGGGGGTGGGGAGGCTGGGGGTGAGGGGGAGAGGGGGGTTGAGGATGAGGGGGATGGGGGTGAGCATGGTGAGGGGGTGAGGGAAGAGGGGGTGGTTTGAGTGGTGAGGGAGGGGATGGGGCAGGATGAGGTAGGGGATGAGGAGGGCTGAGGAGGTGAGGGTGGTTTTGAGGGGGTGAGGGAGGTGAAGGAGGAGGGGGTGGGGTGAGTGTGGTGAGGGAAGAGGGGTCCAATCCAATCCAACTTTATTTGTTAAGCACTTTAAAACAACCAATGTTGACCAAAGTGCTGTACAGAAGACTAAACAAGACATCATAAACAGACAACATAAAAGAACATAACATAACAGCTCACATGAGACGCAAAAATTACATATGAAATACAACAATAAATTAAAAGACATAAACATGAGTAAAAATAATAGCCATGCAATAAAAGCAATCAAAAAAGAAATTAAATCAAGTAAATAAAGTCAACATCTTACTGGGTATCAAAGGCCACGGAAAAGAGATGGGTTTTAAGTGATTGAAAAACAGACAGAGAAGAGGCCTGTTTAATGTGGAGAGGCAGATCGTTCCATAATTTGGGTGCCGACACAGCAAAGGCACGGTCCCCTCTGAGCTTCAGCTTAGTTTTAGGCCCACTCAGGAGCAGCTGATTATCTGACCTGAGAGAGCGGGCAGGTGTATACGGGTGTAGAAGCTCAGATAAGTAGGGCGGGGCAAGACCATTTAGGGATTTTAAAGCAAATAAAAGAATTTTAAAATGGATCCTAAACTGAATAGGCAACCAGTGGAGTGAGGCTAAAATGTGCGAAATGTGCTCATGTTTACGTGTGCCAGTTAAAAGACGTACAGCTGCATTCTGCACCATCTGGAGACGGGCAATGGAGGACCCACTAACCCCCACATACAGTGCATTGCAGTAATCCAGCCGAGTGGTAACAAAGACGTGGATTACCGTCTCAAAGTGCTGCCTTGACAGAATTGGCTTGACGGAGTGAGGGTGGGGGAGTGGTGAGGGGGTGAGGGCGGGTGGGGGGTGAATGGGTGAGGGAATGAGACGGGGAGGGGTTGAGCAATGAGGTGGGTGATGGGTGAGGGGGGAATGGGGAAGTGTGAGAGGGTGAAGGGGGAGGCGGTGAGGGGGGGGGAGTACGGGAGTGAAGGGGTGAGGAGGGGGAGAAAGAGGGTTGAGAGGGTGAGGGAGGAGGGGGTGTGTTTGAGGGGGTGAGGAGTGGGGATGAGGGTGTTGAAGGGTGGGGGGTTAGGGAGTGGATTTGAAGGGGTGAGGGGATGAAGGGGTGAGGGGGGGGTGGGGTAAGGAGGGTGAGGGTTTAGGTGGGTGAGGGTCAGGGGGTGAGAGTGGGTGAGGGGGTCAGAAACATAGAAAATAGGTGCAGGAGGCCATTCGAGCCAGCACCGCCATTCATTGTGATCATGGCTGATCGTCCCCCATCAATTGCCCGTGCCTGCCTTCTCCCCATATCCCTTGACTCCACTAGCCCCTGGAGCTCTATCTAACTCTCTCTTAAACCCATCCAGTGACTTGGCCTCCACTGCCCTCTGTGGCAGGGAATTCCATAAATTCACAACTCTCTGGGTGAAAACGTTTTTTCTCACCTCAGTCCTAAATGACCTCCCCTGTATTCTAAGACTGGCCCCTGGTTCTGGACTCGCTCAACATTGGGAACATCTTTTCCTGCATCTAGCTTGTCAAGTCCTTTTTAATAATTTTATATGTTTCTATAAGATACCCCCTCATCCTTCTAAACTTCAGTGAATACAAGCCTAGTCTTTTCAATCTTTCCTCATATGACAGGCCCGCCATCCCAGGGATCAATCTCGTTAACCTACGCTGCACTGCCTCAATCACATGGATGTCCTTCCTCAAATTAGGAGAGTAAAACTGAACACGGTACTCCAGATGTGGTCTCTCCAGAGCCCTATACAACTGCTGAAGAACCTCTCTACTCCTATACTGAAATCCTCTTGTTATGAAGGCCAACATTCCATTAGCTTTCTTCACTGCCTGCTGTACCTGCACGCCAACTTTCTGTGACCGGTGTACAAGGACACCCAGGTCTCGCTGCACCTCCCCCTTACCTAACCTAACCCCATTGAGATAATAATCTGTCACCTTGTTTTTGCCGCCCAAGTGGATAACCTCACATTTATCAATATTATACTGCATCTGCCACGCACCTGCCCACTCACTCAACCTGTCCATGTCACCCTGCAACCTCCTAACATCCTCTTCACAGTTCACACTGCCACCCAGCTTTGTGTCATCTGCAAACTTGCTAGTGTTGCTCCTAATTCCCTCTTCGAAATCATTAATATATATGGTAAACAGTTGCGGCCCCAACACTGAGCCTTGCGGCACTCCACTCGCCACTGCCTGCCATGCTGAAAAGTACCCGATCACTCGTACTCTTTGCTTCCAGTCTGCCAACCAATTTTCTATCCATGTCAACACCCTACCCCCAATACCATGTGCTCTAATTTTAGTCACCAGTCTCCCGTGCAGGACCATATCAAAGGCTTTCTGATAGTCTAGATACACTATATCCACTGGCACCCCTTCATCTATTTTACTTGTCACATCCTCAAAAATTCCAGAAGATTAGTCAAGCATGATCTCCCTTTCATAAATCCATGTTGACTTGGACTAATCCTTTTACTGCTATGAGGAGGGGTGAGAGGTGAGGTTGTTAGGGGAAGTGAGTGGGGGCGGGGTGAGTGCGTGGAGGGGTGACTGGGAGGAGGAGGGTGAGGGGATGAAGGGGGTGGGTGATGAGGGAGCTGAGGAGTGGAGAGGTTGAGGAGGGGGTGAGGGGATGGAAGAGGTGAGGGGGTTAGAGGGTGAGGGAGGAGGGGGGAAGGAGGTGAGGGGGTGATGTGGTGGGGTGAGGGGGGAGTGGGGTGTGAGGGGGTTGGGAGGGTTTAGGTGGGGTGAAGTGGGGTGATGGGAGGGGGGTGCAATGGGGTGAGACGGTGAGGCTCTGAGGGGTGAGGAGGAGGGGGTGAGTGTTGGAGGGGGGTGAGGAGGGGATGAGTGGGGTGAGGGGGGTGAGGTGGTGATGGGGTGAGGGGGGTTGAGGGAGGGGGAGGAGGTAAGGGGGAGTGGGGTG